>JAPKIE010000019.1:0-452536 GCA_026725045.1 Vanrija sp. TS_01 | reverse complement strand
CACCCACCCTGCTGCGCGAGCAGGACGTCTCCCACCCACCCACATCTATGATCGCTTCGCAATCAAGAGCTGTGGGCCCCCCCCCCCCCCCCCCCCCCGCCCCCCCCCCCTCCCCCACTCCCTCCCCCTCCCCCACTCACCAACAATCTCCACCGCCGTCTGGTCCGTCACCTTCTTGCCCTGCGCGCGCCAGCTCTGGAGCACGGTGCCGAGCTGCTGCAGGTCCTCGACCGAGTCGGACAGCTGGACGACCTTGCGGAGGTCGCCGATGCGCACCGACGTGCGGGCGAGGATCGACTCTGAAAGCGCGGCGCGGCGCGCGCCGCGGTTGCCCGACGCGGCCTCGACCTGCGCGTCGTCAAATAGGTCGTCGGCAAAGTCGTCGCTCTCGTCGACCTCGACGGCCTTGGCCTTCCTCGCGGCTGGGCGTTAGTGCGTGTGGTGCGGCGGGCGGCTTACCCGGCGCCGAGGTGTGCAGTGACCTCAATGTTGCTGGGGCTAGGCGGCGGAGAGCGAGCATGGTGTGTGGGGTGTGCTGCTGTTGTTGAAGCTGCTGCTCGACTTTTAGGACTGTACTCGCCATCTCGAAATGTTGAAGAGCCGGATGAAAGCGGTTGGCCGTGTGCATGGTTTCCACGTGGTTTGTTAGGTGTGGGCAAGGTTGAGGCGCCTTTACACACGCCCTTGGCAAGCCTACCCGTGTTGTTAGTGTGTGTCGTTGTGCTGCTCGTCTGATACACTTGCCCCTGCCGAATCCGCCGTGCAGCAGGCTTCCTGTGCCTGGTGGTCGCACGCACAGTTCGGGCACGGCGACACAGCCTCGCTCGCCGCTGCTGCCCGTCCATCGCGCGCACCTAGTGGCCCCTTGCCCCGCACCCTTTCCTTTGCCTTGACGTGCCCGCTGTCAGTGCTTCCGCCCGCCAACCCGCCAGCCCGCCCATCCGCCCATCCGCCCGCCCGCCGCCGCGCGCCACGACGTGTCATCTAGGAGAATACCCATCATCGCTCGCACCCAGCCAAGCCGCCCGCCGCCAGCAAGCAGCAGCCTGCCCGTCACCCCGGCGACCAGCCCGCCTCCATCCACCCAGCAAGCCGCAAGCCAACAGCAGCCACCAGCCATCTGTCCTCGATCCCAACCAACCCACCAGGCATCCCACCTACTTCAACTGCTGGCAACGAGGGCCTGTAGTGCACTCCTCCACCTTATGCGGTCGACAACGCACCGCCGAACACATTACCACGACGAGGACGATCTAGCCGACCCCCGGCCGTGGGAGACACGTGTTCCACCATCAAAGTACGGCTCATCACAACAAGAGCACCCAGACTTGCCCCTCTACAGCATGGAGAACGAGAAGAGCAAACTCCAGCCTGATGACCAGGGCAAGTGGGACAAGGGCCACGGTGCTGGCCCCGGTGTCGGCGGCAAGCGCGGCCTGCCCCCCAAGCAGCGCGTCGACGGTGCCGTGAGTGGGAACAAGCAAGGCTATTGTCGTCGTCGCTGACCCCCTTGGCAGTGGGGCATCTACGCAGAGTACGAGGACTGGATCTGGGCAGGCATCTACACCCTCCTGTCCATGATCACGCGCTACTGGCGCATCGGCGCGGCCAACTATGTCGTGTGGGACGAGGCCCACTTTGGCAAGTTTGGCTCGCACTACATCAACCGCGACTTCTACTTTGACGTCCACCCCCCGCTCGGCAAGATGCTCGTCGGCCTCGCCGGCGTGCTGTCGGGCTACAACGGCGGCTTCGAGTTCAAGTCGGGTGTCGAGTACCCGGACGAGGTGCCGTACGTCGCCATGCGCGTGCTGCTCGCGACGTTTGGTGTGGCTCTCGTGCCGCTGGCGTGGTGGACTGCGGGTGAGCTGGGCTGGTCCCGCTTTACGCGCCATTGGGTCACGATCTGTGTGCTGTGCGACGTCGGATGGCTCTGCATCTCGCGGTTTATCCTGCTCGACTCGATGCTGCTTTTCTTCACGTTCACCACCTTCCTCGGCCTCGTCAAGTTCCACAACCAGCGCCACGACCCGTTCGGCGACGACTGGTGGATCTGGCTCGTCTTCACCGGCTGGTCGATTGGCTGCGTCTGCAGCGTCAAGTGGGTCGGCATGTTCGTGACGGCCGTCGTTGGTCTCTACACCATCGAGGACCTTTGGGACAAGTTTGGTGACCTTTCCATGCCGATCCGCACGTACATCAAGCACTGGATCGCCCGCATCGGCGCTTTGATCGTCCTGCCCTTCGTCATCTACGCCGCGTGCTTCAAGATTCACTTCCTCATCCTCAACCGCTCCGGACCAGGCGACGCGCAGATGAGCTCCCTCTTCCAGTCGCACCTCATCGGCAACGACTTCTCAGAGTCTCCCCTCGAGGTCGCATACGGCTCCAAGGTTACCCTCAAAAACTACGGCTACGGTGGTGGTCTCCTTCACTCGCACGTCCAGACCTACCCCGTCGGTTCGCAGCAGCAGCAGGTTACGTGCTACCACTACAAGGACAACAACAACAACTGGTTCGTCTCGCACCCTCGCGGCGTCGACTCGCACCCCGATGAGATCCAGTACCTCAAGGACGGCGACACTATCCGTCTCGTCCACGAGCAGACCGGCCGCAACCTACACTCGCACTACGTGCACGCGCCTGTTACCAAGGAGCACTGGGAGGTGTCGGGCTACGGCAACGCCACTGTCGGTGACGACCACGACAACTGGGTTGTGGAGATTGTCGACGACACTGTCAGCCGCAAAAAGTCCAAGGATGGTATCGTCCACACTCTCACCACGCGTCTGCGTCTCAGGCACAAGACGATCGGCTGCTACCTTCGTGCTGCCAACTCGGTTCTCCCTCAGTGGGGTTTCAAGCAGATCGAGGTCTACTGCCAGCCGGGCACCGACGCCCGCGATGTTCACACGTACTGGAATGTCGAGTCGCACTGGAACGAGCAACTCCCTCCCGGCAACGTCAAGCTCTACAAGTCGCCCTTCTGGCGCGACTTTTCGCACCTCAACGTCGCCATGTGGACGTCGAACAATGCGCTCGTCCCCGACCCGGACAAGGAGGATGTACTCGCTTCCAAGCCTTCCGACTGGCCTCTGCTCCACCTTGGTCTCCGCATGTGCGGCTGGGGTGACCAGCAGATCAAGTTCTACCTGCTTGGCACACCGATCATCTGGTGGTTCAGCACAGCATCGCTGCTGCTCGCTGGCCTTATCGGAGCGTGGTATGTCCTCCGCGCCCAGCGCCACTACAAGGACTGGGCTCCTGGAGAGTTTGACCACTGGCTGTATGTCGCCAAGGTGGCGCTCTATGGCTGGGCCTTCCACTACCGTGAGTTATGGTGTTGAGACTCTTCTAACCCTCTCAGTCCCCTTCATGATTATGGGCCGTGTCACGTACCTTCACCACTACCTGCCCACATTGTGGTTTGCCGTGCTGATCGCGGGCCATGTCCTCGACACGTGGTTCTTCAACAACCAGAAGCTCTCGTCGACGACCAGGCTGGCCTGGTTTGTGCTGTGGACGGCTGCCGTCGTTCTCAACTTCTGGTGGTTCAAGGACTTTGCCTTGGGCATCCACGGCCCGGTCAACGACCACAAGGGCTGGCAGTGGCGCCGTTCTTGGAACGTGAGTGCTGCTGGCATGAATGCATTGCTGACAACGCCAGATCTACAACGGCGTGTAAACCAAATCTCATGTGATGGACAAGATGCTATAGATCCTTGACCCACATCTCAAACCTGTACCGTATCCCCTTCTCCTCCACATCGCCCTCGGGCACCTCCCATCCCACCCACTCGCGCAGTTCGGCGTGTGGCGCTCGTCGCCACCGCTTGTCGGCCGTAAAATCGTCGAGGAAAGCATCGCATGGCAGAGATTCTAGCACGCGGGTGAGGAGCACGCGGTCGACGTGTTGTGGCAGGGACTGGTTGTAGAGCTGGGCGCCGCCGATGAGGAATGTGCGGTGGGCAGTGTCGGGTACGGAACTGATTGCTGCTTCGAGCGAGTGGTGCGGCGTGGTGAGTGCGGCGTCGCCGACGTCGACGCCAGCACGCGACACGACGAGGTTGTGCCGGTCTTTCAGCGGGCGGAATTTTGGCGGGATGCCGTCCCACGTCTTGCGGCCCATGATGACTGCGTTGTGTGTGTGGGCGGGGAGCGCCTCGCCGGTCGTGACTGGAATGTCAACAACGCGCGTGGGCGGCTGGCACGACTCACCGCGGGCAAAGTACTTCATCTCGCCGGGCAGGCGCCACGGCAGGCCGCCTTCGCGTCCGATGCCGTTGTCGAGCGTGGCGGCGACGATGGCGGTGATGCTGGGTCGTGGTGGCATCGGGGTGTGTGCACGAGTGTAGAGTAGTCAGTGTGAACGCGTGAAGTGGCCGACGCGTCAAAGTCATGAGCGTCGGCTGGCCCGATAAAGTGAGGGGGCGGGATAAGCGGGGGCGGTGCGTCATGCCGTGTCCCACACCCACCCCCCTGACGCCGACGACAACGAGGACATGTCACCGTCACCACGAACGACTGCTGTGCGTTCATTGCATCTCATCCATCACCGACACCATGCCTGTGAGTGCTGGCTGCGCTGCCGGCGCCGCTGACGCCCGCACAGGCATACCACTCGGCCTTTAACGACGACCCATCGGTGCGCACGGCGGGCAACACGGCCATCCTGCCCATCACCACCAAGATCCGTGGGCCGGCGCCGATTGCTGGTGCGTGTGTCCGTCGGCGCAGAGACATGCTGACGCGCTCAGCGGACCCGTCGCAGCCCGACATTATCGAGGAGGCGCTCGACCTCTTCCGCGCCAACTGCCTCTTCCGCAACTTTGAGATCAAGGGTGGGGGTCACAGGCCGCCGATGTAGCACCGGAGCGACAGCTAACATGCCCAGGCCCCGCGGACCGCCTGCTCATCTACCTCATCCTCTTCATCTCCGAGTGCCTGACCAAGCTCGCCCCGCAGCCCGGCAAGCCCAGCCCAGGGTACACAGAAGCGACCAAGCAGCTGTCCACGCTGGCGGTGGACAACTTTGCCCTGCCTGGCGAGCCTGGCTTCCCGCTCAACTCGATGTACCACCCGCCCGCGAACCGCACCGAGGCTGGTGAGTGAAGCGAGGCCGCACGCCCGCGAAGCGGGTGTGCTGTGCCGCACAGCTGATGCCTGCCCGCTCACACCCACCCCAGACGCGCTCCGCTCGTACCTCACCCAGACTCGCTCCGAGCTCGCCCTCCGCCTCGCAGACAGGCTGTACCCGTACGAGCAGGTCGTCGGCGCCGACGGCCAGCCGACGGGCCAGCAGGGCCCGCGCGCGACCAAGCCCAGCAAGTGGTGGATGTCGTTCCAGAAGCGCAGGTTCATGAACCGGTCGCTTGGTGGCGCTTAGGCGTCGCGCGAGCGACACGACACCCTGCAGTAGGCTGCGGGTGAGTAGACGTGGAGGGAGGCACTTGCTGTGTCTCGGCCACTACCTTGCCGCCGTGTGCGGCTGGGAGATAAGACGATTGAATGCAACATATAACGGTAGCGAGTCGGCGCGTATGGCTGACGCATGTGTTACCTGCTGATCCGTGGCTGGCCGCTATACGCTTGCACAGCGCGCGCAGCCGCTAACTCTGGACCCGAGGCTGGGCCACTCCTGAGAGGATAGGACGATACTCCCCGGGGCTGTGGCTACTCCTGGGAGGATATTCTGAGCACAGAACCGAGGGCAACGTAACGACGGTGGAGCTTGCGGCACCTGCACGGTGGCCAGAGCGTAAGGTGACCACCGGCCACAGGGGAGCGAGTCGTTGGTCAACACTAATCCCCAGCCAGGTCCCAACAGCTCGGAGGGGCTCAGCAAGTCCGGACGGTACCCCCGCCCTCAAGTCCAATCCCAAAGGGTGGGCACCAGGAGGGCCTCTCTCCATGCCGGGCAAGTTGGACGAGCTCCCCGTTGTCGGAGTGGCAGCGTGTGGAAACGGCGCCGCTATCGTGGCGACGCGAGTGGTGGAAACCATCGCCGCGTGCTCTGTTCGCCGAACTGAGCGGTCCACTTTGATGCAGTGCACTGTCGACAGGTATCAGAGGCGCTGCAAACGGATGCGGTAGTTGGCGAACGCTCTGTCGCACAACGTCGGACAGAATTGAGGATCATGACTCCACGAGCAGGCAGTCAATGAGGCGCGCTCCAGGCCTGACTCAAGCCTGTACGTATCTGCACGCCCCGGGAGCAAGGGCCGAGGGATGCCAGTCCTACCACGTCCCTCGTACTGTATGTGTCTTTGTCGCGTCCCTCCAGCCAGCCTGGCATGGATGTTGTTGCTCGATATTTCAGGCGGTGACACACTGCGGCGGCACTGAGACATGCCGGTTCCTGAGCCGCCAATCGCTCAGCAGCATCCCTCAGTATCGCAGATCTCCCGAGCGCCATCCGCTCACACCGCGTATCTTGTGCATCGTCCATTACATGCAGCCCAGCTATGCAGCGATGGCTAAACCTGCGCGGGAGAGGGCGCTTCGGCGCGCGGTTGGGGCGGCTGGCAGTCGGCGGTTTCCCGATCCGACAGTGTAGATCCGTTGTGCCGGATGATATGTGGCTGATCTCGCGCCGTATCTCGAATAGCGCGGGGCCTAGTTGACGACAAGTGGGCGCGCTCGAGGGCACCGGCCACGGCCGCATCCGTCCAGCCAGTCTCTGCCGCCGGGTCAGGTGCGTGCTTGGCTGTATGCACGCACGTTGAGTGCATGGGGGGGCCGGTGTATAAACACGTCCGGTGCGCATCACCCGGCTATCCCATCGTTGTTCTCCCCATCCACCACGCACGCCCGCACGATGCTCTCGCTGCTCACGACGACGATGCTGCCGGAAAACGCGCTGCTCGATAACGGGCTCGCGACGATCGGCGCCATCCTCTGGTCCGTGCAAGTCATTCCGCAGATTATCAAGTCGCACCAGACCAAGTCGACCGAGGGGCTCTCGCCCCATCTCATGCTGTAAGTGGGGATGTGAAACACCGCTGGGCCGGCGCTCACGCAACGCGACAGCATCTGGGCCACGGCGTGTCTCTTCGAAGGCGCGTACCTCGTCGCCATGCGCTCCAGCCTACCCCTCCAGCTGCAGCCGCAGTGCTTCGGCCTGCTCGGCGCCGTGTCGTGGGCCCAGTGCCTGTATTACAGCTACGGCTTCTCGAAGCGCAAGGCAGTCACCTATCTCGTGTCGTTCTGGGCCATCTTTGCCGGCTTTGAAGCCGCGTCCGTGTTTACTCTCTGGGTAGGTCTGCACGTGCGTTTGTCGGCTAACAGTGCAGCACCTCCAGGCCAAGGGCATCACCTGGCCCCTCCCGATGTACGGCTACATCACGACTGTGTTACTCGCCATGGGCCTCCTGCCGCAGTACTACGAGATCTGGGTGCACAAGGAGGTGTTTGGTATCTCTATGGGCTTCATGCTTATCGACATCGCCGGCGGTGTGTTCTCCGCTGCGTCGCTCTTCTTCCACAAGCCGTTCGACTACATCGCCTGCGTGCAGTTCATGCTCGTCGTCGTGCTCGACGGCCTCGTCGTCGTCCTCGCGCTCATCCTCAACCCGATCGCCGAGCGCCGCCGCGCCGCCGAGGACAAGGACGACGACCTCGAGGCCGGCGCGCCAGAGGTCTCCCAGCCGCCAGAGGCGCAGCACCTGCTCGCCGGGTCGAGCTCCATCTCGCGCTACGGCGCGGCCGAGGGCATGCCGGCACCGGGGCGCCGCGTATCCGTCGCGGCCGTACCCCACTTCGGATCGGTCCACAACCACTCGCACATGCCCCAGCGTAAGAACAGCGCCCAGGGGCAGAGTTAGGGAGAGAATTGGTAGGGCAACAATGCGCTGAATGTATTAGTATGGACTGGACGGGGGGTGCGGGCGCGGAGGCCGGCTCGAGTACAGGAGGTTTGGCTCAGCAAGTTTTGACTCGAACGCAGAATACACAGGTCATCTGGCACACACGCGAGCCAGCAGCTCCTTGATTGAGATGCGAAATCGCCACATGTTCCCCCTCGCCCCGACTGCCACACAGCGCACGGACGCCTCGAGCAGCTGGTGCGCGCTTGAGGCGGCAATGGGCAACAGCCAAGCGCTATCGCGCCGCTGCCCAAGCTCTGGGGCAAGATGCCGCGCTTCACTCGCGATGACGGTCCCAAGGAGTGCCCGCGCGGTCCCAGACACATTCCTCGTTGCAGCACCGATGCACTGTCCACCCTTCACCAGTGAATAGGCTATAGTCCGCCGTCCGCCAGCTAATAGGCTATCGCTGCGCTGGGAACGATTAGACAAGGACCGATAGACCAGACATGGACCATTGAGCCGAGGATATGGCTTAAGGCTTCAGGGCATGTCGCGTGGTGATAATCCCTGAAGGAAGTTCTGCCACCTCGCCTTTTCCCCCTTCCTCATCTGCTGTTCACAGAACGAGCATGCTGCTACGAGCACGCAACGCGCGACAAGTGCACGCACTGAATGCTGCAGCGCGGTCCCTAGTCAGTATTCACCGTCGTGGTGCCACGCCCCGCCACACCCCGTGGTCGTGTACACGTTGCATCCACTGCAACCCCCATGCCAAAGTGCTGGGCTTGCGCCCACTCCTGTCAACTAGCTATGCCGAACACACCGCTTAAGCGACGAGCTTGACGACGCCGCCGGCCTCCTTGATCTTCTTCTCAGCGAGGGCCGAGACGAAGCGGGTCTTGACGATGAGGGGCTTCTCAATGCGGCCCTTGCCAAGGAGCTTGAAGTGGCCGAGGTGGACGAGGTCGACAACGGGGACCGAGCCGGCGGGGGCCTCAACCTGAGCCTCGGGGAGCGAGATCAGCTGGTAGGGGGTTAGCGCTGACGTAGACGAGGCTGTGAGACTGCGAAAGTGGCGGTGGAAGGCAGGGCCACATCTCCACCTTCCCCGTCCTCCACCATCTCCCTCTCCTGCTCACCTTGTCGAGGTTGATCGTGGGGCGGTAGTACTGGTTGCGGAGAAGGTGGTAGTGGCGCATACCAACCCTAATGCAGTGTTAGTTGAGCTCGTAGACGAAGAGAAGCTGTGATACTTGCTTGCCGAAGTAACCAGGGTGGTACTGTGGGGTGTCAGCAGGGATCGAAGGACAGGGGGCCGGTGGAGGGCGTGGAAGGCGACGACGACGAGAGCGAGGATGCCGACGAGGAGGAGAAGGAGGTCGAGAGGAAGTCGAAGAAGAGAAGCAGAAGGTCGAGGGAAGAGATAGAGAGCTGGAGGGCGGTGGTCGGTTGACTGCTACTGATCGGCCATTATCTGGTCGTCTGCCGTCGTCCCGATCTGCTAACAGCCGTCCTCTCCGCCTCCTCTGCTGTGCAAAGCAGAGCACGCTGCTGGCGGTGCGCAGAAGAGTTGCAAGACCGATATCGAAAATTAACAACTGGTCGAGAGTTTCCGAACTTCGACTGTCCGTAGCCTTGCCGTCCGTCCCAATCCTCTCCTCCGATGAATCCTCCCTTGCTCGTCGTGTCGTCGCCCTCGGTGCCCAAGCATGCGTGCGCTACTTACCTTGTCGAAGTTGGTACGGTGGTGGTGCTGACCACCGGCGAGACCACGACCACCGGGGTGCTTGCGGTGCTTGCCGACACGGCCGTGACCGGCCGAGACGTGACCACGGTGCTTGCGGGTGTTCGAGAAGCGAGTCGGCATTCTGCTCTGGTGTTAGGAGAGGTGTCGAGGTGATGCTGGCGTCGATGCTGCTCACTTTGAGAACCCTTGACGGATGGAGAGACTGTACCGTGACGGTTTGAAGACTTCGTTGTCGACGGAGGGCGGGGGGGGGCGTGGGTGCTGCTGCTGCGCCAGGAGGGAGCGGGCGGGGGCTGTCCAACCAAGGTGCCACCGCCATACAAAACTCACCATACCATACAAATGAAAGTGGCACTGACGGAAGCAAAATCTTCCAACTTTGCTTCCGCGTCGGAGTTTGGCAGAAAGGCCGACAGTTTCGCTTGGTCCCAAAATCACGACCGCTCGATTGGTCACGTGTGCAAAGTCGAACGTGTGTCGCACCCCCCGTGGTGTCCCTCATACCAACCCAGCCTATGATGTGACAGTGGGAGATGCCCAACCAAGAGGAACAGAGGAAGGCATAGTGTCACCCTTGCCGCGACCTGAGCCGGTTCGACTATCAGACGGATGTCGTGGACGCCTCTCATCTCTTTACAACAACATTCTTGAATGTGGCCTCAGGCGACACCTGTCACACACAAAAAAATGGGAGATGCTGCCCGCTGCAGTGCCTAGCTTTAGCTTCTGGTATGTGGTATGCACTGCTCTTGATGGCTTCAAGTTTATGGAGTCGAGGGTGCAAGCTGGACCAGTCGGTGAGCCACAATGTGTCACGTGACAGGCAGCGGTTCTCAGCTCCAAGTGGACAGGGGGGACTCTCCGGTCGTTGGCCTGGCTTACTTGATCCTGTTCGTACACGGCCGGCTTACCAGATGCCTACTATCCTCAGGAATTCTGAGACAAAAGATGATGCAAGACCCCTGTGTGTTTGGAGGCTGCGCCCCCACTACCCCCCCACTACGCCCCCACTACGCCCCCACTACGCCCCCACCAGTACATAAGGGGTGACCGCAGTATCTATCGTTCTGTTACTCTTATCACATATCAAGCAACCCTTCGACTGAAGCGCGCCGGTCCTGCAGAGGGCTCCGGGGGCGTCATAACCCTTCTTTAGCTCCCAGTAGGGATCCTAATCCCCTACATGATGTGACTGACGTGCTAGCATCAGAATGCACCGCCGCCCAGGGCCAGTGTGGGGCCATCTGGCAGTGGCACCAGCCACGCCGCCAGCACCGCCAAGGTCAATGCCGACCTCGCCAAGGCAGTGGCATCTCACGTAAAGTTCATCGTGACGAACATTCTCAAGAAGGCGACGCTTGAGAAGAAGCTCGCGGACCTGATCAAGGCCGACAAGGCCAGGCTGCGAGCTAAGGGCTTCGACCCCAAGGACCCGAAGTTTGAGTTTGCCACCATGGCAGAGGTGAGTCGATTCACTGCTATTGTCAACAGCACGCTGACCTAAACCCCAGATCGAGGAGCAGCTCAAGCAGCCCCTGGGGAAAATTTGCCACGACCTCATGATGTGGCAGCGTGGTGGACTTGAAGAGATCTTGACGAAGTGGATCGCTGGCGAGCGTCGAGCGCTCTTCCCGACGGACGACATGAGGACGAGAACTCCTACGTGCCAGCTGCCATACAAAAGCTCAACAACGTTTTGGATCGGGCCGGCGCGATGGCGCCAAGCGTCGACTTGCGCGACCAAGTCCACGTCCTTCCTAATGGCGAGATATCGCCGATGCCGCTGCAAACGGCGGGCAACGTGCAGGTGGTCCCCTATGCCTACAATGTAGGCAAGAAGGGATCGTTTGACGAGGTCCACCTCCTGCAGCTGCTCGCCATCCTCCGCCACCAGGGCGGTCACGACGTCGGTGGTGTTGCGGGCCTGTTGAACTTCATCACGGAGATCAACGAGGCGTCCGAGCAGCGCCATATGCTCGAGCCGGGCAATGCCAGACTGCATTCGTTCCGGTGTCAGGCGGCGCTCCACGCCCAGAGCGGCCGCGTCCTCGAGCGGACGTTCCGACTCCACTGCCGAGCTCGTACCACATGGCCTCGCCGGAGGACACACGCCCGTTCAGTGGATACACCACCTTTACATGTGCAGGCTGCAAGGAGATCCTCGACCCGCGTGGCGGCAACGTGAGGCAAATCAACTCGGGTACGCCAGGCGAATTCCGATGCAAGAAGTGTTACGAGCGACGCCACACTATCCACGTCGCCGAATGCGACGTGTGCCACACGACGTATTCTTCGCAGTTTGCGAACCGCGATGGCGGGATGTGATGCCACGCTTGCGTCACCCAGGAGAAGAACAGGAATGCCGGCAAGAAATCACGACCGCTTATCGCAGGGTCATGCGGATGTGGCTGCACGCAAAGCCCCAGCTGCCCCCCAGCGCTCAGATACACCCTGATGGCACAGAGGTGACCAGCAGCCCGGACTCCACCGCCGCCGGCAGCCCCGTCTGCTTCCCCTGCTTCCTGCGGTGGAAAAAGTTTTTTTAAAAAAAGCATCACCATCCGGCCTAGACGGCGCATCCACGTCCACATTCGACATCGCCGAGCTGCAGGAGGCGGAAAGGCAGAAGCTCATCGCAAGGGAGGCGCGCAAGGAGCAACTTGCCGACAAGAGAGAGAAAAGGAGGCCAAGCAACAGGGGATTGACGACAAGAAAAAGATGCCGAGGATAAGAGCGAAGGCTGTCGAGGCCGAGAAGGCGGCGGCTGAGGCGAAGAAGGTGGCAGGGGTATGCATAAAACTCCGGCCCAACAAACAGCCATCGTTTTGTTTGTATCTTGGTTCCAGGACGCCTATGATGACTAACAGAAGGAGGTCTGCTGCATATCATCCACGTCCCCGATGCTCAGAATGCGCAGTCAGCCAAGTGGATCGAACACGCAAGCCGGCCCACCCCGCGATCTGTGCTCAACTGGTAAGTGATCTGAAGCCTGCCCAGTAAGCTGACGATCTCCGGCCAGTCCGCCGGGCACGCCCTCGGGCACACCCACAGCCTCCCCGTACACCTGCTCATACTCTGGCTCCCCTACCGCACTCGCTTCAGTAGGCCTCGCCAGAAGGCGGGGCCGACGATGATGTACATCACTCGCAGCTCGCGTGACAGCATTGGTGGTAGCAACAGACGAGGAGTGCGATATCGGCGGCCGGCGTGGTTTGATCGAACCAGAGCAGTTGGTGTCTCCCTGACAGACAGATAGAGCGCACTGGGTGATCGATGCCTCGACTTCGAGCCGCCTCTTGTGGATCTGTCTCTGCTGTGTCGGCGTCGATCTGGGCTGCCAGAGTGTTATCTGTGAGCGGATGGGATGTCATCAGAGATGTGCTCGAGTGATTCATCGTTGGAACTATACTACATGAACGTTATTCACGACTGAATGTGGCGGTGTGGTAGTGGCGGTGTGGCACTCTGTACAGTTTCATTTTCTGGAAGCTACATATTAGCATGCTCTGTGGCTCACATGTAAGCTCATCTACTCCCGGGAAAAACACAGGCCAGAACCTGCTGCTTTGGACAACGTCATTTCGTGATATCTGCTTGGCGAGGGGAAAGTCTGATTCGTGCGTCACTCGCGCTGATAGAACGCGATGGAGACGGTCGGCTGCTGGTACAGGGGGAGCTGGAGCTTCTTCAAGTCAACAGGCCACGTCATGCTCTCGACCTCATGGTCCGACACGTGGTAAAGGGTATCGCCAGTGGGAATAATGGTGGAGGCGTGAGCCGTGTTGGTTGGCTCTATCGGCTGATGATCCAAAACCGCCGAGATCAAATTGTACTTGAGCCCGCAAACCTCAATGGAGGAGGAGAGGGATAACTGGAACGGGAATCCCTTGTCGGCCTCAACCTCTGGGTAGGTGAAGCTGATATTAATAACACGTGGTAGATAAAAACGATTGTCGGTGGTCTTCGTCGTACCACAACAGAGGAGAGTGTCGGAAGGGAGGAAAATCCTAAAGAGCAAGCTCTCCGTCGTCAACGTCGGGATGTCGAAATCGTTGACACGAAAGGCGCTGACGAACTCGCTTGTCATGACAGCCTTCCAGCCCGTGCTCTGCTCCCTCGAGAATCCGCTGCATGTGCAGTGCTGGCAGGTGTGGGCCACCTGTGAAATCCAGCGGAAGACATCTTGGAACGGCCGGGAGTGGGCGATGGCACCGGGTGTGGGATGGATGTCGAGAAGGCGGTCGAGGTAAACAATGAGCCGATGCAAAACTTGGGAGAGATCTGCGGACGTGACAATCGTGATGGTCGTAACAATTCCAGCAGCTAAAACTGTCAGTAAACATCAAAATGGGCCAAGGCTTACCCTGCATGGCCTTTGTCGTCTCCACAAAGGACAGGGGTGGGTACTTGTTGGCTAGTTTGGTGTGCAACAGGTAGTCGTGCAGCCCCTTAAAGACGCCATCCGCGTTGCAGTTGTTCGTGTTGAGCTCAAAATGATCGTCGACCAGGCTGGTGAAGCAGTCACTGTACACCAGGGCCTGTGCCAGAGCGTTGAACCAGCTGATCTGGTCGACGTTGGAGGCGCCTTTGGGTGGCAACTGTGGGAGCCCTGATGCCTCCGCAGTCTTCGACGGCCCCGAACTCATCTTCCTCGAGGCCGACGACGCAGTGGGAATGGTGGTGCCTTTGCTAGCTGTCATTATTGACGGCATGTCGGGCGAGACAGTGCCGATGACGGTGGGGGGTGCGCCGGTGCTTGTAATGGACTGAGGACTTTGAGAAACCCGTCAGTGTAACCCAGTCACAGTCAACCTCGGGTATCTCACCAATCTTGAACCAGTTGGGCCCCACAGTCAACCGAGCCACATACTCTTGCGGGATTTCCACGCCCTCCTCGGCTTTGCTGTTCGACATCGAGGTAGCAGACGCAGTAGCCTTGACGTCTCCCGTGCTAGCTGCCGATGGTATGCCAAACCTGTAAGCGCCGAAAGCGGCTGGGGGCGAGGGATCAATGCTTGTCATCCACTGAGGATCTTGAGAAGCCAGTCAGTGACAAACAGTCACAGTCAATGTCGGTTACACTCACCAAGCCTGACGCTGTTGGGTCCAAGGGGAGGCAACTGAACCTCATACGCCAGCGGGTCGTCTACGTTCTCCTTGGCGCTGGTGTTCTTGCTGCGCTCCCCATGAAGTTCCTGGTGGAATTGCTCGAGCTGTCGTCGACCTGCTTTATCGATCCAGAACCGATGCTTGCTGTCCTTTCCCTGGTTGTGGTCTGTAATCCAGTTGTCGACCTCCGCCGAGTCCCATACATCAAGACTCTTGAGTAGGTCCTTGAGCTCCGGGGGACAGTTCCTCTTCCCGGCAATCCTTGTGCCTTCCTTCGTGATTGTCATGGCTGCGGGCTGTGGCTGGACTGGGGGAGGGTGCAGTGTGCTGAGCAGAGGTACGACGAGTGAGGATGATGCAAAGAAGAGTGACAGTGAAGGATGAAGGAAGAGGCAACGGGGGTTGTGTAGTGAAGAGAGGTATGAAGTTGAATAAGTGGGAGAAGGAAGATATCTGCGAAGGAAACACACAAGGGCGCCGTGGTGTGCGTGTTTGCGAGCGGGAAGCACTCGCCACCCATCAGTGTGCGCACGGTGCGCACACGCACCTGTCTGCGCCTTCCTCGCACCTCCATCCCCTGCTTGGCTCTCCTCTCCACAGCCTGCTGCTCCACCAAACACGCATTGATTCCATTCTCAGTGCACATTCTGCATTCGCCTGCATGCCCTCTACGGCGAGGTGTGGACACCACTCATTGCATATGTGGCACCACTGTCAAAGTAGGATGCCCTGTCCCATGTACTGGCTGGCCCTATGTCCGGTGAGCGACAACATCCTAGAGATCCTTACTATTATGGAGCCCCTCCTAATACAAGAGAAAGTGAGTCTAATCGACTCCCTAATCTCTATTAGCGGAACCAAATGACCCCACTGGCTGCACGTGACTGAATCTTCAACTGCAGCAATGCCGCGTCCAGTGTCTGCCAGCCAGTCGAAAATCGTGGCTCGTCCGGCTCGTATGATGCGCCAGGTCGTGTCCACAACTCCATCAACCCCACACCTTGCCCTCGTCCCCTCCCTCCTCCTTCTTATCCTTCCAAAAGGGGCGTTCTATAGACACACAGAGAACGCCCTACACTCCACCGATCCATCATTTCCACCTCAAAACCCTTCCGCAAGCTACAAGCCCAACGGGGCATGTCGACAAAGGCAAAGGTTGGCTCCTGGCTCGGCAAGGGCAGTGCCGAGGCCAAGGGCGACGCCAACGACTCGGACTCGGAGGCCTCAGAGATCACGGCGCCTTCTGATGCTGGCGGTGATGTCCAGCAGCCGGGCCACGCCGACGCCGACGAGGACGAGGACGACGAGGACGGCGCCATCACTCCAGTCGACGATGAGGCCGCGCGCGAGCTCAACATTGACTGGGAGGTCGTGCTCCCCAAGGTCCGCCCCTCGCTGCTTGACAAGAGCAGGAAACGGAGAGAACAGTTTGTTGCCCGCTTCCTCTACGTCAGCGATGAGTGTAGGTTGAGCTCGGACGCGAGCGGGGTGCGGTGAGGCTGATGGAACTCAGCTCCGGCTGCGGCACAGATCCCCAGTCTCCTGAAGGAGCTGCTGTCGTCGTTGACGGCCAGCGGCGACGTCAAGGCGGTTGAGCTGAACGCCAGCGTGCTCATGGCGCTCGTCGCGCGTGACGAGAGCCAGCAGGCGCCGCTCAAGCTTGGCGACAAGCTCGTCAAGTGGTCGGCTGCAGAGGCGGAGAAGGCCGCTGCTCCCAAGTCGTGCGTGTGGTCCACGGGTAGCTGCGAAACTAACCACTGTGTGCAGGACCAGCGCACTCTCCCTCGTTCCGCAGCTCACGCTCGTGCTGTCTCTGCTGAGCACATTGCACAAGTCCAGAGGTGACAAGTTTGCCTCTTCCGCCCAGTTCAATGACCTCATTCTTGCCCTCGCTACCGTCACCGACGCGATCGATGCGCGCTCCACGACCACACAACCGCGCCGCAACGACCGTATCCGCCACAAGGTCAACGTTCGCATCTGGCGCGTCCTCCGTCAGCTCTACGACGCCTTCCCCGAGATCATCAAGCTCCTGGTCACCAAGAACCCGACTCCGGTTCGCTCGGCTGTGCTCCTCGGCCACGTCGTCGGCGTGGCCCTGAGGATCAAGCCTGCAAAGAGCAAGCCGGACGGCAAGAGTGTCATCGAGGCGGAGAAGGTGGGTTGTGACGTCTCGGTTCCGAGGAATCCAGGGTCCTGACGAGTCACAGGACGGCATCATCAACTACTACTCTACCACTATTCTGTCGTCCAAGACAGCCCTCCCGCCACATGTGCCTGTGAGTTGTGTGGCTGCGTAAGACTTGTTTGGCCGCTAACCCCGTGTGTAGCTGGCGCTCCGCGAATTCCTCTCTAAGTTTGTCGGAGAGGACATCCTTGTCGGCAAGCTCCTCCCCACTGCGGAGAAGATGCTCCTTCGCTCGGCTGAGATCGCCCTGCCGATTACTGCCGACCTCCTGGACAGTGCCAACGTTGACATCTCGGCGACTGTCCCTGGCAAGCTCTCGGCTGCCATCGTGTCGGCGTCCAAGTCTTCCAACGCCGAGACGCGCGGCAAGTCGGTCCACCTGCTCAAGGCTGTCGCCCGCAACACGTCCAACCCAGAGTCCCTCTCCAAGCTCACCACTGAGCTCCTTGCCCTCCCCAAGACTGGCAAGTCTGCCAGCGCCGAGCAGCGAGTGGCTCTCTACACCATGGTCACGCATATCCCCGTCGGTGCGGCGTCCGCTGTCGTCGTGGACACGCTTCCCGTCCTCATCGGCAAGGAGGCCAACGAGGCTGCCCTCAGTGCCCTTGCCGTCGCCCTTGGCCACCACCTCTCTGAGCCTCTCACATCGGGCAACGCCATCGCTGCCGCCTCGGCCACGGCTATTGCCAAAGAGCTTGCCTCGACCAAGCTGTCGGCCCGCAGAGCCGTGTCTAGCGCCGTCGGCACTGCTGCTTGGTCAGTCTTCACCAAGCAGGGCCAGTTCTCGGCCGAGGGCGAGAAGGTCCTCGGATCCCTTGTCACTCCTCTTGAGGCCAACCTGAAGACAGCGTCGGCCAACCTGCCTGCAAACGCTACCGGCTTCCTCGAAGGCTTTGTCGCGGTCGCTCTTGCTCTTGGACCCTTCAAGTCTCTCAGCTCGACCTCAAAGCTGGCCTCTAGTCCCCTGATCAAGGGTCTGCTGACTGTTTCGCCCAAGCCGTCATTTGTGCTGAACGACAAGGTGTACACCAAGCTGAGCACTTACGACGACGAGATCTGGCTCCTTCGTTCGCTCCGCGCATTGATATCCACCAACGACAAGATCGAAGCCGATGTCCGTGTTGCCCTTGGGTTGGCTCTTATCCACCTCGCCTTCGACTCGAAGCACTCGGATGTTCGCCGCGAGACGTACACCTCCGTCGCCGAGCTGTCCAGCCTTCAGCCCAAGCTTATCGCCCAGATCATCCGCGAGGCTCTTGCCGCCTGGCTCAAGATCCAGGATGAGCGTCGTGCTGCTGCGCGTGCCAAGCGTGCCGTTGGTGAGGATGAGGAGTTCATCAAGCACCACTCGCGCGAGATTGGCCGTCTCCTTACTGCCTCCATTGCTCGCTCTGCCACGGCGGACAAGATCGCGCTGGAGGAGATTGCCGCCGACCTTGTCGTCATTGCCCACCACCCCGAGATTGGCGAGGACTCTCAGGTCTCGTGGATCTCGCTGGTCCAGACCCTCAACCTCGACCCCTTGGAGGTTGTTTCCATGCAGCGCCAGCACATCCTCAACCTGCTGTGGGAGGCTGCTTCGGCCCCGCCCGAGGACTCGCGCTTCGCCGAAGCTGCGTACCGTGCCATCGCTACCCTCTCCTTCATTGACCCTGAGGAGTTTGTCCGCGACGTTCTCACGCAGCTCAAGGCCGACCTCGACCCCGCTGCTCTCGACTTCGTTGGCATCGAGGAGCGTGGTATCTGGCAGACCCCCGCCGACCAGCTCTTTGTCGACGTTCTCTCTCCCAAGAAGGACATTGCTGAGAACAAGAACCGCAAGAACTATGCCGACGAGAAGTGGGAGCAGGAGGTCCGCGAGCAGCTGGCTAAGAAGAAGGCCACTACTGTCGGCGCCAACCTCTCCAAGCAGGACCGCGCGGCTGTCAACGCGCAGCTTGCCAAGGAGGCTGCTGTTCGCCAGGAGATCAGCAACCGCCAGGCTCGTCTCCTCCGTGGACTTGAGCTCGTTGCGGCGCTCGCCGAGTCGCAGATCACTGCCGTCGAGAACCAGCTTGGCACCCTCGCCCACCTTCTCCTCTCGAGCGTTTTCGGTCCCGCCGCGTTCCTTGTCAACTCGCGGGCATTCGAGGTCTTCATCAAGCTGAGCACCCTGGCGTCGGACAGGTTGGGCGACTACCGCCGCATGATTGCCGCGGCCATTCTCCGCAGCTACGACGCGCCGTTCGTGCCCGAGGACTACCTCAACGAGTCGGTCAGCGACCTCACCACCCGCATCCTCCACCAGGTCAACTTTGTTGCCTCTCAGAGCCCTCTCGACAGCACCACATTCACCCTTGTCTCCATGCTGCTTAGCCGCATTGTCAAGGAGGGTGGTGTTGGCACGGAGTCCGCGCAGAGCGACGAGGCGCAGGAGCAGCTTACCCTCGTTGTGTCGATCATTGCGTCGACGGCTGGCGAGTTCCAGAACGAGGCTTACCCCCGTCTTCAGACTATTCGCGATCTTATCCACATCATCGGCAACCACCCCAAGCTTGCCAAGGACGCCTCGGCGGCTCTTGTGGATGTTGGCGATGCCATCCGCGACGTCGCGACCGAGCAGGAGATCAAGGAGATGATTGCTGGCACTCTCTCTGCCGAGTCCAACGTCCGCAACTCGGTTCTCCAGGCCCTCCAGCCCGTCGACCTGACCGAGCTCAACTACTCGGAGGAGCTTTTCATCGCCTCTCACGACGCCGACGAGCAGAATGCCGAGCTTGCCGACCACCTGTGGGAGGACAACGGCCTGGACGTCCCCGAAACCTACCTCGACTCTCTCATCCGCTACCTCGCACACTCTAGCGCGGCTGTCCGTGTTGGTGCCTCTGCTGCTCTGGCCGACGCCGCCCAGCAGTTCCCTGCGCAGGTCGGACCCACGGTCCAGGGTCTCGAGGACCTGTACGTCGAGAAGGCCAAGCTCCTGCAGCCCGAGTTTGACCGCTTCGGCATGGTCATCCCCGAGACTGTTGACCGCCCTGACCCCTGGGAGTCGCGCGTGGCCATCGCCGCGACGTTTGAGAAGCTCGTTCCGCTCATCCCCGAGTCGAGCGTTGCAGCCATTCTCGACTTCCTTATCAAGAAGGAGGCTCTTGGAGACCGCCACGAGGAGGTCCGCCGCAACATGCTCAACGCTGCTGTTGCTTTGGTCGAGACCCACGGTGGCAATGATGTCTCGGGCCTCATGGCCATGTTCGAGGGACACCTCTCTGAGAAGTCGACCTCGCAGACATCCGACTACATCAAGGAGGCCCTGGTCATTCTCTTCGGACGTCTGGCCGGCCACCTGGATGCCTCGGACGAGCGCATCCCCAAGGTTGTTGACCGTCTGATCGACGCCCTCAACACGCCCTCGGAGCTCGTGCAGTCGGCCGTTGCCGAGTGTCTCCCGGCCCTCGTTGTGGGCATGTCGGACGAGGTCGAGTACCTCGTCGACCGCCTCTTCTCGACCCTTACTACTGGCAAGACGTACGCTGCCCGTCGTGGTGCCGCATACGGTCTCGCCGGTGTGGTTAAGGGTCGTGGCCTGCAGTCCCTCAAGGAGTATGAGCTCTTGGACAAGCTCACTGAGGCCGCTGAGGACAAGGGATCGTTCGAGGGTCGTGAGGGTTCTCTTCTCGCTTTCGAGACGCTCTCGGCGACGCTCGGCAAGGTGTTCGAGCCTTACATCGTTCAGATTATCCCCCTCATGCTCACCCTCTTCGGTGACACCAACACCTATGTTCGTGAGGCTGCCGGCTATGCCGCCAAGGTCATCATGTCCAATATCTCGGGCCACTGTGTCAAGCTCATCTTACCTACTCTGCTGAGCGGCCTGGACGAGAAGCAGTGGCGTACCAAGAAGGGATCGATCGAGCTGCTCGGCTCCATGGCCTACTGTGCTCCTCGACAGCTCTCGCTCTCGCTCCCCACCATCATCCCTCACCTTACCGGAGTCATCAACGACTCGCACGCGCAGGTCAAGTCGGCCGCCAACGCCAGTCTGAAGCGTTTCGGAGAGGTCCTCCACAACCCGGAGATCAAGGGCATGCAGAGCACCCTCATGAAGGCGCTTGCTGACCCCACGGCCAAGACCAACTCGGCTCTTTCGGCCCTCCTCAAGACCACCTTCCACCACTACCTTGACGCTCCTTCGCTTGCGCTCGTCATGCCCATCATCGACCGTGGTCTCAGGAACCGTAGCTCCGAGACCAAGCGCAAGTCGGTTCAGATCATCGGGAACATGGCCGCTCTCACCGAGTCTCGCGACCTTGTTCCTTACCTCACCGAGCTCATGCCCCTCATCCACGACGTCCTTGTGGACCCCGTTCCCGAGGCGCGTGCCACGGCTGCCAAGTCGCTCGGCACCCTTGTCGAGCGCCTTGGTGAGAAGAACTTCCCCGAGCTCGTCAACCAGCTCCTGCAGACTCTCCGCTCCGACACGAGCGGTGTCGACCGCCAGGGTGCTGCCCAGGGTCTCTCCGAGGTTCTCTCGGGTCTCGGTATGGACCGTCTGGAGGGCCTCCTCCCAGAGATCATCAGCAGCACGTCCAGCCCCCGCCCCTACGTTCGCGAAGGTTTCATCTCGCTCCTCATCTACCTTCCTGCGACGTTCGGTAACCGTTTCGCCCCGCACTTGGCACGTATCATCCCCCCTATCCTCAAGGGTCTGGCGGACGAATCCGAGTACGTGCGCGACGCCTCGATGCGTGCAGGCAAGATGATCATCGCCAACTACTCGTCCAAGGCCATCGACCTGCTTCTTCCCGAGCTCGAGAAGGGCATGCTCGACAGCTCGTGGCGTATCCGCCAGTCGTCCATCTCGCTTACTGGAGAGCTCCTTTACCGTGTCACTGGTATCAGTGGCAAGGTCGAACTCGAGGAGGACGACACTGCCCGTGGTGCCGACCAGACGCGCAAGGCTCTGCTCGAGGCCCTCGGTGCCGACCGCAGGGACCGTGTGCTTGCCACCCTGTACATTGTCCGCCAAGACACGGTCTCGACCGTTCGCCAGTCGTCGATTCACATCTGGAAGGCGCTTGTCCAGAGTAAGTGCAGAGTGGCAAAGTGGCGGGTGAAATTCGAGTCAAACACTGACGTATATCTCAGACACCCCGCGTACCACTCGCGAGATCCTGCCCGTCCTCATGCAGCTCCTCATCCAGCTTCTCGGCAGCACTTCTCTCGACCAGCAGGAGGTGGGTTAGCGTTGTTTAGGTGGTCGCTGACATTCAGACTGCTTCGCGCACTATCGGCGAGCTCTGCCGCAAGAACGGAGAGCGCATTGTTGCCGAGCTCATGCCCGTCCTCAAGAACGCCATCAGCTCGAACGACCCCCGCACCAAGGAGGGCGCGTGTCTTGCGTTTGCCGACGTCATGGACGCTGCTTCCAAGGATGCCATCGAGACTCACGAGGACGTTATCATCTCGTCCATTCGCGGTGCCCTGGTCGACCCCTCGCCTCGTGTTCGTGCCGCCGCCGCCCGCACGTTCGACACGATGCAGCAGCAGATGGGTGCCAAGGCCATCGACCAGACTATCCCCACGCTGCTCGAGGCCATGCGCAACCCCGGCGAGAGCTCGGAGACTGCTCTCCAGGCCCTCAAGGAGGTCATGAATGTTCGCGCCAACAGCGTGTTCCCCGTGCTCCTGCCGACTCTCACCGCTCAGCCCATCAGCGCGTTCAACGCCCGTGCCATTGGTGCCCTGGTCCGCGTCGCTGGCTCGGCCCTCAACCGCCGTATCGACACGCTCCTTACCTCGCTCGTCAAGTCGCTCGAGGCCGACCCCGAGGAGGAGGCTCGCGAGGCCCTTCTCGAGGCCGTCGAGTCGCTTGTGGCTTCCGTGGAGGACTCTGACGGTGTCCACCTCCTCGAGATGCTTCTCATTGGCTGGGCCAAGGATGTCAACGCCGTTCGCCGTGCCACGGCATGCAACATCTTTGGCACCATGTGCCAGGTCAACGAGGCCGACACTGAAGACTACCGTGTCGACTGGGTCCGCATCCTTGTCTCGCTGTTCGACGACCCTGTGGAAGAAGTCGTCACTGCGGCTTGGGAGGCGCTGGAGCACTTTGTCAAGACTGTCGACAAGGACGAGCTCCAGAGCCTCGTCGTTCCCCTCCGCCGTGCCATCGAGGCCACTGGCGCGCCAGGCCGCACCGTCCCCGGTTTCTCGCGCACCAAGGGTGCTCAGTCGGTCGTGCCCATTCTGCTCGCTGGTATCCTCAGCGGCACCCAGGAGCAGAGAGAGCAGGCTGCCTACGGTATTGGCGACCTGGTTCAACGCACCTCGGAGGCCGCGATCAAGCCGTACATCATCCAGCTCACTGGTCCCCTCATCCGTGTCATATCTGGCCAGTCGATCGCACCTCAGATCAAGGGTGCCATCCTGCAGACCCTCACAGTGCTGCTGGAGCAGGTGCCCCTGCTTGTCCGCCCCTTCCACCCCCAGCTCACGCGCACGTTTGTCAAGTCCGCCTCGGACCCTGCGGCTCTTTCGGTCCGCAACCGTGCTGCCGCTGGTCTTGGCGAGCTCATGAAGCACCAGCCCCGTGTCGACCCTCTCATCACCGAGCTTATCGGTGGTGTTGCTGCGGCCGACAAGGAGGTTGCTCCCTCCGTCGTCGCCGCTCTCGGTGCCGTGTGCAACAGCGCTGGCAAGAACATTGGCCCCGCCGCCAAGGCGTCGATCATCGAGCTTGTCGAGGAGGCGTTCATGCTCGGTGCCGGCGACTCGTACAACAACGCCATTGCCTCTGTGCTCTCTGGCCTTGCCAAATACGACGTCGAGGCGATCAGGCCAGTTGTCGACACCTTCCTGGCTGCGCCTACGCCACCCGCGCCATTGGTCAGCACGTGTATTGCGTCGCTGATCGAGAACGCGCCCGACGCGTTCTACGAGCTCGACGTGGTCGAGGACATTGTTCGCAAGGTCCAGGCTTCGGTGTCATCCGACGTCGGTGTTATCGCCCGCCCTGCCCGCGAGGCGCGCGACCTGATGCGGACGACTGGGCAGTATGAGAAGGACACCAAGGTGCAGGCGCTGCTGCGGTAAAGGACTGTAGGGTAGATTTGGAAGTGATTTTGTGAGATTAGAGTCGTCGCTGTCGTCACCTCAACAAATGCATGTTACATCAACAATGGAAAGTCAAAACAATTGGATATTTGGTTCCGTCGAGTGTTTGATGTCAACAACAAACCTGATATCGGGCGTCGTCACTTGGACTTGAACAATCTCCAACTACACAATGTCGAGGCTATCAGCATCGAGCACACTGGCGCCGGCGCACGAGGAGCTGTACGCCGCCGCGGCAGAGTACGTGTTGCGCCCGGGTGTCTCTGACGCGCAGCTTTGTGTCCACGTCCGCGAACCCCACCTACCTCGAACAACACCGCACACGGTTCCGCGAGCGCGCGCTGCGCGACGTGACGATCACCACGAGCAGCGAGTACACGTTATTGGACCCGACCAACCCGCTGCTTGTTCGCGATGAGAAGGAGGCGCAGAAGGTGAGTGAGGGTATGGCGGTGTAGAGGGGCGCGGGGAGGTCGGCCAGGGCCATGGGCTGGAATCTGGTCATGGCGTCTACTCCTCAACAGTTGAAGGGTTCGCTTTTCGCTGTCTTCTCTACTCCTGCTGCTCAGATGTGCTTGGAAAGGCCGTTTTCCCACCACTGCGGCCGTTCCGCCCGCCCGCTGCTGCTGTTCCCGCCCACGACCTCGCGACTGATTTCTTTAGGACTACTTCCGCCGCCTGAAATTCAAGTACCTCGAGCAGGAGGCGAAGCGCTCGTTCCTGTTCAGCATTACGGGCGACGAGCCGCAGCGTGTTCTCCCGGGAGAGAATGACGAGCTGGGTGAGTGTGCCGCGCGGGGGCGCGGGGGCGCCGGCCTGGAGCGGAGGACTGACACTGCTTAGAGCGGAACAACGCCGCAAAGAAGGCCAAGCTCAAGGCGACAAAAGAAGAGATCGAGGCCATGCGCGTTGAGTCACTCGCGCTGAGCAAGACCAACGGCGAGGGTGAGTCTCGCCACGGTACCAGCCTAACGCCCAGCGCACGCACAGAACGTAAAGGACGCAGCCGAGGCCGCGGCCCTGCGCAAAGAGATCCAGGACATGGAGCTGGAGCTCGCGCGCATCAAGGCCGCCCACCCGCCCAGCGAGCGCATGACCGTCGACGAGGCAAACACCAAGCTCGACGCGCAGACGGACGAGCTCGAGCAGCTCACCGAGGCGATTGGGGTGGCTGGTCGGCGGACCGACGAGCTGCGCGACCAGGTCGCGCGTGCGGCCAAGGAGGTCCTCCGGCTCGCTCGGGACCGCGAGCGCGAGGAGGTGCGCGCTGCGCAGGTTGCGCGCGGGCGGGAGAATGGCGGCACGCGGGTGCATGATTTGTGTGGATGGTGAGTGTGGCGTGGGTGGGGGCAGGGCAAGCTCCAGTGCTCGCGTCAGCCCAAGCAAGCGACAGCGGGGAAGACACGGCTGACTCGCACAGGTACGCCGCCTCGCTCTCGACCTTCCGCGCGCTCCTCGGTATCCGCGCCGTGCGCGCCCAGTCGGACTCAGAGCTCGTGCTCGAGTACGACGTGCCCGGCCCCGACGACAAGGAGCGCACGGCGACGCTGACGCTGACGATGGACGCGGGCGGCAAGCTCGAGGACGCAAAGGTGAGCTGTCCGGCTGTTCACGTCCCGATTAGCTCACGCGCAGCTCGCCGGCACCGAGGTCGACATTGCGGAGATCGCTGCGGCCGCCGTTGAGAACAACGATGTGGCCGGGCTCATTGCCGACGTGTTGGTCCGGCTGCGGCCGCTGCATCGGCCATAGGTGGCGCTGGGGCGAGACCGCACGCGACGAACCTGACGGACGCCGGCCCCGACCCCGACGCCCCCGCACCAGCTCGCCTAGGTTCGTAATGTAGATGATCAGTCGCCGTGTAATACTATACCCTCGACGTGTATGCTTTCCCTCAACACACAGGGGTCGGTGTTGGCGCGTGGCCAACGCGACGAGGTCGCGCGACGACCCCAGATCTGTTGGCTGAAACCTGTTTCCCTGGCGAGAATTTAAGATTCATCAGCACCATGACTTCTGCCCCGGCTGGTGACACGACAGGCACTGCAGCGTAATGTATAATGTTCCTTGTGTTGATGTCATGCATCGTTGCCTGTGGGATAATCTACATCAGACGGGGAGCATTCCGCGCGTCTGTAAAAGGAGGTGGGAGGAGAGGAGATGGCTCTACCGGTCATGGTGATCGGGAGCAGGGAGATGGCTGGAGAGAATCCTGAGGGGAATGTGGCGGAGGCGGCGGCAGCGGCGGTCGCAGCCCGCGCGCACAGACTGCCGCATAGGCAAGATGATGATACCCACCGCGCCAGCGCTCGACCTTGCGAGCTAACTGCGCGGATTATAAAACCCATGTAATCGATACAGGAAGATGAAATAAAAATGTCCTTGGCGGCCATGAGGGTGGCGGTTCGAGGGTGGTAGAGAATGACAACAGATCGACGCGACTACTGGCCCGCGGCAACGACGGCGAGTCTGCCGAGCGAAGCAACAAGGTTGCTCACGGCAGCGAGGTTGCCGGAGGAATCGCCGTCGTGGTTGATGACGGCGGCATCGGGAGTCGAGCTGCTGATGGAGGTCGAGTTAAGCGAGACGGTTGGCGCAGCCAGAGCCGTCGAGTTGAGAGAAACGGACGAGGCGCTGAGCGAGGTCACGGACGACGCGGCAGCGCTGGAAGTGGAAGAAGAAACAAGGGAGGTCGTGGACGAGGCGGCGTCCGTGGTAGTCGTCGAAGACGACTCGGGAGGGGGAGCAGCCGACGAGGTGGAGGGCTCAGGGGGAGGAGGAGGGGCGGCCGAGCTAGTCGGCGCGGGCGGGTCGGGCGAAGGGGAGGGCGAAGGCGAGGGCTGGCTGTCGCCGCCACCGCCGCCACCACCACCGCCAAAGCTCCAGTCGATGGTGAAGACACCGACCGACGTAGGGTTGAAGTAGGTGAAGAGCGACTCGGACAGGTCGAGGGCACCGTAGGGGCAGCCGGGGCACAGGTCGACGACGGTAGCCTGGGTCGACTTGCCGTTGGCGCTGATCGTGACCGACTGGCCACAGTAAGCGCCACCGCTGTACTGGGGGGCGTTGAGGGCGACGACGAACTCGGAACCCGAGTTGGTGTGACCGCAGGCGCCGAGGCCGACCTCGTAGTAGGTCGCACGGCCCGAGAAGCGCTTCTGGATGTTGACAGGCGCTGCGACGGCAGCCTGGACAGCGAGGAAGGTGGTGAGGAGTGTGGCGAACATTGTTTTCGTTCTTTTTCTGGTTTAGGATGTGGGGGGATGCAAGGAGATGCGTGTCGGTGTCAACCTGGGATGTGTGTCAGCGACTGGGGAGCGGGCTAGCAGCGGGTTCGGCGGCGGCCCAAGAGCCGTCATTAATTGCGGGCTACTCACGACGTGGTGGTTTGTGCGAGGTAGGTGCCAAAGGGAGGCGGGGGACGTGAACGCGACTCGGAAGCGTTCAGTGGGGTAGCCGGCGAGTGGAGGCCGGGTTGTGGGTAGAGGAGTAGAGTGAGTGTGTCGACGAAAGACTGTTGACGATCTGTCGAGGGTAGGGGGTGGTTAAGAGAGAGAGGGGGGGCTGACGGTGTGTTGTCGAGTGGGTTAAAAAGGAGAGTCTGTGCTGTACTTGTGGAACAAGGACGGCTGCTGCGGCGTACGGCGTGAGTACGGCAGTCGACGACGAGGACAAGGACTTGGAATCGGGGTGGTCAGAGCTTGATGGATGGAGAATGGAAAAGAGGGTGCATGCGTTGTTGTTGACTGGAGGGGAGCCGGCAGGCACCCACTGGCGCGGCGGGCTGGATCCGTGGCGCCTCGTTGTTTCTGTCGGGTCGAGCAGTCAGGACTCGCAGCGTGGCGGCGTCGTCGGCCTGGCCACCGCTGGCGGCGGTGGCAGCGGACCTGACAGGGCAGGGCAGGCCGTAGTCCGCCTGATGACCGCATTCGTCGCGAGCGCGCGCGTGCAGGCGACAGGCGACAGGCATCCGACCCGAGGCACAGCGCCCGTTCCACGCCCCTGAAGGTTATTGTAAAACCACCCTCGTTGTCGACGATCTGCTCGCGTCGCGGGTTTCGTGCCGTCGCGGCCAAACGCGTGTCAGGGTTGCGCACAAAAGCAGGGTGGCAGGGCGTTTGAACGAGTTACCAGAACGACTTTGTAGCGTGTTCCTCGCCGCGACGCTCACTGCTGGTACCGCTACTACCGCTACTCGTCTGACCCATTCCGCTCAACCCTCAAAGCAACAAGCGAGGAACGAGGGCGAATAGGGATCACCGTCCAACACCGTCCTGCTTCTTGGAGCAACCACCTCGCCGTTATTCATTTTCTAGGGCGGCGACCTTGGACCTTGGTCTTGGATCCGACAGCCGTCGTCGGCGGGGTTGGTAGCGGCTGTTGCGCGGGCTGCGGTCGCTCATCATCGCCAAGAACGCTGCTCAGACCAGTGCATCTATGACAACATGCGCAATGTTCGTGTCTTCCTCTCGTGGGGCTCAATCCGGGCATCATGTATCTACCTACACACAAGTACGACGACGGCGTACTCACTCCACATTTGCAGATGTGGCTGCTCCGCCCGGCTGCTCCATCGGGGTCAGCCCGGCCCCGCAGCTGCCTCGTGTATTCTGGGACACGGCGTGCGGGCCGGCACACGGCAAGTAACGGATGGCAGCCGTCGCGCCAGCCAGCCAGCCAGCGCCGTGCATCGCAGCCACCAGACAGGTGGCGAGCATGGCGTCGTTTCCCTTGACAGGTCGACCCGACTGTTGCGCATACTGCTGTGGTTACAATGTGGACATGCGTCCTATAGCCCGCTCTTGTGTTTTCATTGCCAGCCTTTGTCCGCATTGTTTATGCCTGCTGCCGGCATGACGCGGCGCGGGGAGAAAAATCTAAACGGGTTAGCCTGGCTTCGTGAGATTCAAACTGGCCAAGCTGCCGAACAGCAAAACAATTTACACCGCCGCACTAGTCGGCCTCGGTACTGGTCAAGCGGGGGCAAAAAAGGGGGTCTGTGCTTTGGGCGCCGGTGGAGGCCTGGACCTTGCACGGCGATGCAGCCAGCAGTTGGGCGGCATGGCGGGGGAGCCGGGAAAGGCGGAGCGGAGGTATACCTACGTGAGACACTCGGATGCAGAACGGCTCTCCAGCGGACTCTGTTGTATCACAAGGAGACGCCTTTTTACGTGTCATCCGGTCATCCATCCTCTTGCCACGCGAGACATCGACGGAATCAAACCCCGTCTCGTCGTCTCCACCGACGAGTGAGTGCATTGTTGGTTGATGAAAGAGTACCGAAGGCAAGCAACACCTTCAACAACACTTCCACCACCTCGCCCTTCGTCACAGCAACAAGTGAGTACTCCGTCCCATGCCCAGACCAGCACCCCGCACACCCACACCCCCACGCATGATTATACTCCAATATCTATATCTGTCAATCCACGTAAAAGACGCTTCCTGCGGGTCGACAGCCTCTGCCGAGAACGATTGTCCAACAATGATACTGCTTCCTCCTGCCTCCCTCCATAACCTTGCTAAACACGACACTGACGATAATAGAACGCAGTAGCGAGTACCGGCATTCACCATGTCGGGACGTATCAACCAGCCTAACCGTGTCGAGTCGTGGCTGCTGCAGGAGGACGAGAAGAGGTAAGCTGTCAGCACGCCTTGCACCAGCTGACGCCAGGTTGACAATCACCGAGGACCCCAAGATCCCGAATGCTGCGACGGTCATCATCCGCGCGCAGGACCACACACTGGGCAACATGCTGCGCGCGTGAGTGGCTGCCTTGGCGCGACTGAGATGCCAGCCACTAACCACCCCCCAGCCAGCTCCTCCTCGACCCCACAGTCATGTTCGCGGGCTACAAGCTCGCGCACCCGCTCGAGAACGTGATCACGATCAAGATTCAGACGGACGAGCGCTCCAACCCCGCCGACGCGCTCAAGCGCGCGTGCCACCTGCTCATTGCGCAGACGACCAACATCAAGAAGCAGTTTGACGACCAGGCGCGCAATATCGAGATGGGCATGGGCCCCGAGCAGGCCGCCATGCCGGGCACGCAGGGCGGCGCGGGCGGCTACGACCCATACGGCGACGGCTTTGGTGGCGGCGGCACGGTCGTCGGCGGGCCTGTGCGCGACGCTGGCAACGCGGATGTGTACGACTTCTGAGTGTGTGGCGTGGTGGGTGTTTCCCCGCAAATCACGGCGCGGCTGCTCGTGGGCCTCGCTTGCCGATTCCGACGACTAGAGAGAATAGCAATGTTGTATGCATAACAAGATAGTAAGAGTGTCCCCGTCTCCGCTCGTACACACCACGCCTCGGTCTACTAGTCTATTAAGTTGAGTATGAGCTTCCTAAATAATGGCAAACAGCTTCTTGGTCTTGTGCAGCCGCGCTGCGAGGACAAGGGTACCCGAAATGAAGAGCATGCAGCCGCCGAACGCGATCGCCTTGGGGAAGTTTGCGAACTGCTGGGCGGGTGTGCCGGCGCCGACGATGGCGCCGAAGATGGGCGGGCCCGAGAGCTGGGCGATACTCTGCACCATGAGCGCCTGGCCGATGAGCGTGCCGGCGAGGCGGGGGTCGGACGCCGCGGCGGTGACCATTGGCCCCTGGACCGACACGGGCGCGCCGGACATGAAGCCGTACAGCACGCACAGCGCAATGAGCGGCGGCGCCGTCTTCATGCCCAGCCAGCCGAAGGTGAGGATCGACATGGCGTAGATGCCGACGATGGCGACGTTGAACGTGCCTACGAGGTCGGCCGAGACTGGCGTGTGAGCTGGGACGAGAGTAGCAAGCAGACTTACATCCAAAGACGAGGCGCCCGATGCCGGACGAGCCGTTGGTGATCATGCTGTTGTATGTCAGCGGGGTGTGTGTGTGTGGCATGGGCAGAGGCGCGACTCACAGGAGGTAGGGGCTAAAGTCGCCGAGACCCGCAAGCGACCCGTACGTCCCGATAAAGGTAAGGAAGGAGAAGAAGCCAAACACGAGGAAGGGGAAGGACGCCGCGACGAACGCGTACGCAGGGTTCTTGAACTCGCTGAGGTGGAAGAACGGGCCTGGCGGGCGGGGCGGCAGGCGCGTCTTGACGAACACGGTCGCGAGGATGCCGAGGATGCCCATGAGCAGCGCAATCAGCCGCATCGTCCACCCCCACCCGATCTTCTGGGGCAGGTTGGCGATGATCGCCGGCCAGATGATCGCGCCGGCCGACGAGCCCGTCATGAGGATGCCGAACGCGAGGCCGCGCTTGAGGAAGAACCACTGCCCGACTGCGCCCATGGGCACGATCTGGGGTGGGTGTGAGTTGCGTCTCGCGCCACGACCCAGCAAGCGCCACTTACAAACATCAGGTCGGCACCCAGCGCCATCAGCGTCGCGTGGCACAGGAAGATCTGGTAGTACTTTGTGGCCAGCGACAGCATGCAGAACGCGAGCACGAGCAGCAGTGTGCCCGTCGCCAGCAGCGGGCGGCACCCGTACCGGTCGAACAGCGGCCCGGTGAAGATGCACAGGCCGAAGCAGACCGCCGCCTGCGCTGAGCCGATCCACGCGATGGTCGAGCTGGTGGCTGCGTCAGTTTTTTGCGGCTGCCACCGCGTCGCACTCACGCAGGGTACTCGTCCAGCAGGTTCTCGCGGTAGTACGACTGGAATGCGCCGACGGATGCCGCGAGGCCGAACGCGCATAGCGCGGCGCACACCCCGCCAAAGAGGCACGACCAGGCCTGTGGCGTTAGCGCGTCGTTGCTGTTGCCCGTCACCGCACACGACACCCACCTCGATCCCGCCGTCGGGGTAGACAATCTCCTCGCCGTCGTCGGTGATCTGCACCGCGACGAGCTCCTCCACGCCCTCCTCGTCGCTGCCGACCGGCTTCTCGTCGACCGTCTGCGGGGTGACCATGCGCGCCAGCGACGCCATGGTCGTGACGGTGCCGGCGCGCGCGCGCGCCCGGCGCATCGTGCGCGTCTCTTCCCGCGTCAGCGTCGGCATCGACACCAGCGCGACGGGGTCGACGAAGGTGCGCGCCGAGATGGACGACATGCGGGACACGGTGGGCCCGAGGGCCGTGAACGCTGTCGGGGGCGACGACGCGCCGGCAGGCGGCACGCCGGGCTCGCTGCCGCCGCCGCCCCCGGGTCGGGACGCGGCGCTCGCGGCGCGTTTCCGCACGACGGTCGCGGACGACGCCGCGCCCGACGAGAACGCGCGCGGGCGTGCGTCCTTCCCGCCGGCGCCGAACGACGCGCGCATCGACCGCGAGCGGTGCACGTCCGGCAGTGGGCCAATGTCCTTGTCGTCCTCGTCGTCGTCATCGTCGGCGAGCGCCGAGTCGCTCGGCGCCTGGAGCACGCGGCTCGCGGACGCCGCGCGCGGGCGCGCGCCCGGCCCAGTGAACGACGACCCGCGCTTGATGCTCGGCTTGCCGCGGATCGTCGGCAGCGGCGGCAGCTCGGTGTCGTCTGGCGTGTGCGGCCGCGACGCGGGTGGCGAGGGCGACGGCGCCGGGCCGGCGGCATCTGCGCCGGGGGGTGGGGCTGGTGCAGAGGCCGTGGCCGTGGCCGCTGGTTGTGGGGGCGGGCTACCCCCGCTTGGTTGTGTTGGATTGCTCATTGCGTTGCGGTCGTCGTCGCTGCTGTCCTTGCGGCGCAGAATAGATAAGTGTCCAGTTGCAACGTGTCGCTGCGCTGTCTCGCTTGTCTCTCACGCCGAGAAAATGTTTTCGCTCCCCGCGTGCCAAGATCCGAATGTGGGGCCGAGAAAAGACGCCGATAAGCCGTGGTGATGTCGCACCGTAGCAGTTCGTTTCGTCGTCTTCTTGCGTTCCGTTTCTCGTCGTGTCGTCGTCGACTTCGCTGCAGTCGCCCGTCGTGCTAGTTAAGACGCCCGTATCGCGCACATCGCCGTCTGCATGCTCCACTCGCCCGCGCCACCTCTCCCCCGTCGTCAGCGGCAGTAAGATACACCGGCGATGGCGGGACGGACTTGGCCGACTGCCGGCCTGGTGCGAACTGCGGGCGAGATGGTCGGGCGGGTGAGGCACCAGGGTCAATCTTTCGGGATGCCGCGTGGCGGAGGCATGTCGCGGGCGTTGGGTCTCGCGTTGGCTCGAGCGTTCGGCACATGCATAGTGTGCTGGGCTGCTATCAGTGCGGGGTTCGTTAGAGATTGGGTATGGGTACGAGTGGTGCGCTGTTGGCGACACCGTGGTTGGTGGTTGGGGCCCCCGATGGTTAAGAGCGAGTCGGCCTGGTGGCGGCTACTTTGAGGTGGTGTCTCGAGCGGCCGAGCTCAAGTTCGGCGCAGCTGGAGCAGCTAGCACGGGCCGCGGGTGTTTCCCAGTTCCTTACTTGGGCAACTTTCGTGGTGACGGAGGTCATAGCAGCGCACGCTATCTAGTGCGGACAGTGCGAACTCGCTCGCCGGGCCGGAGACCCCTCTCGGGTTCGGTGTTCACCAAGCTCAGGAAGAGAAGATAAGACAGACACTTGGTGAAGGAGGCTTAAGAGCCAGGATTGCAAAGGATGCACACTCGAGCCTCTCCTGGGGTTCACTGTGGTATCAGACGGCTGTGCGGGCTGTGCTAGGGGCACATGCCGTCCGCCACCATCTCCTGCCATCTCTATTGCGCCCTTCGCACGCCCGTCGTGTGGGATGACAGCCTGAGCATGTATTCCCTGGTTCACACGGCTGGATGCTGCTCTTCGTAGCTCCAGCATGAAGCAGGGCACCCGTGGTGGTCGTAGACTGCCGTTTCCTTTAATGTTGAGACAGTCCTGTCTTCGGCGCTGCTCGTCATCCGCTCAGCCCGACGACGCTCCTCCTTCCGCCCAATTCCGCCTCTTGCTCGTCATATACCCACTGCTCAGCCCGCGAGCAACGAACAATGTTCACCAACTGTACCAGCGTCCAGGCCGACCAAGGACCATCGACGAAGCGCTCGCATCGCCCAGGGAACGTGAACATCAGTACCAGGTAATGACCGGCCAGAGCGTCACCAATCCGGCTCTGACGAGGCTTACGAGCCCCGGGCTGCGAGCTGACGCTTTCTAGCAGGCTCGAACTACAACCCAGCTGGGGAAGGTTGCACCGACGAATTACCACTGTCGCGGCATGTGTGCCACCTCACTCAACCCCAACGCCCCCATGCCCGCCACCACACACCGCGCCGATCAAGCTAGCGCAACCCGCTAGCCCGAAACACAAGTCGCCGATCTGCACTACGTCCATCTCAACCAGCAGCGTTAACACGATCCAACTGCACGCCTCGGCTCGCTGCAACCACCCCGCCGCAAAAACACAAAAGATCAAGGTCGTATCGCCACCTGGTCTCGATCCAGGGATCTCCAGGTGTCACACAAAGTATGAGCCTGGCGCTTTTCCACTAAGCCATAGCGATGATTGATCTGCAAATTGGTCCCGCCGGTTGGTCATGAGGCGTGGGTGGCTGCCTGCCCAAATGCTCCCGCCGGCGCCCAGGCACCCTTGACGTGACGCGCTCCCACGAGCCGGGCTGGTCGAGACGTGGAGGTGGTCGGTCTCGCTGTGCTCACGCTCACAACAAATCACCAGCCACCGGCGTGCACCCATGTCCCAGCACACCATCATCGACATGGCGCAGACATCTGGTGGGTGCGGCAAGCACGGGCCCGCTGACAGACGCAAGGTTCCGACAAGTACTCGGTCATCCTGCCGACGTACAACGAGCGCAAGAACCTGCCGGTGATTGTTTGGCTTTTGGCCAAGACGTTTGAGGAGAAGTGCGTGCGGCGGGGAGGAGAGGACTGACAACGCAGTGGCCTCAACTGGGAGGTGATTGTCGTCGACGATGCCAGCCCGGACGGCACGCAGGACGTCGCGCGCCAGCTGGCCAAGATCTACGGCGACGACAAGATTGTGAGTTGCGCGAGCATGCGCAGCGTGCGAGCGGCGCAGGAGGGCAGGCAAGGCGTCATGATACCCGGCAAGGCGATACGATGCCTCCCCCTGTCCCCCCCCCCCCCCCGACCCAACCCCGCTCACGCCCCCAGGTCCTCAAGCCCCGCGCAGGCAAGCTCGGCCTCGGGTACGCCTGCCACCAACACCCCCGATCCACACTCACACTGCAGCACGGCCTACGTCCACGGCCTCAACTTTGCCACGGGCAACTTTGTCATTATCATGGACGCGGATTTCTCGCACCATGTGAGTGGGCGATGGTGCGCGCGGCTCCTGCCGCAGCGTCACTGAGTCGCGCCCCGCGTTTGCTCGCTCGCCGAGGTCGCTCGCTCACACCCCACTTCCAGCCCAAATTCATCCCCGAGTTCATCAAGCAGCAGAAGGCGCACAACCTCGACATTGTCACGGGCACGCGGTACGCCGCCTCCCCGTCCCCCGCGCCCGCGCCCGGCGTCGACATCGGCCTCGGCCCAGGAGGCGTGTACGGCTGGGACCTGAAGCGCAAGCTCGTGTCGCGCGGCGCCAACTTCCTGGCCGACACGGTGCTCCAGCCCGGGATCACCGACCTCACCGGCTCGTTCCGCCTGTACCGCCTGCACGCGATCAAGGACATCATCGGGCGCTGCACGTCCAAGGGGTACGTCTTCCAGATGGAGATTGTGGTCCGCGCCCGCGCGCTCGGGTACACGATCGGCGAGGTGCCCATCACATTCGTCGACCGTATCTACGGCGAGTCCAAGCTCAGCGGCAACGAGATTGTCGGGTACGCCAAGGGCGTCGGACAGCTCTGGTGGGGCGTCGAGTAGGCTGTATTTGTAGAGACAATGGACGGACTGTACAATGCATAAATCTACAACTGCTGTTGTCGCTAGGTACATGGTGTGGGTGTTGCGCTCGACCGTGGCGGCGGCGGCAGCAGCGGCGGCGGCTGGACCAGTATCGCTCTCCAAGGCACTGCGGCCACCTAAACACAATTTCACTTCTCGCTCGTGCTCGTCCTACACGACCACGCCCGCTGCTCGCTCGTGCGCTAGTGCGCTCCTACACAACCACGCTCACCGGGCGGTGGCTCGCAAGCGCCGACTCGCTCGCCATGGCCGCCGTCACCGCGCCGCCATCGCCGTCCTCGATGCCGCCCATCCCCGCCAGCGGCACTCTGTAGCTGTTGTGCGTGTACACACTGCTTCTGTTGGCGTTGTCGTCGTCGGCGAGGTCGCCGCGGCGGCCGAGCGCAAAAACGGCTGACGGCTCGGCGCCGGGGCGCCACGACCAGCGGCTCTCGCCGCTCTCCCAGCTGCCGCGGCGGCGGACGGCACGCATGCTCGCGTCGTCGTCGGCGCGCCCGTAGTTCCTGTTACGGATGCTCGTCGACAGCGCGTGCGAGCTGAACCCGTCGTAGTTTGACAGCGGGCGGTCGTGCATCGAGCCCGGGCGGTCGGCGAACGCGACGGAGGGCGAGACAACAGGCGCATGGTACGCCGATGGGCTGGCGCCGTCGCGCAGGCGCAGCGAGCCGGGGCGCGCGCCCACAGCCTGCGGGGACACAAAGCCGAACGTGCTGCTTGCGAGCGTGAGCGTCGACGCGTCGGGCGCCGGCGGCGCAGACGGGTGCGGGTTGTTGCGCGGGTGGTACCGCGTGTGCCGGGGCACCGTGTGCTGCAGGTCCTCGCTCACGACGGAAGACGGGAGGAACGTCGGCGACACGGGCGACGGCAGGGCGTTGGGCCCGCCGTTGGCGCTGTTGGCAATCGACGTGCCCGCCGGGCTGGACATGCTGCGGCCCACGGCCTGCGGCGACGAGTTGGACGACAGCGACGGCGCGACGGCAATGTGCGCGACGGGCGCGATACCCGACTCGAAGCTGATCACCGTCGTCGCGGGCTTTGTGCTCGCCAGCGAGTTTTCTCTCGACACGCGCGACAGCACGTCCGCCGACGTCTCTGAGCTGTTAAGCGACGGCGCATCGGGCCCACCAACACTCGACGAGAAGGTATTTCTCCTGTCGAGGTCGTCGAGCACCGGCGTTGCGGCGGCCGACTCGGATCGCATTAACGGTATCGAGCCCGAGCGTGACAGAATCGAGATGGACCGAGCGGGCGAGGTGGCGAGGCTGGGCGGGAGGGGGCGCACGCTCGCGTCCTCGTCGGCCACGCGCCCAGCAAGGCGGAAGCTCGACGAGAAGCTGCCGCCGTCGCCGGATGCGCGGTGGCGCGGTAAACTGTTCAGACTTGCAATCGACGGCGTGCGCGAGCGGCTGAGGATGCTGGCCGACGGCGCCATCGACGAGCTGTCGATTGTGCTGGCAGGGTAGCTTCTGCGCACGAGCGGGATGGGAAGCGAGGGGTACGGGTTGTTTGCTTCGCGGCGGCGCTCGCTGACAGCGTACGAGTGCAGGCTGAGCGACTCGGCGCGCGGGCCAGAGTCGAAGCTGGTTTTGGCGCCGCCGAAGACGTCGGTGGGCGACAGCTGGCGGCGGAGGTCGCGCTGTGGCGTGGGCGGCGCGGCGACGACGGGCGTCGGGCGTTCAGCGATAGTCGCCGACGGGCGGCCCCAGTAGTTGCTGCCACCGGCGGCGGGGACCGCGTCGCGCGTGTGCTCGGCGTCCGAGGCGCGGCGCGCGCCGAGCTTGCGGCTGATCCAGTCGAGGAGCGGCTTGGCCTGCCCGCCGCGGCGGTGGCCTAGGTGCTGGTGCTGCTGCGGCTGCTGTTGTGGTGGTGGTGGCTGCGGCGGGGTGGGGGTGTGCTGCGCCGAGTCGGGGAGGTGCAGCACTGCGTGGGTGGGCGTGACCCCATCGCGCGGGGTGCTGGGGCCCGACTCGCGGTCGCGGTCGCGCCGGCGGTGGCCGAGCGAGCGGCCCGGCGCGTGGAAGTGCGCGACGGGCTGCAACTGCGGCTCGGGAAGCGGGCTCGGGGACGCAGAGTGCACGAGGATGGGTGGCGACGTCGTCGGCGGGGAGGTGCGCGGCGTGGTCGCGGTGCTGGCCGACTGGTGCGCCTGGGCCATTGTGCTGGGATGCGCTCTAGAGCATGCCGGGGGGGAGGGGATACGAAGAGGAAGAGGACGAAAGAGAAGAGTGGGTCGAGGGAGGGGATGGATGGCTGGGTGTGTTCTGTTCGCGCGGCGGCGACCGGCGGGATGGAGGGCGGCAGACACTCAAAGTCTGAAACACGAGCCGACGACCTATCCACGGTCGATGCCAAGCGGGCCAAGACTGCGCCTCTTGCGTCTATGCATTCATGCATGCATGCACGCTGGTCCAATGGCGACGGCGGCGACGGCGACGACGACGACGACGGCGAGCACTCGTCGCCATGCATGCAGCAGCAGCAAGATGATGTGCATGCCGTGGCCTGACTTTGCTGCGCACCGAGATCTGCCCTCGCTCGCTGCGGCTTTGTTTTGGCCGCTGCGCTGTCTCTCCCGCAATCCTCGCCCACTCGCCCACTCGCCCACTCGTGCGTTTGTGCATTAATGACGTCCAATCATGCCTTGATGGCACGCGCAGATCAACTCCCGCCCCCGCGTTGTGAATTGTGCATTCAATGCTATGAGACACATGCAAGGCCAGTGAGCCAGTGAGAACGTACAACATGAATTAACGCAATGTAGAGAGAGAGAGAGAGAGAGACAGATGGAAAGAAAAATGCTGTATAAGGACGCTCGCTACTCCACGTCGCCGGCCTTGAGCCCGCCGTCGCCGCCGTCGCCACCGTCGCCGCCGCTCTGCGCGGCCTCGGCAGCAGCCTTGACGGCCTGCTGCCGGTGCCGGTGGGCCCACTCCTGCTCCCAGTCGTTCATTTGCGCCTCGTCAAACTCCTCGCGCCGGTCGCCCCACCGCTCCTGGACATCCGAGATGTCCTGATACTTGCCCGGGATGAGGCCCGACGCCGACGAGAAGAGCGCGTGCGCATTCTCCGCAGTCGTCGAGTTGTCCTCTCCGGGCATGAAGACGTAGCCCGTGACCTTGTCGATCAGGCGGACGAGGTGCATCATCGAGTCCTTGTCCTGCTATGTCAGCTCAATCCACAGCACAACGCGCTCACCTCCACGGCCAACGTCTCGAACCCGACCAGGCTAAAGTCCTCGATCAACTCGACCATCGCCGCGTTGAGCTTGGCGAACCGCTTGGCGCGCGGCTCGTCCTCGAGCGTCCGCAAGAGGTAGGACAAGTCCTGGACCTCGGTATAGTAGTCGAGGTTGAAGGCTGTCGCGTCAGCGTTGCCAATACAACACTTCACACCGCACTCACGCAAGTTGTCAAAGCTGTTGAGCATATCGATCTTGCTCAGGACATTGATGTGCGGCATCTCGAGCTGCAGCATCGCACGGAGCGCAAGCAACACCGCCGCAATGTACTTTGACGCGTCGGTGATGGCGTGCGCGTCCGTGAGGTGCACCGCGCAGAGCCGGTAGTCGAGCTTTGTCAACCGCTCGACAATGTGCCGCAGGCTGTTGTGGTTGGTCCACAGCTCGGCCTGGCCTGGCGTGTCGATGACAATGTAGCCGTTCCCTCCCTGCGTCTCCAGCAACGCGTCCAGCTTCTCCAGCAGCCAGTCAAAGTTGGCCTCCAGGTACTCGATGCAGTAGAGCATGGCGCCGTTGGGCCCGAGGCCAAACTCTTCCATCACCGAGTCGAGCGTGATAAGGTCGCAGATCGATATCGCGCACGGGTACGGCGGGTTGGTCACCGCGGGGTCGAGATTGATAATGCTGACGGGCCGTCCCAGCGCTGTGAGAAACTGGTGCATCCCATGGCAGTAGGTCGACTTGCCGGCACCAGGAGGGCCGGTAACGAGCTGCCCGAATGCCGACAAGTGTTGCTCGGTAGGCTCAACGAGCATTGGCTCGTCCGTATCAGTCATGGTGGAGTGGGGATTGGTGCGCTTCGAACACCTGGGGGACAGATGGGACGAGCGGGAACTGCTCCACAATGTCTTGGCTGGGCGTGAGGACGCCTGCAGACGATGTTCCCGAGGACCCAATGCTCTTCTGGTCCGGCTTTGGTGTCAAGACTGTTGTTGCTTCAGGCGCAGTGCTAAATGTTGACACGCCAAACGTTGCCGGCGAGAATGATGTCGTTGCAAGCGGACGCATCGAGACCACGTTGTCGGAAGCATTTTCAGCCGTCGCCCGGCGTTTATGCCCGTGCCGAGATTGAGGGGGTGTGGCAGTCCGAGCCGCTTGGGCACTCCTGTAGGCTGCAATCGTCAGCTGCCATGCATATCCTCATCGCCCAGACTCACATTCAGTGATCCAGGAGTCGTTGCGGGAGATGGACGAAGACGACGACGAAGTGGGGAAGGCGAGGGCCGGGCTGCTGCTCGAGTTGATGGTCATGCCGAGACCCTGAGAGATGATTGCCGGCGATGGCTGCAGGCCTGAGGGCTGGGCGGCCGTCGACCTTGGCGGAGACGGCGCCGCCGACTCGAGCGGCGGGAAGGGGATGGGGATGCGCTCACCGGCCAGCTGCGGCGTGCGAATCTCAAAAGTACCGTCGCTGCCAGGCTCACGCGGTGAGCTCTCAATGCCAAGGCCAATAGCCTGAAGGCCGCCACTTTGCGGGGGCTGGAAGATGAACGAGTCGGCAAGGCGCGCACGCGAGCGGCGCGAGGTGACTCTGGGAGGCGACGCAAACTGCGGGGTGCGGAAGAAGAGCCCTCTGAAGCTCTCGTCCACGCTGTGGCGGGGCGACGAGTTGGTCGACGACACGGGCGAGGCCCTAAAGTCGATGGTCTCGTTGCATGCCTCTTCCGGCGAGTCGGTGCGGCGGCGCGCGGCAGCCAAGCCGCCTCCACGAGGAGTAACATCCAGCCAGTTGAGCAAGCTGCGCTGCTGCGCCTCGCTCGCAAGCAGGGTCGAGCGGTCTGCCGCGTGCTCCTCGTCGTGCGAGTGCTGCGTCATCTGTGACTCGTCGATGAGGATGGACGATGTTGTCGAGCTGTGAGGGTCCGTTGACTCGAGTTCCTCTCTGGCATCAGTGTAGTGCGAGAGAGCGCTGGCCGACGCGCTGGCCGACGAAGCGGGGTACAGATCAGGCAGGGTCATTTCCGAGTGGTCCGAGTGGACGCTGTCGCCGTCGTCGTCGTCGTTGTCGTCGTTGTCAGGCGGCGTGGGAGCACGCTCGGTCGCCGACTCCCATGTCTCGGTGCCAGTGCCAGAGGTGGCGTCTTCGTAGATGGAAGAGCTAGACGTTGTCGACACGACAGGCTGGAGCTCGGGACCAAAGACACCAGCGGCAGTGGGGATGCTCCTCTGCGACCGGACACTCCTGAAGCTGGCCTCGCGGCTCTCCGTCGTCAACATGGCGGCGGCGGTAGCGGCAGTGGTTCCGGTGATACCAGCCGAGGGAGAAAGAGACCCGGTCGACATCTGGCGCTGGAAGAGCGCAGTTAACGGCGACCGCGACAGAGGCGATGGAGTGCCGATCAGAGCCATGTCCACAGCGTTGGGGGCGGCGGGAGCCGGCGCTGGGGTCTCGGGCGACTTCTCAGGCGCGAGCACAAACACATTAGTCTGGCGAACGGGCGTCGGCGACTCGTCCATAACAACCGGGCGGGTGGACGTAGGGGGCGGCGTGCTGGGGCGTGCTGGGGCAAAAGGCGCAGTGGTCGCGGCCCCGTGCCGAAGAGGAGTTGGCGAGCCGGCACCCTCGACGAGGTCCTCGGTCGCTGCACCGGGCGTCAAAGGCCGCGCAACAGGCGGAGGCGACGGTGCGGCAAACACGGCCAGAGGAGGAATCGCGGGGCGTCCAAACGATCCCTGGCGAGAGTGAGAGGAGCCTTGGCGAGAGTGGGTTGAGCCCTGGCGTGAGTGTGACGACCCTGTTCGCAACGATCCCTGTCGTGAATGCGACGGTGAGTCCATCGACGAGCCACGAGATGGCGGGAAGGGCGGGACGGCAGGAGGCGGGCCAGCAGGAGGAGCGCGCGGCGGTGGAATGCGAGCAGGCGCGGTGGCAAGCGGTGGGAGGGGCGGCACGCCATCGTCGACCGTGGGCACGATGGGCAGCGTGGCGAAGAGTGACTGGAGAGGCGGGGTTCCGAGTGGCGTTCTGCGGGTGGAGCTGCGACCGGTGGAGGGCGGCGAGTTTGAGAGCTCTGCCGCGGCAACGAGGAGGGCTGTGGCCGTCGACCCCGCTGCCACGCCAGGCATGTATCGCACGTCCCCGAACGGGGCAGCAGGCGCAGTTGACGGCTGAGGCGCTGTGGACGGTCGCTTCGCACTAGCACTGCGCTTGAGCAGAATACCATGGGTAGGCAACGGCGGGGCAGGCTCGGCCGCAAACGGTGGCACTTCGTCGGACGCGTTCGGGGCGGTCGCAGGTCGCCTCGAGCTCGGTGGAAGAGCCTTTGAATCCCGGTCCTTGGACGCCTGTCTCCGGGGTGTAGGGTACGACGGTCTCTGAATGAGGCTACCTGTTGGCGAGCGCAGGCTGCCCGTGGGTGAGTGTGTCGGCGATGTCGTCAACGTTCCGTCGGCCGGGGCGGAGTGGGGCACGGGGGGATAGATGGGTGGGATGACAGACCCGCCGCGTCGAGGTGACAGCGGCGGCGACTGGAAGGCACGAATAGTCATATCCCGACGGTGCTGTCTGGCCAGCAGGTAGCGGGCATGAGCTGAACTCGGGTCCTCGTTAAAAGGTCTGCCACCGGGGGACGGGGGTGTGTCGAACGGCAGCCGTGTGTTGGCGCTCCGCGGGGGCGATCTGGCAATGTCGCCCGCGGTCGTGATAGCCAGCCCGATCTCCTCCTCGTTGAACTCTGCGTTGAACGGCGAGTTGCGCTCCGGGGTAGGAATGTGCGGGGGGTCCAGGGGCGGCGACGTAGGTTGGGTGGTTCGGCCGGCAGCGTTCGGCTCTGCAAAGTCGATGGTGCGGTGGTAAGCAGGGTACGAGCCCGACGCGCCGAAGGCTGGAACGCCAGCCTGCGGGGCAGTTCGTGGGCGGGAACCGGATCTGTTGTCGGTCGAGCTGGATCCAACGACAACCGTTGGCGCAGTACCCGGGCGAGAGTTGGTTCCCTGGCGTAGCTGCAGTGCACGAGGCGGACCGGTCGGGCGCCGACGGAGCTGGTGCGGCGAGTTTGGCACGACAAGAAGGTCGGGGTTGCTCTTGGCATTGTGGCGAAGCGACAGGCTCCGCCTCGGGGTGCTGCCGGAGTGGTGGCCGTCCTCGGACGAGAGCGCCGGGCTCGACGTGCTCTTGGGTAACCGCCGGCTTTGAGAACCAAAGGGGCGCCTCCTTGACGAGCGATGCGAGTCGCTGTGGTCCGTCCGGATGCTTGCCGCGCGCGAGGCCGGCGCGGTGGTCGACATTCTGGGAACATGAGGGTGGCTAAGTGCGTCGCTGTCGCTGCCGTTGCCGCTGGCGTCCCAGTCTTCGCCGCGCCGCCGTCGTTCCCGGGCGTTAAACATTCCACGCAGCGAGCCAGAGGCTGAGCGACTCCGACGCTGGGACCCAAAGCTGTGCCTTGACGCGTTGCTTGGCCGCGAGCGGAGGTCGGAACTGCCACCTCTGTCCGAGTAGCAACCCTCGGAAGAACGGCGGAAACTCCTGAGACTTCTGCTCCGTCTTCCGTGGCTGCTCGCAATCTCGGCCCACTCTTCGCGCTCCTGGTCACGGGCATCGCTGAGGGCCACCGCCGATCCAAAGTCGACGATGCTGTCGTCGTCTGCCGTGTTGTTGCCGTTTGCAGGGCTTTCTGGCGGAGTGATGTCGTGGGCGTTCATGCGCGGTTTTGGGAACGTGAGAGCGTCGCACATGGTTGACACGGCGAGTCGGGACCGCGAGCCCTCGCTGTGGAGGGTAACCGACGAGCCCTGCCATCGTGACCACCTGTTCTGTCCGTGAAGATTGCCCGTCGACATGTTCGCGCCTACGCGGGGGTATGGGCGTGATGAGGAATGTGATGGGCCTGTCTCGGGAGCTTGAGGCTCGGCCGAGGGCTGCGACGCGCCCATGTTCAGGAGGTGGGGGGTCGAGCTGCTATATGGGCTGGCTCGCCCGTTTTCTGTTCGAAGATCGCGAGCGATGGGGGAAAAGAGCATCTTGGGTGCCACGAGGCCGGTCAAGACGGATGACGAGTGGTTGACGCCCTGGTAGTTTTCGACCTGCTGCTGGCCCCACTGTTGGCCCCGTGGTGCGTAGGCATTGTACGGCGCGTACAGCTCGTACTGGGCATTGCTCAACATTGGGTCGTGTGCGGCCCTTGCCCCCATGTGGGTGGTGCCGTACGGGAGCGGCGCGCCGATTGTTGGGCCGGCGGCAGCTGGGGGCTTGTTGACCAAGACTGGTGTGCTCGCCGATGTGAGCTTTTGCTTTTGCTTTCGTCTTGAGCCCCACGACCAATTGCTAAACAGCGAGCGCTTTGGCGCACGAGCAGGCGGAGGAGCCGGCGCCATTCCAATCCCCGCGGCGCCAGAGGGCTGCATCTGCGGCGAGGAAAGGCTCACTGCCGAGGTCGAGGCAAACGGCGGGCGGTAGGGCACGAACCCATCGCTGTCGGCAGCCGTCGTGGTGGTGACCTGGACTGTCAAGCGGCTGGAGCCACCGCGGGTGGAACCACCCGTACTGGGGCGGCTATTCCGGGGCAGGTGTGTCCTCGACGGGTTGCCAAACCATGGGCGATGGCGATGGGGCTGAGCACTGGGACCCGCACCTTGGCCGCCATCGCCGCTGGCGCCAGCGACCGAGGCCATGGGGCCCTTTTGGCGGAGGTCGCGGTCCACGTCAGCCTCGTCTTGGAGGTCTGACGAGTCGTCCTCTGTCAAGTCGACCACAGGGTGCCTGCTGTCGTCGTAAGGTGCGGGGAGGTCGAGTGTCGCGGTTGATTGGGACGCGGGCGGGGTGAGAGGCGGCGACGGGAAGGGGATCGGGGGCAGGGGTTTTGTGATGAGATAGGCATGGGTGGTGATGAGCATTGCAGTGGTCAGCGCTTGGCATGCTCAAGGAGGGGGTTGGGCGAGTCGGACGCGCCGGCGGGGAGCAGGCATGTGTGGTAGCGTGCGGGTTAAAGCATCGACAAGAAAGGCGGCGAGTGCTGGCGGCATTTGTTTCAAGCGACGCCCAGCGCAGCCTCCGCCCACGCCAACGGCCGTCTGCTGCCGCTGCTCACTCGCTCGTTCGCTCGCTCGCTCGGCGCCGGTGATCGCGACCGGTGATGATGCATGGCGGCGGCGCATAGCGCGGGGGAAGGGGGGTCGGGGGGTGGACCGCTGCGGCATGGCACGCGCGCGAGGCCCAGAGGCAGCCGAGGGTAAATTGGTGCGGGCCGTCGGTGGCTTGGGACGAGGCAAAGGCCTGCTGCACCTAGTGAGGATCGCGAGCTGCAGCGTGGCTGAGCTGCCGCCGCCGCCGCCGCCGCGGCGGGCCCACGCCACGGCGCAGCACAAACGAACAGCGCATTGAATGGCAGCGGAGAGAAGCAAAAGAGAGAGGGGAGGTCGTTGCACGGCTACCGCGACGAGGCCACGAGACGAGCGAGCGAGTCTGTGCGCGTGCTGCTGCCGATTGAATGCAAGTTACTCACAATCTGTTGCTGGGTGGCTTTAGCCCGCGATCACGCTCTGACGTCGACGGCTGTGCGCAATGGTGGTGGTGGTGGTGGAAGTGATGGTAGTGTTGATGGTGTGATGGTGATGGTCGTGCTTGATACTTTGTTGTTTACAGTGTCGAGCTGCCTGCTGCTGCGGCCAGCACCTGCTAGCTGCCTGCTTCACCCAGCTCTGCGACAATGTTTGAGATTCAAAAGTCTGTCAAGTCTGGAACTCGCGGCGGCGGCGGCGGCGGCGGCGGCGGACAAACATGACAGCCAGTTAGTCTGTAGCCCCCCTAGCTAGTTTTTCCTTGCTCCTGGCTGGGAGGGTGTGCGCGGGGTCGACCTGCCGACCTGCCGAGCGGCGGCGTGCTTGGTAGCTGCTGCTGCTGCTGCTGCTGCTGCTGCTTGCTGTCACTGCTCACTGCTGTCTCCCCTGAACAAACCCCCCCCTCCCCTCCCCCCGCTCCGCTAGCGCTCATCGGCTGGGCTGACAGACGACGATGATTACAGCATGTACCGTCGTTTAGGGTGTTTGCATGTTCCAAAAATTACGTAGATGTGAGTATGACCCTTTGACCCTTTGACCGTTTGCACCGCGAGCGCAGAGACGCCGGGGACGAGGACGGCAGCAGCAAGCAGCAAGCAGCGAGCAGCGAGCAGCGAGCATACATACCTCCTATGCTCCGATGACAGCTGTTCCATCGCAGCGGGCCCAAGGGCTGCCGCAGCAGCGGCAGGCGCACATCAAACATCGCCCACTCGGACACATACCCCCCCGCGCCGTACGTAGGTGCCGGCTGCACGATCCCGCTGTATCCGGGAAGGCGCGAAACGAGGGGCCGTGTCTTGTCGCTTCGCTCGCTGCTCAACGCTGCCTGCTGCTCGTCGCTGCCAGACAATGCTCGTCCTCGTCGTCGCCGATCTGCACCCACCGATAGGCTCAGCGGCGCCGGGCCGGGGAGTGGCGGCTCCCGATTGCGGCGGGGGGGTCACCTCCCTGCAGGCTGCAGCAGAGAGAGCCAAGCAGCGATTGGCCTAATTGGGCCAAGGAGGAGTGTCGCCTCGGCCATTGTGCGCTGGGCAGCCTGGACAGGAGGCTCCCTTGCTGTCCCAGGGGTGAGAGGATAGCGTGCTAAGGGCAGCGAGGGCAGCGAGGGCAGCAAGGGCCTGCCCAGCAGCACCAGACAGTCTCGCGGCCCCTTGGGCGTTTGAACCTCCCGCGCTGCCGAGCTGCCCACCGGCCCAGCAGCTGTAGCTAGACGTTGTAATCCATCAACAGAGCCCATACGAGACGAGATCTAGAAAGGAACAAAGCATGACAAACTAGAGTGCGTGGCCTGACACTGGCACGGCACACACTGACGACGACAACCTCGGGTTCGGGTCAACTGTAATTCGAGCCGCGGCCATCCGACAGCGTGATGCCTCTGCTTGCTGTTGCCTGATGCCTGGTGCCTCTAGATGCCTACCTACTGTTGCCTGCTACAACCTTCACGCCGCCGCCCTCACACCACGACAACACCCGCACAACGTGCTTATCTTGCCGTCGCTCGCCTCGCTAGCCCTCTCATCAGTGCCTGTACACCAGTGTCCCTCGACACGCGGGACAATCACGGGATACGTGCCAAATGCACATGCAATCAACTCTGAACTCTATTGTCTAGTCTAGTTTGCGGGCGGCGTCGTTGCGGTTGCTGTCTTGCAGTGCCCGACCGACGGCTGCGATATCGGCCTTTTCCACAATAAAGCTGCAGTCGTCGTCAGCGTGTTTCACACCCGGCGCGGCGGCGATCACTCACACTAGTCCGAGAACAATGGCGCCCGCCCCGCCGCCGAGCGCGAGCAGCAGCACCTTGTTGCGTAACGGGCCGTCGTCGTCGCCGAGGCGGGCAGCGGCGGCCCACACGAGGCCGCCGAGCAGCGCGACCGCGATGCGCACCGGCCACTTTGGCAGCACACTGCTGATTCTGAGGAACGCAGACTGCGGCTGCTGCTGCCTGACGACGGAGCGCGCGTGCACAAGCGCATACGCGATGCGCGCAAGCATGGCGCTGCACGACGCGTAGATGAGCGCCTGCTCGGTCGTCACGGAGACTACTGTGCCGCGGGCCAGCACCCACAGGCTGAGCGCGAACACACCCGAGCTCGCGATCATGACCTTGGCCTGGCGCGCCACCTGTGCCGGGGTAGCACTTGCGGCGTGGAACGACTCGAGGATGCCGTTGAGGCTCAGCAGCGGGAGGTAGCACGCGAGGTATGTCTGCAGCGTCTGCGCAGCGCTTGTCTCGGCCGTGTACCGGCGTGGCAGGAGGAACGGGAGCACGATGGGCAGCAGCGGCGGGACAAATACGGGCAGTAGGAGGGCGAGGTGGGATGAGAGCCGGACGGCGAGCGTGAGGAGGGGGACCGTGGCTGGGGCCTGCAGCGACCGGGACCAGTGCAGCAGGAGGGTCTCTTCGACCGGCTGGAAGATGATCCGCGCGACGAGCGAGCCTGGGGCAGGTGTGAGCGGGGCCGAGGCTACACCGCACGCACCATAGTTCATCGCCACGGCGTACCCGCCCTGGTCGCCGAGCGGCGAGATGTATCCGACCGCGATGCGGTCCGCCTCCGTGAGGACATGCTTGACGACGCTCTGGCGCGTGTTGGCCAGCGCAAGGGCGTACGTGCTGTCGTCGTACGCGCTGTCATCAGTATTCCCTCCCGCAACCACACGCACCTTGAAACAAACACGCGCGGCGCGCCATACGCGTAGATGTACCGGGCCGCGAGCCACGCCGCGCCGGCAAAGTGCCCGGCTGCGAAGCCGAGGAGCGCGTTCCGTCCGTCGACGAGCAGACACGCGCAGGCGACGACGGCGCGCACGATCGCCATCCCGCCCTCGGCCTGCACGCGGGTCCGGATGTCCCCCGCGCGCAGGGCACGGATGTACGCCGGCTCGACGGCGAGCTCGGCGAGCGCGGCGGCGACGTACAGCCCGAGCGCGGGGTAGAATCCCGCCTGGGACGTCGTTGACGCGGGCGCAGTGTACAGGTACAGTGTGGTCGCGGCTGCCGCGACGAGGAGCCCAAGGCGGAGGGGGAGGGCCGCGAGCGCCGCGTCCGGCGGGGGGAGGGTGTCGCCTGTGTCGCGGGCCTTGTCCTTGGCTTTGACGTCCTTCGACTCGCCGCGCAGCAGCGCATTCCGCACGCCCTCGCGCGAGAGGAACAGCACGGTCGCGGCAACCAGGTCGAACTGGATCGCCGCGGTGCCGAACACGCTCGGCGGCGCGAGGCGCACGAGCACCTGGTTCAGGCCGAACGTCAGCAGGCGCGACAGCAGCTGGAGGAGGATGAGCGCGCGGGCCAGGGCGCCGGGGGACGGCGACGAGGGGGCGGGCGGAGCAGCGGGGGGCACGCTCGCGTCTGTCATGGCGCCGATGTCGCTGTGGGTGACGCCGAGATGTGGGCGGTCCTACGAGGCCGATTTGTTGACGACGTGGAGAACGAGGTGGAGGTGGGAACACTTGCACGGCTTTTGTGTCGTCATCGCCGACGGACCCGACTCTGCAACCCCCATCACACCACACACATGGCCCTCCGCCCACACCTGCACCTCCTCGTGCCTTCGTCAACGGCAGCAGTGAGCCTCGAGGCGCGGGTCTACCTCCCGCCGGCGCTTGTACCGACCGTCGGCGCGTTCGCGGCCGTGTCGACGTCGACGTCGTCCCGGCCGACGTCGTCCCGGCCGACGCCGATAGGCGAGCTGCCCGCGGGCGCGCGCGAGGCCCTCGGCGCCGCCACGCGTCTCGTGACCGCCGCGCACCCGTGGGCCAAGCTCGGCGGCAACATGCTTTTTCCGTATGTCCGTGACACGCCAGAGCTGACCCCAGTGTCGTGGCCGAGCACGTGCCCGCCGCCGTGTTGGGCAGTAGCGTCGGCGAGACCGCGGTCGTCGCGACGTTCAACGTGCGCGGCGTCGGCGCGAGCGGTGGCTCAGGCGCGTGGCTCGGCTTCGGGATCGGGCACGACGCCGACGACTTTGCGGCGGTCGAGGCGGCCATCGCGGGCCTCGTTGGCCGGCCAAAGCTGTACCGGCTGGTGGGTGCGCCGAGCGACGCAACTGACGCCCCCAGGGATACTCGTACGGCACGCTGCTGGCGCTCAACGCGCCCCGCCCGGACAGTGGGGTACGCCGCACGATGCTGCTCTCGCCCGCGCCGACGCTCTTCAAGGCGCTCACGTTGCTCTCTGGCCCGACGTTCGCGCAGGGCCTGGAGACCGCGCTGGCAGACACGACGCCGCGCGCCCTCTGGCTCGTGTACGGCACCGCGGACGACTTTACCGGCGCCGACACGCTGCGCGACCTCGGCGGCGCGGACAAGGAGCGTATCGTGCGCACCGAGATTGACGGTTGCGGGCACTTTTACGCGCGGGCGGAGGATGCGGCCGCCCTCAAAGCCGCCGTGGACGCGTGGATTAGCGACGAGTGAGGATGGGCACGGCCGCCGCGGCTGACCACAGGACGACTAGCAGCGCGAGCAGGCTATAGCAGACTGCATGCCATGTTGTACGATTGGCACAGGTGCCTGCACAAGCTGGTACTGAACGATTGGCGCCAGTGCCTACACAAGCGGGAGCCCCTTGAGGAGACGAGGGTACACGACCTTGCGCCACACGTCGGTCACCTCTGCGGGGCGTCAGCCCGCCCACTCATACCTGCTTACGCGTCTTGGTGCGACCGGGGAACTTGGGGGCGATCTCGTCCCAGCTCAGCTTGGCGGTCTACCGTCAGTCGCCCGTCCTCTCACACATCCACTCACGCCGAGCACCTCCTTCACGAGCTTGAGCTTCATCGCGCCACTCCACCCCGCGCCGTCGGCCGACCACTCACGGCCCTCCTGGAGCGCGGGGAGGACGGTCTTACGCCACGTGTCCTTGCATTCTGGCGTCAGTGGGCGTGTGCACGGGCTTAGGCTTACGGGTAGGCGTCTTGTTGACCTCGGCGGCGAGCTTTGCGAAGTCGGCTTTGGTGGCCTGGTGTCAGCTCTGGCCGGCAAGTAAGCTGACCTTGGCGACCTCACTGACGAGCAGGGCACGATTGTACCCGCCCCTCACCACGCCCTTGTCCGTCTTGACCTCGGCCTTGGACTTGGCCGGGGCCTTCGTCTTCTTGGGCGCAGGCGACGGCGGGGTGAACTCCGAGCCCTTGGACGCCGAGTCCGAGGTCGGAGGGGTGAAATCTGAGCCTCTGGAGCCCGAGTCGGAGCTCGGCAGGGTAGCTGCAGAGCTTGTGCCGAGCAAGCCCGCCTGGAGCGCGTCGAGGTTGCCCGCAGTGAGGCTGTGGCGGGGGGCCAGGCGGGGCTTGGTGTCGGGCGTGACGACGTTCTTGTTGTACGGGTGCGCAGAGGCGGAGCACTGGCGGGGAACCTTGGGCATGGTGTTGGCAGGTGAGGAGAAGAGGACGGAGGGGAAGAGAGTACGGACGGGAGAGAGGACGGGGATTACATGGGGCTTATGAGTGTGGGGCGGGGCGGGCGTGTGGTGGCTGAGGGTGTTGCGACTGGCATAGCTGGCATCGGATGGCGCTGGACTGGAGTCGATGACGAGATGAGTGCGCCGAGTGCGCCGAGTGTGTGCCACACTCGCCTTGTGTGTGTGTGTGTCGGGGGGCGCAATCTCCTCTTGCGCCTTCCCTCGTCTTCCCTCGGCCTGGCTGTTCGATGCCTCCTCGTCCTCATCTCATCTCCGCATCTCCGCATCTCCTTATCTCTTCATCTCTCACAACTAACAACTAACGACCTGCTCTCACCCTCTCAACCTGTAGTTCCCCTCACCGGCATGCCAAAGCCCAAGCCCAAGCCCAAGACCGGGCCAAAGCCCAAGACCAGAGCCAAAGCCAAGGCACCCCCGCCACCGCGCGCCACATCCCCCTCGACGCCGCTCCAGATCGACAAGGCGCTCGTCCTCAAGATCATCGTCGCCAAGCTCGAGGCGTCCAAGACGGCCGACTGGCATGCGCTCGCCTCTTCGCTGGGACAGAGTTCTGACACCAAGGGCAAGGGCACGAGGCAGAAGGCAGCGACGGCCAACGGGCTGACCGAGAGCCAGATCCATTCCATGTATCACAATGTGAGTTGGCTGTAGGTTGGACCCAGCTGGAAGCCAACTCCCAGGTCATCTTCCCTGCCCTCAAGAACGGCCGTGCGCTGTGGGTCGATGAGGTGACTGAGGAGGAGCTCGAGAAGCTCTACGACGAGGTGGAGGAAGACAACGACGGGGACGTCGACATGGAGGAAGGCGGCAACGTCGAGATGGAGCAAGGCGGGGACGACGGGCAGCCGAGCGACAGGATGGACGCCGAGGTCAAGACCGAGGACGAGCCGCCCAGCAGCCCGGTCCCGGAGGAAGACGGCGACGAAGAAGCCCAGTGCCACGACGACGACGGCGACGACGGCGACGACGGCGAGGAAGCGTACCTCGAAGAGAGCCAGGTCAAGGTCACGCGCAGGTGGATGGTTGGGTCTGCCCCAGTGGAGGACAGCGAGGTGGAAGAGGAGGACGGCGTCAAGCTTAACTCGCACGGCGGCGGCGACGACGACGACAGCGTCGGGGACAGGTACGAGGTCTCGAACGACGACGCCGACGACCCCAACGAGCGCAAGAGCAACACGGACAGCAAGAGGCGCCGGACCAGGGCCGCTGCCCCCAAGTCTACCACCAAGCGCTCCACTACCCCCGCAAGCACGAAGCGCAAGGCCGGCGTTGCGTTTGAGGGCACGTCGGCGCGTGCCAAGGTCATCAGCCTCGGTTCGTCGCGTTCCAAGCGCTCGCTGTGCAGCATGTGTCTGGACCCAATCAAGCCTGGCGAGGTGACGTGCGGCGGATGTGGCGAGTAGTGGTGGGAGGTGAGGCTGGAACCACACCACCCGCTGACAGCCGACAGCCCCCAGACGTCCACAAACCGAAGACACGCCCCGCCACTCATGACTCGTCAAGACCGACAGACCGACCCCTCCCACACCCCGACCATCTGTGTAGATCAATGCATCCTGTATTATACCTAAATCTCGTCATCGTCGGACCCCAGAATGTCCTCCTCGGGGAAGTCACCGACCGTAACCTTGTCGGGGCGCACGAACGCGGCATGCTTGGGCGCGGCGGTAAAGTAGCGGGTTCCGTCGATACTAACGTCAGCTCCGACACACAGCTGCAAACCCACGCCCCGTCGCCCTTGCCTGTCGGCTCGTCGAGCTCGACGCCGACCCACACGCCGCCCTTGCCGATGTCCGCGAGCCCGACGAAGCGCACCGTCCCGCGCTTGGTCATGCCGCCGTCGGGCGAGATCTCGGCGCGCGCACCGACCTTGATGGTCGCGGGCACGGCGGCGGGCGGTGCGTGCGACAGGTTCTCGGGCACGTCGGCGAACCGGCCGAGCTTGTTGGCCTTGAGGTGGGAGAGGACGGTGTCTGGGGGGGTGTGTGGTCAGCGGCTGCTCTTCTGTGCATGCAGCCCATGTGAACTCACCATTCCGAGCCTCGTACTCGGCCGGCGTGAGCTCAAACTTGTCGACGGCCGACACGTCGGTGTACTCGCCCGGCCTCGCATTCGGGTCCGTGTTCGCGACCTGCCTGTCAGCCGCACCCGTGACCCCACAACCCACCTTGACAACATAAAACTCGCGCAGGCCGTAGCTCGCGAGCGTGGCCCCGTCGTCCGTCAGCTGCGCGACCGCCGGCCCGTCATCGCTCGCGTGCAGGCTCAGCTGCTGGTGCTGCTGCGCGATGCCGGTGATGGGCACGAGCTTGTCCTTGAGCTGGCCGACGGTGATGTCCGAGTCGAGGCGGCGCTCGCTGTGCGTGTCGGGCGATGAGACGAAGAAGGATGTGAGGGGCATGGGGGGTGGGTGGGTTTGGGGGGGAGGTTGAGGACGAACGCGACGTCGCAACGTTCGCGCTGATTCCATCGTGTCGATCTGCTGACGACCTCCACCGCGCGCGTCGAGCTAGCGAGCTCGAGCGCGACCACGTGGCGACCGCAGCATTTGTGATTTGTTGACGTGCCTAGATGCCTGTCCATCAAGGTTAAGGCGGGATATAGCCCCACGCAGTCGACATCGCACACCCCAGCATGAGCGCGAAAGAAGCAGCCCCCAAGGTCGTCGTCGTGACTGGTAAGTGCACGCCGCTTCTCCACTGACGCCCGCCAGGCGCCTCCGGCCTCCTCGGGCGCGCCGTGACGGCCGAGTTCACGAAGCGCGGCGACACCGTCATCCCGCTGGCGCTCACCCGCGCCGACACGGACAAGCGGTACACCAAGCTCGACCTGACGGACACTGCCGCGGTCGAGGCGTTCTTCAACACGCACAACGTGGACGGTGGGTGCGGGGTCAGGCGGGCAAGCTGACATCCAGTCGTCGTGCACGCTGCCGCTGAGCGGAGGCCGGACGTCGCCGAGGCGGTGAGTTGCGTGCTCTCTCGCGTGCTGACCCCTTGTCCGCAGAACCCGGCCGCCGCAGAGCGCATCAACGTCGGCACGTCGGCGCACCTCGGCAAGCTGGCCAACACTCACGGCTTCACGCTGCTGTACATCTCGACCGACTACGTGTTCGACGGCCGGGCCCCGCCGTACGAGGTCCACCACGCGCCGGCCCCGCTGCAGATGTACGGGCGGCAGAAGCTAGCCGGCGAGGAGGCCGTGGTCGCTGCGCGCGGGGGCGGTGCGAACGCCGCCAGCCTGCGCGTGCCTGTGCTCTTCGGACGCGCAGAGTACAATGCCGAGAGCGCGGTCAACGTGCTTGTTGATGGTGCGTCCTGGGGCGGGGGCGGAGGGAGCTGACGCCCAGTGGTCAAGGACCAGAGCGGGAAGACGTACACCATGGACCATTATCAGATCCGTAACCCCACCAACGTGGACGACGTCGCGCGCGTGCTGTACGACCTTTCGCGTGAGTTTGAGTCGGGGGGTGGGGAGAGAGTGCTGACCCCCGCGCCCGCCAGACCTCACCCGCCCCCTCCCCCCCATCCTCCACTTCCGCTCCACCGGGCCCCAGATGACAAAGTGGGAGATGACCCAGGTGATTGCGCGCGCGCTCGACCTCCCCCTCGACCACGTCACGCCGCTCGCCGCCAAGCCCGAGACCAAGCCCGGGCAGACGGAGCGCCCGTGGAACACCGAGCTCAGCGTCGCCGCGCTCGACGAGCTCGGCGTCAGCACGGCCGAGCAGACGCCCTTCGCGCAGTGGTGGCCAGAGTACCTCGCGCAGGAGAAGTAGAGCGCATGTGCAGCACAACCAAGTGCATCTCGATCTAGATATAGAGCTGGAAACCATGCCATGAACCAACCGCCGCCGCCACCCGCGCCTACTTCTGCCGCCTCTTCTCCGTCACTTTTTTGCTCTTGGCCGTCTTGATCTGGCCGCTCGAGCTGGACGCAGCCTTGGCGGGCGCCGACGCGCTCTTGTCCTTGGCAATCTTGATGCCCTTGGTCTTGAGGAGGTGGACGCGCTTGCCCTCTGTCTCAATGTCAGCGAGGTTCCCGTTCCCCACACCGCACCCCACTCACCCTTGATGATCGCGTCGTCCTCGGCAGAGTCAAACACCGCCTTCTTGGGCTCCTCCTCGCCCTCGGGCACAATGTCGCCCGTGACCTCCTCCTCGGCGTCGGCCTCGGCCGCCTTCTTGCCGCGCTTGCCGACCTTGAACTTGGCGACAAAGAACCCGTCCATGTTGTGCTTGTGAGGGTAGTACCGGCGCGTCAGGTTGACAGTCGGGTTGAAGTGCTTGCCCTCAAACGACGTGAAGCCCTCGACGCCAAACTCGAGGCCGGTCGACACGAGCTTGCAGTGTGGGCGCTTGCGCAGCGCATAGTCGACCACGCTCTCGTTCTCGTCGACAGTGACCGAGCACGTAGAGTAGACAACGTAGCCGCCCGTTGCCGAGTTGGCGTTGACCGAGTCGAGCGCACACAGGATGAGCTGCTTCTGCAGGTGCGCGAGCAGCTGGAAGTCACGCTCGCTCTTGTTGACCTTGACACTGGCGTCCTTGCTGATGACACCCGTGCCCGAGCATGGCGCGTCGAGGAGCACACGGTCAAAGCCGCCCATGACTCTTGGGAACTCGCGCGCGTCGTAGTTGCAGACAACAACATTCTTGCAGCCCATGCGGTGGACGTTGGCCGTCAGCGACTTGGTGCGCGCCTTGTTGCTGTCGTTGGCGAACACGACACCAGTGTTTTGCAACAGCGCCGAGATGTAGGTCGTCTTGCCGCCGGGAGCCGACGCCATGTCGAGCACACGCTCTCCAGGCTGGGGGGCGAGCGCAATGACAGGCAGGAACGACGACGCCGCCTGCAGCATGTAGTGGCCGGCGAGGTACTCGGGCGTGGCGCCGATGGGGACGGGCGACTCGAACACCTGCAGGCCGACCTTGGACCACTTGCCGATCGGCTCGAGGTTGGCGCCGCGGTTGATGAGCGCCTGGGCGAGGTCGCGTCGGCGTGTCCGGAGCGTGTTGGCGCGGATCGTGACGGGGCGGGGCGACTCGTTGGACTCGAAGAACGCGAGCGCCTCGTCGGCAGTAAACAGGCGCATGAGCTTGTTGACCAGGAAGTGGTTGTAGCCAAAGTACGTCGCAATGTCGTGCTCGAGCTGGACAAGGTGGTCGGACCGCGACTTGCCGGGCACGCCGATCGACGTCTTCTCGTCCTTGCCGCTGCAGACGCCGACGAGCCAGCGCATGCGCTGCTCAACGTCGCGCAGCGACACGCCGTGCTCGTGCTCCTCCTCGATGCCGTCGACCGCAGGCAGCGTGTACGTCTCCTCGAGGTCGTCCTCGAGGTTGGTCTGGATCGCGCCGTCCTCGTCGTCCTCGTCGTCGTCCTCGGCCATGGCCGCGTCTCCGTCCGCGTCCTCCTCGTCCGAGGCGAACGCGCTGTCCACCTCGTCGTCCTCCTCCATGAACTCGTCGTCCTCGACGTCGAACTCAGGGAACTCGTCGCCAAGCTCCTCGTCGTCCTCGTCATCCTCCTCCGGCGCCTCGTCCAGGTCGAAGTCGTGCAGGCCAGCAGGCAGGCTCTCCTTGCCGCCGTTCACGTCAACCTCGTCCTCCGAGTCGGTGAACACGAGCTCCTTGGCGGGTCCGTTATCCAGGTCGTCGTCACTGGAGGTCAGACTCATCCACAAGCAGTCAACTCACGAGTCGGCCTTCTTGGCCTTCTTGGCCTTCTTTTCCTTGGGCTGCTTCTTGGCCTTCTTGGCCGGCACCTCGTCCTCCTCGTCAGACCAGTCTCTGCGTCATGGTTAGTGCTGTCTTATCGATGTGACTATCAAAACCCACCCCTGCTGGAGAGCGTCCTCGGCGTCGCTGTCCTCGTCGACACGGTCCACGGCCTTCACGCGCTGCTTGCGCGCCTTGCCGGGCGTGGGCAGCTGGGTCGCCTTGACGGCCTTGGCCGGGTTGGCGGTGGACGGCGCCTTCTTCTTGCCCTTGGACTTCTTCGACTTGTCGAGGTCTGATCCGGGCAAGGGGGTAGGCGGCGCCTGCTTGTTCCTGGCCTTGCGTCCCATGTTGTTGGTGTGATGAGGGTGTAGGAGAGGGTTGGAGATGTAGCTTGTAGTCGTTGCTGCACCAAAAGTGGAGGAAGTCATCTTCAACTTTTGTGGACGCCTGACGTGTAAATTTTCTTATCACGCGTGTCTTGCCACTGATTACAAAAATTGTAATCCAATTAGGAAAAGCACCGGAGGCAGTTGATTTGAACTGTTTGTTTGGCTTGCTACAACGTGTTTCTACTATACAACTACTTGTTCTGACGCAGGTCCTGGAAGAATGTCTCGATATCCTCACGGCTCACGCTCTGCCCCGATTGAGCATGGCCAGCAAGCATGACCTTGAGCTTGTCCCTGCGGCTAGTTGGCAAATGCACAGACATAGGCACCCACTTCATAGCTTGGAATCCGTGCAGCGCTTCAATGGCCTGTACGCGAGGCAACGAGCTGACCACGCGCTCAGTCACCGAATCCAGTGTCTCGGGCTCGTCCTCATCGGCTGGTGGCTCGTAGATTTCCTCGTCAATCAGAGGGAAGGGCAACGAGGCAATTGCCTTCTCCTGCAACGGCGTTAGCAGGCGCCTGGGGTCCTTACTCACGTCAAGCTCGCGTGCCAGACGGTCGCGGATGCCGTTCGCAAGGAAGATGTCGCCTGCACCGGTCCGAGGGACGCTGCTGGGAAGCTTCGCGGTGACGTCGGGTTCGGCATTCACCACCACGGGTGCGGGCTTCTCCGCCGACGATTCCTCCACACGCGCCTTCTTTGCTTCTGGGAGATCGGTCTCCTCCAGAGAGCGTTTGGACCCATTCGTGGCGGAGTCGGCCCGCCCAGCCACGGTCCATTCACCTTCCTTCTCGCCTGGGACAATCACCATCCACCCACTCGTTCCTGCTCGTTCTAAGAGCAGGGAGTGCGAGCGCACGCAGTCTGCGCAAATGAGGGCATCGTACGTGTCCGAGGGGATCAGACAGTTGGCCTCCTCGTCCTCGTCGTCGTCTAATGGTGCTTCGCGTTTTGGCTGCAGGTTGAGACACGACTCGTGAAACCAGTCCTGCGTTGTCAGCTCCAAAAGATGTACAATGTAGCTCACCTCACACGCGAGGCAGTTCACCATCGCCTCGGTCTCCGTCAAAGGGTCATAGTCCCTCCCACAGCGACAGAACTTGCCGGCAAAGTTCTTGGTGTAGCGGTTCTTCTCGTTGGGAAGCTGTGGCTGCTGATGAGGTGGGTTGAGGGTGCAGTGTCGCTTGGATTTGGACGGTCCTGCCTCGGCCGTTTCAGCCGGCGGCACCATAGACGAGGTAGGGCAGTCACACTTGAACGAGCGCTTGGTCCAGAGCTCGACCAAACGGTGCTCTGGTTGTCAGCTGTCGTCGTCTATGTAGCTGCTCACCCGCATGGCACGAGATTGAGCACCCGTAACACACGCCCTTCTCTCCGCAGTCTGGTGAATGTCAGCTCAATACGTCAAGTTCCAGCTGCACTCACCGATACACGAGAAGATCGACTGCCGCAAGTATCCCTTCGAGTAGGTGCACTCGTCAAATGAGTATGGAAGGACCTCGCGTGCCTCCTCGGCCAGACGGTCTTGTTCCTCTATGAGGGTGGGGAGGTCGACTTCCTCTGTCGCTGGGTGACTTGCCAGTATCTCTGGCGAGAGCATTGAGAACGACGTCGACGGCATGGCTGAGGTGTTTGTCCAATCTCGCTCTGAATGAGGGCAAGTGTTGGGGGGGGGGGGAAGGGCTCAATGTTGTTGTTGTCATCGTCGCCGTCGTCTCCATCTCTCACCCGCCGCCATCTCGCGGTGGAGGTGGCTTCGGGTGAGCCCCATTCGCGCCTAAACATGATAAGTTTGTGCTGCGCGCCTAATTTTGGTATGCCTAACTTTTGGATCCGGTGGCGACTCCAACTTGCACCACTGTCGCCGCCGAGATCACGAGACGGACCAAAGACTGAGACAATCAACCCCCCCCCACCCACATCCATCAACTTCTTTGACCTCTTTCAAGGCGCGTGTGGAAAGCCGCACATAGGATGCCTCGCTCCCCTCGTAGGTCCCGCTCTCCCGAGCAGCACCGCTCCTCACACCGGAGTTCGTATCGAAGCCCCTCGCCCTCAAAATATGGCCGCGACCGCCGAGACGACCGCGACTCTCGCGACTCTCGCCGCCGAGACGACCGCGACAGGGACTACGACCGGGACCGTCGTTCGCGCGACGACGACCGATACGTGAGGGACCGGGAGCGTGAACGTGAGCGTGACCGAGACCGAGACCGAGACCGAGACCGTGAGCGTGAGCGTGAGCGTGATCGCGATCGCGATCGCTACGACCGTCGCAGGGACGACCGTGGGGACGACCGCCGCGACCGCGACCGCGACCGTGACCGCCGACGGGACGACTATGACCGCTACGATGACCGCGATCGCGACCGTCGGCGAGACGACCGAGACCGCGACGGACGCCGCAGCGATGACCGTGATCGCGACTCTGGTCGCGACCGTGTCAACGGTGAGTCCTCGAGGCGCTCCGGCCGTTCACCAGAACCACCCCGCCGGCCCAACTCCGACTCGCCGGCTCCTGCGGCAGAGGATGAGAAGAAGCGCATTGCACGGGAGCGCCTGGAAGCTTGGAAGAAGAGCCGCGAGCTCGCCAAGACGGCGAGCGCTAGCAACTCGGCGGCCTCGACGCCAGAGCCACAATCGCCAGCGAAGGGTGCACTCAGCAAAGGTGAGTCGGGTCGTGTGATGCAGCGTGGACGTAGACTGACGGGTGAAGCGCCTCTAGGCAAGTCCAATCTGTCGTTCAGCTCGCAGTCGCTCTCACGCATTGGTGTGCCCTTGAAGCCGACGCCGCTGAAGCGCTCGCTTGGGATGGACGACGATGACGACGGAGGTGACCGCAAACTTCTCAAGCTTGACCTGCCTTCCTTCGACCCAACAGTTCAGAGCGGATCGTCGGCCAATGTTGAAGCTGTCACCGAAGACATGGCAGCTGTTGAGGGCGAGGAGAACGAGGACGACTCGACTGCCGTCAAGCAAGAGAACGGGACGAACGGAGCCGACACGAGGATGCAAGTCGACGAGGACGAGGAGGAGGAAGACCCGCTGGACGCTTTCATGAAGGCCAACTCAGCCGAGGTCAAGCGAGTTACGCAAGATGACCGACAGCGGCAAGGGCTTATCGGCGGCGATGACAGTGACGACGAGGTCGAGATCCGCAACTCTGCCGCAGAGGGTCTGGCGAAAGCCGAGGCGCTCCTGCAAGCTGCTGCCAGCAAGTCACGGAAAAAGGACCTCCCGACCCCCGACCACTCGCTCATCGACTATGAGCCGTTCCGCAAGAACTTTTTCACGGCTCCCGTGGAAGTTGCCGACATGGACGAAGAAGACGCCGAGCTGCTGCGCCTGCAGCTGGACGGCATCAAGGTCCGTGGTGTTGACGCCCCCCGCCCAGTTCAGAACTGGGGTGCGTTTGGTCTGCCGATTGCTGCCCTCGACGTCATTCGCGCCAAGGAGTGGGAGAAGCCGTCGCCTATCCAAGCTCAGTCGATCCCGTCCATCATGTCGGGTCGCGATGTCATCGGCATTGCCAAGACTGGGTCAGGAAAGACTATCGCTTTCCTGCTGCCGATGCTCCGCCACGTCAAGGACCAGCGACCTGTCGGTGGTCTAGACGGCCCTATCGCTGTCATCCTCTCGCCCACTCGCGAGCTCGCGACCCAGATCTACAAAGAGGCCAAGCCCTTCGCCAAGGTCATGAACCTCCGTGTTTCGTGCACTGTCGGTGGCCAGTCCATCAGTGACGACATTGCAGCCATGAAGAAGGGTGCTGAGATTGTTGTGTGCACCCCCGGCCGCATGATCGACTTGTTGACTGCCAACAATGGCCGCGTGACCAACCTTCGCCGCACCACCATGCTCGTCATGGACGAGGCTGATCGAATGTTTGACATGGGTTTCGAACCTCAAGTCATGAAGATCATCAACAACACTCGCCCGGATGCCCAAAAGGTTCTGTTCTCGGCCACTTTCCCCAAGACGATGGAGGCGCTGGCCCGCAAGATTCTTGTCAAGCCACTCGAGATCACCGTCGGAGGCCGCTCTGTCGTTGCCGCTGAGATTGATCAGCGTGTCGAGGTCCGTGACGGCGACACAAAGTTCAACCGTCTGTTGGAGATTCTTGGCGAGATGAGCAATGAGCACCCCGACGAGACCGACTTCCGCACCCTCATCTTCGTCGACCGCCAGGAGTCTGCGGATGACTTGTTCCGCGAGCTCTTACAGCGTGGATACCTCGCCTCGTCGTTGCACGGAGGCAAGGACCAAGTGGATCGCGAGGAGGCCATCAAGAACTTCAAGAACGGCGACATTCCAATCATGGTAGCTACTTCAGTGGCTGCTCGTGGCCTCGACGTCAAGGAGCTCAAGTTGGTCATCAACTATGACGCTCCCAACCACATGGAGGACTATGTTCACCGTGCTGGCCGTACTGGACGCGCAGGCAACACTGGTACCTGCATCACGTTCATCACTCCCGAGCAGGAGAAGTTCTCGGTCGACATTGTGCGAGCTCTCGAGGCTTCCAATGCGTTTATCCCCGACAAGCTTAAGGAAATGTCGGACGGCTTCCTCAAGAAGATCAAAGCCGGCAAGGCGCGCTCAGCTGGCAGCGGTTTCGCGGGCAAGGGTCTGGATCGCATTGAGCGCCGACGCGAAGAAAAGGACCGCGCCGAGAAGCACACGTACGGCGACACATCGGAAGCCGTGTCCTTGTCGTCTCGTGAGGGTGCCGTCATTCCCTACAAGCCGAAGCAGAACGACGTCAGGCCCGGCGAAAACTCGATGAAGGGCGAGTCGGACTACACTTTCACCGAGATCAACGTCGAGATTGTGCACGGCCCAGCTCCCGACAAGCTGCCGTCTGGTCCTGCGGCGCGTGGTACCAAGGCGGATGCGGCGTCGCTGCCAGCGCAGACGCTCGCCATGATCGACCAGGCGCGCAAGGAGGGCAGGCACATCGACGCGGCCAACCTGGCCAAAATCGCTGCCAAGCTGGAGCAGACGCTCGAGCATTCCAAGGCTGCTGCTCTCGGAGCAGCGCAGGCACCCGACCCGAACCGCCGCACCAAGGACCCAGACGCGACCGACTGGCACGCCATCTTCCCGATCAACGACTACCCGCAGAAGGCTCGTTGGAAGGCGACCAACAAGGAGCAGATGTTGCTGCTGTCCGAGATCTCGGGCGCGTCAGTCACCATGCGTGGTGTGTACTACCCGCCTGGTGAGGAGCCTGCGATTGGCCAAGAACCAAAGCTCCACCTTCTTATCGAGTCCAACGACGAGATGCGCGTGCGCGCGGCGGTCGACGAGCTCCGCCGCAACCTCGTCGAGGCTTCGGTGCAGGCACTCAACAACACTGACCGCGCCGCAGCGGCTGGCGGTCGGTACGCGGTGTAACGGGGGCGGGCGTAGAAGAGACGAGGGCGAGATCACAAACCAATATTCCAATGCATGTATTGTTACGACAAGGGGAGGGGCCGGAGGGGGGGGGGGGGAGAGGAGGGTGTCAGCGTGCACTTTGTTGTGTTCAGGGGCAGGATTGTCAGTGGTGCATTTCGGATCCGAACTGCATGACGTTGCCGATTGATCGCTGTCGAGTTTCGTTTCGACTTTGCGACTTTACAACCCATCATCAGTCAACTCACACATCGACAACGAACGCACAATGGCACCGACTCCAGCATGGGTAGTGAAGGGCCTGCAGGACGTCCTGGGCTTTGGTGAGCGCGGCGTGGGCGAGCGGCATGCAGGGCGCTAGCTGACCCACCGCAGACGCCGAGACGGTCGAGCAGGCCATTGTGCCCGACCTCGAGTCGTACACTAGTGAGGTGCGGCTGAGGTCACATTTGCAGGTGAGTGTGGGGTGTGAGTTTTGGTGAAAACTTCTGTCCGCTTGCTGTCGAGGCTGGTGAGGTGCGCTCGTAGGAGACGCAGATCAGCCTCTTCTCGCCCATCCGTCCTAATGTCTGGCTGGCCGAACCTCCCCTCCCCCTCTGCCCACTCCCCCACCCCCCCCGCGCTGACACCCACCGCCAGGACTTCCTTGGCACCACGGCGCCTGCGCGTGCCTTTGCAGACCGATACACGCAGTACCGTTTTCCTTCCATTGCGGCGAGCAGCAGGCCCCAGATCCTGACGCCGGACCCGGACCTGGTCAAGAAGCCCAAGTCCAAGTCCAAGTCGGCGAGCGGCAGCGGGCGCGCAACACCGGCCTCCGCGGCGTCGTCCACCAACGTCGCCGACGCGCTCGAGGCAGCCTTCGGCGTCGGCGGAAAGGTGTACCAGAAGAACCAGCACCAGGACAACGACCTCTTCCCCGGCCGCGGCGGGTCGGGCAAGGGCGCGCACCGCTCGACGCCAGGCAGTGGGGCACACACCCCGCGCTCTGGGCTCGTCGGGAGCGCGATCACCATTCACGAGGCCAAGCCCAAGCCCGCGCCCAAGGACAAGGGCAAGGCCAAGGAGGAGAAGATCTGGGATCTGCCCAAGAGCAAGGCTGTCCTGCGGCTCGAGGGCCAGATTGCCAACCTCAAGGGCATGCAGGCGGGCCTGGGCAAGGTGGCGCTGAGCGACGACTATGTGCCATGCTTCTGCCAAGGTGGGTGTGGGTGATGTTGTGGAGCTGACCTCGAAGCCCGCGTCCACCCCCTCGCACCGTACACGCCGCAGTGTGCGGCGTGCGGACTCATCCTGTGCAAGCTACAGCCTCCACATGCGCCGTGCCCGTCATGCTCTCGGCCAACACTCACGCCGGCCGCGCTGTCACGGCTCATCCTCCGCATCCAAGACGAGATTGTGGCGCAAGAAGCGCGGGAGCAGGCCGAGCGCGACGAAGAGGACAGGCTGCGCAAGGAGAAGTGGATCGCCGAGACAGGTGGCGGCGCATTCCCCTCGTTGCCAGGCAACGCGCCACGGGGCAAGCCGAGCGCGGCGGAAGCAGCGCGCAAGGTGCTCACTATCGGCAAGAACGCAAAGGGCAAGGGCCGCGCGACGGTCACGACGACGACGTACACGTCTGTGCCGGTCCCGAGCGCGTCCAAGCCGAAGGAGGAGGCGCCGGCAAAGCCGACAGACGTGATCCCGCGCCCGCGCTCGCCGCCACTTGAGCCCGCCCGCGCGGCCAAGGAGCTCAACAACATCGTGTCGTGGCGCGAGCAGAACGACAGGCCGTGGGGCGACCCCAAGGCTGAGCGCCGCGGCGAGACGTGGGCGTATGTCGAGCCGGTGGTGCTTGAGGTCGTTGGGCGCGAGGGCACCGGCCGCCGCGCCAAGGCCAAGCAGAACAAGAACATTGGGCTGGATGGGAGGAAGGTTGTTGGCGCAGCGTAAGGTGTGTCCCATCTGGTTACATTGTAGCGCATTTCGGCATGCTGGAGCGGGGATATTAGCAGCGTCTCTCAGGCATGCATGGCCATTGATGTAGTAGCAGTGCTGCATCCACCTCGACTGTGGTGATAATCAACGACGCCGCCAACGACAGGAGTCACAATGTGTTCATGCCACAGGCCGCCCACCAGACACCATTGTCATCGTGTTGACGTCCGCGGCGTCCAGCGCCCCGCACAACGGCCGCATGCGCGCAAAGCAATACGCCGACTCGGGCATGCCCAGTGTGCACTGGTGGAGCGGTGCGTCCCGAAGTGAGGTGGAGTGTGATGGCCTGAGTCGAGCAAGGTGCATTGCACGATAGCCTCGCTCAGTCGCGCTCTCACAACGGCGGGTACGATGCATGTAGTATGCAGCAGGAGCAGCCGCAGCACGCCGAGCCATGCTTGGCCATCCATCCAACCCCGGGCCGACGATGCCGAGAGGTGCAGAAGAGGGTAGTTCCTGATTCAATGTTGCAGTTGGGGGCCCTTGTGCGGCACAACTGGGGCCAGAACAACGACGCCTGGCTGGTGCGCAGCGCGACGCCGCACCGCATCCGGCCGAGTGGACGGACGGGCGGACAGCACCACCAAGGCGAAAGATAACCAAGCAGGTAGCAGGCATTGTGCAGTTGCTCTTGTGCATCATCCTCGCCTTGCTCATCGCCATCAGCAGCAGCAGCAGCAGCAGCAGCAGCAGCGACTCGACTTGAAAAACGAAAAGACAACGAACGACGCCTTTGCTTTGGCCGCAAGACGTCACGCCGCCGCCAGCCTGCCAGCCAGCCAGCCCTCTCCCCCGCGCATCACGACATCATCACGACGACGCTCCGAGCTTGCAAGAGCTCGCTCTCTGTTGTTGCTATTGCTCGCGCGCTCTACCACGCTGTCGCCACCGGGCTATCGGCTCCCAGCCCAACCTACCTGTGTACTTGCTTGCCTGCTTGCTTGCTTGCCGCTAGCTAGCCTGCCTGCCCGTATCGGCCCCCGCCCACGTCGCCGCCGCCGCCGCCGTCGTTGCCTGCCTCCCACGCCAGGAACACACCGAATCTGGTGCCGCTCACGCGCAACATCAGTCCCACACTTCATCATCCATCATCTCATCTCGCTCCTCCTCGCTCCTTTGCATTCATACATCCCGCAACTCGACATCGCCATCACTCCCATCACCACCCCCGCGTGCATAGACTCTTAGCGCAGGGGCTCAACACGGCGTGACGACTACTTTAGACTGTAGCGAGTGCCAACCCCCATCACCCTCAACCCTCGGTCGCACACACCCGACGCGCCCCCTCATCGCTTCGTCCTTTCCAAACTCTCACAACCCGCCTACTACTTCATCTCCCAACCCGCACTAGACGACACCCCCAACCACCCGTACCCCATCAGCACCATGGGAAACACTTCGTCCCAGCCCGCGCCGTCTTCGGGCGGTCGCGCCACCCCAGCAAACGGACGAGACTCGTCGGCGCCCCCCGGCGCTGCGGCCGCAGCTGCATCAGCAGCAGGAGCAAGTTCAGGCCCGGTGCCGCCTCCAAAGCCGTCGTCCCCTGCGGTTCCCCAGACCCCGCTGCTGTTGCCGTTTGCGGGCCACCTGTCGCCGCAGAACCCGCATGCGCTCGGTCTGCCCCAGACCCACGACTACTCCAAGCAGGCGGTGACCGAGCTGATCCTCGAGGCCCAGCTCGCACCGTTCTACCGCGGCCTCGAGGACTTTGAGGAGGACTGGGACGAAGACGAGATTAAGCGCGCGCTCGACCAGGCCCGTGAGAAGGACTTTGAGGACGAGGTCAACAACTCGTACACGCACCGGCTCAAGATCTTGCGCGACGGCGGCAACCCTTTCCCCAAGGAAACACCTGCCGACAAGGACGAGCACGACCGCCGCGAGATTCGCGCCTATCTCGGCGCTGTTGAATGTCCCATTTGTTTCCTGGTGAGTGTGGAGCGGGCGGCGTTGATTGTTGCATGCGATCGATGCGGCGTTACAATTGTATTTGCCACTGGCTAACGCACCTATCTCAGAGTTACCCTCCGAACATCAACACTTCGCGATGCTGCGAGCAGCCGCTCTGCACCGAGTGCTTTGTGCAGATGAAGCGTAGCGAGGCGACCGTGACACATCTCGAGTCTGACTCGGCGTGCTGCCCCTACTGCATGGAGCCCGACTTTGGCGTTATCTATGAGCGACCGTCGCCGCCAAGAGCGTCGCCATCCGCTGGTATCACTGGCCCCGTGCCTATCAGTGCCGCTGCCCATGCCTTGTCTGCTTCGCCCGAGGCTGGCACGAGCGGTTTCTCGCAGGCGCTGTCGCTGTCTGAGGACTCACCTCTGGGCAGCTCGCCAGCACCATCTCCAGGGCTTACCAAGCCTGAGGGCACTCGCCGCAAGAGTGTGTCGTCCAAGGCCAAGGAGGTCATCACTATCGACCAGATTCGCCCCGACTGGGAGGCCAAGCTCAACGCGGTTAAGGCTGCCGCTGCTCGTCGTGCTGCCCGGCGCATTGTCATGCGCCAAGTCGGCGACCGACTCATTCCCATTGGTTACACTTCGGCTCGGGCCACGGGCCAGGCCGACTTCAGCATGTCCATCCCGCAGGAGGAGGGCGGTGGCGGCGGTAGCCGTAGATCGAGGCGTAACCGCGACCGTGAGCGCGAGATGGAGGAGGTTAGTGGCAGAGTGTATGGGTACGGTACGCTGACACGCAGCAGATGATGATTATGGAGGCAATGCGGCTGTCGCTCCTCGACCACGAGGAGCATCAGCGAAAAACTGCTACCGAGACCAAGCCTGGCGACGGTCGGGCGAGCGGTTCAGCGACGCCCGTCGGCGAGTCTTCGTCCCGCCGGTCGTCGTCGGCCACCGGTACATTCGCGTCGTGGAAGAACAATTCGAACGGCAACACTTCCAAACTGCTGTCCAAGCTGTCCGGTAACCGCAGCCGCTCCAACTCGAAGAGCAGTGTCCACTTCGCGCCCTCGCCTACGACACTTGGCCCGGGCGATGGCACTCCGAGAGCACCCTCGCCTGCAGGTTCGGGCAGCCTCGGCGTTAGCAACCGTGCGCGCTCTAGCTCGTCGCCGGTCCCAAGTCCCAGGCTCGGCACTACCGAGTCTTATCCTTCGTCACCGCTCGCTGCGCCTGCCCAGTCACGACACAGCCTCGACGTCCACGTGCCGGCGAGCGGGAGCGTGTTGGCGGCCTCCACAGACGCACCCGTCGACAAGGGCAAGGGCAAGGGTAAGGCCGAGCCCAACGGCACGGACGCTGCCGTGCCGACAGTGGAGGTCGACCCTCCCAAGGGTGATCATGACGCCAAGCCCGCCGAATCGTCGGTGCTAGGCGAGTCTGCCACGCACTCGCCTAGCCCCGAGTCGCCACTCGACACGGCTTCGACTGCGCCGAGCGTGCAGACGCCGACCGACTTCATGCACCAGTCGCTGCGTGAAGTTCTCACCGAGAGCCCCATTGCGGAAAGCCCAGTGTCTGAGATTCCTCTGTCTGTGACTGGGGCGTCCAAGGCTGCGGCCCTGGCGTCGCACACCGAGGACGCTGGCGCTGACGCGGGCGCCGACGCTGCTGCTGCTGCGACGGCAGTGTCGACCGAACCGACCAAGGACTAGATTGATACCGCCACCCCATCTGCCCAGCCCTCATCACTTGGCAGCTACACCCCTCTGTGCCCACACCACCCTGCATCATTTGCCATCTGCCCATCGTCCCTCTGTCATGGTTGTCTCTCATCTCTCTCTCCCCCCTGCTGGGACCTTTGCTGCCATCATGTGCGGCTGTGAGCCTGGCTTTTGGCCAGACTCGCAGCCCGTGTCTGTTAGTTGTCTGTACCATACCTCGTGCCATGCAAAACAAGATGCAAGATGCAAGAAGCAAGATGCGACTGCTGCGACGAGGCGCAGTCAAGTCTTCCGACTCGGGATTGGCGGCGGCTATGTGGCAGGCGCCATTGTCGTCAGAGGCATGGGCGTTGTGTGGCTGCTGACGTCATTTCCGCTGTTGTGATGGCCGCGGCAGTGTGATGCGGTCAATTGGCTCGACGAGGGAGGGATGGGAGGTGTTTCGTGCCGTGCCGTAAGTCACCGCCCGCGCGGGGCAAGCGGCGACCAACCACGCCGGGAGGAGCACACTAGCGGTTCCCACCTATGCGAGCGGGCGGATTGAATCGCTGTGGTGTTGTCAGTACCAACCTACCTCACACCACACCATCACATCAAGCAAAGCAAACATGAGGAACGTCGTCCAGCTCTCCCGCGCGCTCGCGCGTCCCCTCGGTGTGCGCGCGTTCGCCACCACGGCGGTAGGTGTTGCTGATTCTCCCTTCTCGCCGCTCACACACCCGCCCCAGCCCGTCGCCGGCAAGACCAAGAAGCCCCAGTTCGAGGTCGACCCCGGATGGGACGAGAAGGACGCGACGGCGTCCGAGGCCGACGTCAAGGCCGACACGGACCCCGCGCTGCCGTCCAAGCCGACCGAGGCGCTGCAGAAGGAGACTGCGTGGGGTGGGTCCGGCGGAGGGGGGGAGGCAGGGGCAGGGGCAGGCGGGGGACACAGGCTGACACACACCAGAACTCACCCGCGAGCGTAACCTCGAGCGCGAGAAGGCCGCCATCAAGGCCGACCCCAAGACCGAGTCCGAGGCCGACCTCGACGCCGACCGTGGCCAGAAGTGAGCCCGTGGGCGCATTAGGCCAGGCGAGGCGCAGCGTATACGATGTGGGCGACTACTACAAGGAATGAACGACGGTCCGATGAGCGGCGGCGTACGGCGGCGATGCATCTGTGGCTGGCAGCGGCGGCGGCGGCGGCGGCGGCTGAATGGCGGCGCGACGCGGCAGCTGCTCACGACTGACTGGCACGTATGGGCTCTACTGATCTACTTTACCGTCTACTTCTCCACCTTCGCCTGGGCCTCCTCCGTCGGCAGCGGCTCGCCCGTCTGCACCTCGAGACACGCGCCGGTCTTGCGGCTGAACCACCCGAACGCCTCGGCGAGCAGCGCGGTGCGCTGCTTGAGCGGCTCCTTCTGCTCACGTGCTTCCTTCTCAAACACCTCGATCATCGGGCAACGGCCGCCCTTGATGTGCGCCAGGTTCTCGCGCGGCTCCCTGCGGTCATGTTAGCGCACCCACGCTCCACCCCCGCGCCCACGCCCACGCACCACGTTGACTCCCTCACATGCCAGCCCTCCCACTTGACGAGGTACTCAAACGCGCGCTCCTCCGAGCCCTCGTACCGCCCGACACAGCGGCGTCTGCGCGGGTGAGCGCCGCAACCATCGTGCCTACCCACCCGATCACCTTCTCGCAGTACCACGTCGTCTTCTCCGGGTCGACGTCCTGCATCTTGCGGTTGCGCCTGCCGTCAGCAGCGTCCACGATCGCCACCTCCCTGGCCTGCGCGTGCTTGCGCTTGCCCTCCAGCATCTGGATGGGGTCTACCAACCTGCGCCAGCAGTCACCTCGGATGCAGCGGTCTTTCGGCGCCGGGAGCTTCATGTCGAGGTTGTTACCTGGTGCGTTAGGTCTCGAGGGTGGAGGGAACCCACTCCTTTTCAGCTCCTCGCAGTCGGGGCACACCCAGACCTTGTCGAGGACCAGGTCGCCCTCGCCCGCCGCGCACAGCCAGTGGGCGCTAGTGTGAGCGTCGTCTGGTGTGTGGCACGTACCGCCCGCCACACTGCAACGGCTGCGTCAGTTGTCGAGAGACACGCCACACCCACCGTATCACAGATGATCTCTTGCTGGTGGGTTAGACAGACACCTTCGAAGCACACCCACCATCATGAGCGACGCCGCCGCCTCCTTCGGTAGCTTGGGCCACTTGCCGGTTCCGCGCCGCTTCCCGTCGCTCTTGCCTAACATCTTGGCTGGCTTGTTGAAGAACCCGTCGGTACTCTCCTGCAGGCGCTTGGATTTGCGAGGCTGGGATCCCGAGGTGCTTTCGCGCTTGGGAGTGGCACTACCTTGTGACACCGACGTGTTGCGCCGCTTGGGGTGCCGTGTCTCAGCTTCGTATTCATCGCCCGACTCTAGGGCACGCTTCTTCGAGGACGAGGCAGCACGCGTGGCGTGCGGGGTCTTGATAGCTGACTGCTTGCGTACTTTTGAAGGCCAGAGGTGTGAGCCACTGTTCTTCGCCTGGAGGGATGCAGGCGGGTTGCTCATGACCGCCGAGTCTCCAGCACTCAGGCGCTCGCTCTTGCGACGCAGCGGGGTGAACTTGGCTTTAGCCCTGATGGTGGGCTTGAACGCTGCGGCCTTCCCTTTCGCTGCTGGTCCCAGCTTGGTAGCGGTCCCAAATGCACCGTCGTCGGTGCCGGGTCGAGGAGTTTGATCAACAATTTCAAAGTCGTCGGGGCTGGAGATGCGCAGAGCGCTCGTACGGTTGCGGGAACGGTGTTGACGCGGTATCGAACGCACAACAGACTCCTCCCCGTCCGAGATAACGACCGGCTCGTCGTGCAAGACCATCTCTGCCTGGTCAATCGCGTCCAGGTCCATCACCAGAGCCTCCTCCGCTGCCTCGTCCGTGTCCAGCACGTGGCTGATCTCTTTCAACGTGGCTGCAAGAGCAGTGTGCTCCTCGTATCCCTTGAACGCGTCTCCGAGTGAGTCATCTTCCCACTCTCCCTCGGCATCGTCTGTGCTCTGTTTGCCGAGGTTAGTAGGCTGGTCGATACCGGGGTCTGACTCGTCTTCCTCCGAGCCCTCGTCAAGCCAGGTCTCGGAGGAGCTTGGTTCGGCTGGTAGGGCTTGCGAGGGGTTATGGAGATGCGCCGGATTGATGGTCGTTGGCAGGACTGTGGGGAGCGGATGCGGCCCGATAAAAAGTGCGGCGTGGGCGGAAACTGCTGGGACATCGGAGTGTTGGCTTGAGTTGGCGTCTGCGTGAGGCTCGATGTCCACTGATTCATCCACAGTCTCGTTGTTGCCTTGCGACGAGGGTGTGTGAGGGGAAGTCTAGAATCAGTTGAGAATCTCTGAGTGACTCACCTCAAGGCTTACTCCTGTCCCGCACGTCGTGGCTTCGGCCTCGTCCAGAGCTATCGCCTCGGACCTATCAACCTCGCTCTCGTCGCCTGGCACTGTGTTCTCGCCAACCTCGTCCGTCTGCTTCTCGATTTCGTCCAGGTCGATGGCGGTTGTCGCCGGGGACTGAAAGGGATCATCGGCGTCCAAGACAGGGGGTAGCTTTGTATCCTCGTACTCAAATGGCGAAGCTTGAGGGGGTGAAGATGGATCAGACAAGGCGGCCGGTGTTGCACCATGTTCAGTCGAGGAAGTGCGAGAGGTGGCGGGGGAAGACAACACTCGACTTCCTACCGACAGTGTCTGGCTCGGGATAGAAGGTGGATCGTCCTGCGGAAGAGGGAAGGAAGGCGAGGAAGGCAGTGGAGTCTCGGCAGCTGCTATGTCCGCCATGCTCTCGGTACCGCCGTCGAGGTCGGTAGGGGTTGCACTGCCCTCGGCCAGCGTCGCCACCGTGATAGCGGCGGGGACATCTGTAACCACGGACAACGGCTGCTTCATGGCCTGGGCTGCAGAGGGGATCGTAAGGGGTGAGCTAATGGGCGGTGGCGATGCTGGAGGAAGGTGCGCCACTAGTGGTGGCGATGACGGCGAGCTGGACCTGCTCGAGGTCAAAGGCGACGGGCTGGAGGGATGAGGTTGGGACATGACACTTGGTAGTTGTGTAACAGAGAGAAGAGGGAACGCACAAGGAAAGTGGAGAGAGAGAGAAACACGGGGCAACGAGGGAAGACAGTCTTCGGACGGGGGGGAAAGGCGCGTGGAAACAGCAAGGTGCACGGACCTCCTGGCGAACGGTGAACACGAGGACGACAGCGGGTGGTTGCACGCTGCGAGTCGCGTGTCGTCTTACTACCAGAAGCCAGTATGCGTGTTCTCTTTGCATGCACTCTGGGATCGCTTCTACGATGTTGCAGCACGCGGCTCGATGTCGTCTGCCATGCCCACAATCACACGCGTGTATGCGCGCCACACAGCGCCACACAACACGCACCATTCCGTGTGTGTGGGGGCGTGTGGGCTGCCAATCATGCATGTCGCAGATCATTCGCTGCGCCCCGACACACACCAGTCGATCATGCTGATCTCCACCACCCAACCGAACCGATCAAGTCGTTCTCTACCGCAACAGTATTCCACGCAGAAGAAAAACATGCGGCAGAAGCCAAAAAGCCGAAGCTTTCGTATCGCCACCTGGTCTCGATCCAGGGATCTCCAGGTGTCACACAAAGTATGAGCCTGGCGCTTTTCCACTAAGCCATAGCGATCTGTTCTAGAAGTTGCGGAGTCTAATTTCAGTTTGCTCCCTCCCACGTGCTCCCCACGTGTGGTACCCAACCGCCCACAATTTCGGTTTCGGCAGCTTGACCTCCGCATCGAATGCTGCTAGTTGACTCTCCTCTCGTCACAACACCCGCACCACCAACGCGACATGTACTACGACCTGTTCGTGCCGTTCCCGACGCCCGAGGGCCTCCCGGCCAAGAAGAAGAAGGAGGCCAAGGGCAAGGGCAAGGCGGCAGACGACCGCTCCAAGACGTCAACACCTGCTCCCGCAGACTGCTGGGCCGGCCTCGACGGCGCCGAGCGCGCAAAGGTGTCACGCGACGTCGCGCTCGCCGGGCATCGTGAGTGCATGCAGCGTGGAGGTGTTATCGCCGTGCTGACCAAGCAGTCGGCTACAACGTCGTCGCGTATACCGTGTCCGCGGAGCAGTCGACGGCCGTCACGCCGTGCCCCTTCGGCTCGGCGGACGCGCGCAACCTCCCCTTCCCCGCCCTCGACCCGCGCTTCAGCAAGAGCAGCGACGCGGGCCCATCACAGCCCACGCTGGTGCAGGTTACGCGCTATCACATGCGCCTCGACGATGGGAAGGTGCACCCGATCGTGAGTGCTGGGCTCCCGGTCATCGTTCTTCAGCTCTGACGCCCGCCAGACGGCCGCCAACACCAATGCGCTGCAGGACTACGATATTCTCAGCGCCTATGTCGGCTCGGACAAGGCCTTCCAGGTGGCGTGTGTGGAGCTGTCCAACCCGGGGCCGAATCAGGTGGGTATCTCCTCCATTGTCACGGTCACCCACTCACATTCCAGCTCTCGATCATCACCGTTCCCCTGCACGAGCGCCCGTTCTCCTTCCGCCTCAACCGCAAGCAGGTGCGCCAGGCGCTGCGTATGGGCGTTGTGGTGAGTTGTGATGACCCCTGTTGGCGAATTTCCCACCACTGACGTCGCAGTTTGAGATTCCCTATGCTGCAGGACTGTTCCCCCCAGCATCGGTGCCCCCAGAGTCAGCACGGAGATATCGCCAGAACTTCCTCGCCAACGCACGTGAGCTCGTGCGCGTGACGGAGGGCAAGGGGATCATCCTGTCCTCTGGGCCAGATGGCAGCAGCTCGAGCCTCCGTGGGCCGCTGGACGCCGTCAACCTGTGAGCTGATATTCTCGGTGGCTAGCAGCTCACACCCCAGTGCTACGATCCTCGGTGTGCCTGCCAACCTCGCAAAGGAGGCGCTGTCGCTCACGCCTAAGAAGGTGTTGCTCCGAGCTCGTGGGTCACCGTTCCTCGATTTCGCTGACCCGCCAGAGGCCCGCAGGACACACAAGGCCGTGACGTCCGCCCCTCGCCTCGTGCCCCCTCCATCTGGAGCCAGAGAGGCTGCTGGCGACGACGCAATGGAAGTTGACGGCGCTGAGACTGGCGCCAAGCGCGCGGCCGCTGACTCGGGTGCCTCAAACAAGAAGAGTAAGGTTGGCGCGTAGGCCGAGGCGGCTGCCAGGAGTACATACATATAGCATGCGGCGGAGAGGTGTCTGGGATTACTGTGCATGGTGCATTGGGGTGTGTATGCATTGGATAAGGCGTTTGGGGGCGGTGTGCCAGAGATGCATGCAGCCAAGAGAGTCGAAAGCCGGTGTGCCACCGAGCGACGTCACTGTGCGCGCCCGTGTCCTGAATGGCCCAGCCACGTCCCACCACCACCCACTCCTCACTCATCGCCGTCACTCCCACTCGACCTTGGCATCCGTCCACCTTCTCACTTTCCATCTCGCTCACTGCACCACTAGACACCCAATGTCTGCTCCGTCCGGGATCAAGGTCCCGCCTGCGATTGCCGCTGCGTTCGGCGCGGCAAAGCAGAGCGCCGACGATGTCCGCGCCCTCGTCTTCACCATTGAGGGCGGTGAGTGGATGCGGGGCTGGGAATCGACCTCGGGCTGCACGGCGTCGCAGCCGCCGAGCACCCCTCCCCAGCTCTCAACTCTTCTTCTCAGCCCCCACGCTGACTCCTGCGACCCCAGAATCCTTCTCCCATCTCACCACGGTCAAGCCCAAGGGCACGTACGCCGAGGACATCGAGCTGCTCGCGCCCACGCTGCCGACCAAGCAGACGCCGGCGTCGTTCGCGTACCGCCTCGACACCAAGTCGGGCGGTGCATACGAGTGGATGATGGTGACCTTTGTGCCGGATGACGCGGGCGTGCGCGCAAAGATGCTCCAGGCGAGCTCGCGCGGCGGGCTCATGAAGGCGCTCGGCGCCGGCAACTTCAAGCACGACTGGTTCGCGACGGCTACTGTGGGTGTGCCATGCGTGCTGCCCTGCTGACACCGCAGTCGGACCTCACACCAAAGTCGCTCAAGTCGCACCTCGACCACATCCTCTCGCCGCCCCCGCTCACCGCGTCCGAGGCGGCGCTGCTCGAGATCAAGGCGGCCGAGGCCGAGGAGGCCAAGTCGCTCGCCCTCGACACGGAGACCCAGACGGCGCGCGTCAAGGCTGTTGTCGGGCTCGGTGGCCGCATGAAGTGGAACGCCGAGGTGCAGGAGGCGCTTACCAAGGCCGCTGCAAGGTCTGATGATGGCTGGATTGTGTCTTTGGTGAGCTTACAGTTGATTCATCGAGCTGACACCCCAGGACATCTCGCCATCCGACACCTCGCTTCTCCAGCTTCAGCGCTCCGAGGCGTGCAAGCCGTCAGAGCTCGCGTCCAAGCTGCCTGAGAAGGCGCCTGCCTACGTCTTCTACTCGTTCCCAACTCCCCCGCCCCCCAAGCCGGCACCAAAGCCTGCGCCGGCCGCCGCTGCGCCATCTGCGCCCCGCAACACGTTCCAGGCTACGGCCGGTGGTGTCCGCTACGTTGCCGGCTCAACAGCCCAGCCTGAAAACGCTGCCGAGGGTGAGGAGAAGGAGGAGGGAGAGGAGGAGACTGCGCCAAAGGAGGAGGCTGAGGAGACAGGTGACGACAAGGAAGAGACAGCAGAGGATGGTGTCGCCGCGCTGAAGGTCGACTCCAAGCCGGCCTCGCCGGAGCCCGTCGCGGCCGCCGAGCCTGAACCAGAGCCCGAGGTCGAGTCCAAGGGCCGCGTCGTGTTCATCTACTGGTGCCCGTCCGGCAGCCCTGTCAAGTTCCGCATGATCTACTCGACGTCCGTGCGCGGCGTGCAGCAGGACGCGATCGACAAGGCGGGCATCGAGATCCACGGCAAGATCGAAACATCGGACAAGAACGACGTGAACGAAACGCACCTGCGCGAGGCGCTGCCCGCCAAGCCAAAACACGCGTCGAGCCTCCCGAACCCCGGCCGGCCGGCCGTCTTCGGCGCGCCCGCACCGAGCGGTTTCGGCGTCGCGGCCGCCCCGCCGCCCAGCAGCAACCCAACGCGCAGCTTCGCGACGCCGGCAACGCGGCCAGTGTTTGGCGCCCCTGCGCCGGTCGGCGCCGCGTTCGGCCGCCCGATGCCCATCCGCACGGCGTCGCACACGCCGCCCGCGAGCTCGGCAAGCCCCGTGTCTGGTGCAAACCCTGCGTCCGCACCGGTGTCTGCTGTTGAGGACGACGGTGACAGCAAGGACAGAATCCAGAACGCGTTCAATGCGTTCGGCCCCAGAGTCAACTCGCCTGGCGGTGGCGGCGGCTTTGCGCGCCCCCGCCCCGCTGGCCGCAGGTAGTAGGAGTGCTGAGCTGGTTTGTGGTTCGTACGGATGGTAATAGCACATTTGAATCTACAGAACGATGGCATGCATCGTAGTGTGGGAGTTGGTTGGGTGGACCTTGTGGCGTGCAAACAATGAGCCGCCAGCTGCCTCGGCATCTCATTTTGCTTGTCCTTGCAAGCCGTGCAGTTGCTCAAGCTGCTGTATCCGGCGTTTACGTTCTCCGAGCTCACACAAGGCGCTGTGTGCCGAGTACCGCGCCGTTGTCGTTGTCAACAACGCCGGAGTGGCGCACGACACCTAACGCAGGGGCATGAAAAAGCGGCGGCGCGGAGACGATCGGCGGCGAGCACCTCCACTCGCCGCGCCGCGCGCATCTCGTCGTTCGTCTGTCTCCTCCGTCCTCTCCTCTTGTCGTTCGCTCTTCCACTCGCTCGCCATGGCACCACCACCCACCAAACCCGCCGCACCGCGCGGCCCACACCCGCTCCTCCTGCTCGGCATCCTGGCCGCCGCGTCGTCAACGTTCCTCATCCTCGCCAACAGGCGCAACGACGACCCGGCGCACAAGCGCCGCGAGTTCCACGGGCCCAAGCTCCCGCCGCTGAATGCGCAGAAGGTCGACCTGCCAGAGAAGAAGGGCCCGGTCGAGGGCATGAACTAGGCGTACTGGCGCGCGGGCGGGGGTTGGCCGCTCGGCGCGACGACGCGCACGGACATGGTGCGTTGTGCCGACGACGGCGGGCGCCGCTGACTACCGCAGCCGAGTAGGGCCGTCTGCGTTCCTCCGCCTCCGGTCTTGCCGCCTCCGACGCCGCCTCGGAGCCGACGAGGGCTGCTGGCGCCGAGTCGAGTCGCCGAGCGCTAGTCCGACGCGCGGCTGCCCGGCACGGCTCGGCTCGGCCCCGCTCGGCTGGCGCTACTTCAGCCGCCCTCTGCTCCCAGAACACCCACACGACACATGGCATGAATACATTGGATATGGCATTATTTTACTCTAACAAGTGGCACTGTGGGACCGTTTTGATACTATGCTGCGGCGAGAAGCCGAGGACGACGTGCTGGCTCACTCGCGCGCGGCGTACGCCGCGCGCTCGTTCACGCCGCTACGACTGCTTCTCCTGCTGCTCCTTGGCAGCGCCGAGCAGCTTCTGCTGCGTCTCGTTGGCGTACTTTGCGCTCTCTTCCCGCGTGAAACCGGGGATCGTGCCGCGGACCTCGGGTGCCGGCTCGCCCAGCGCGAAGGGGTTGAAGTCGTGCTTCTGGTCGAGGTTGGCCAGCGAGTGGTTGACGAAGCGGTGTGTCGCCTCGTCGGCGCGCACGGCCTTGATCACGTCCAGCAGCGACGCGTCCTCGGGCATGCGCCAGTAGTCGATGGCGATCTGGGGCGCGGGCTTGTCGGCCCACTCGGGGACGAGGCCGCGCTCCACGTCCTCGATGCAGTGCGTGTACGTCCTCACAGCCTCCTCCTCGAGCGCGGCGACGAAGCGGTGCGCTGTCTTGGGTGTGATGAGGTAGGTCAGGAAGAAGAGGTTGTAGAAGACGCCCTGGGCGCCGAGCACGAGCGCGCGCGTGAGCCACGACGGGCGGGCGACGGTCATGAATGTGCTGTGGCGGTGTGTCAGTGGGGGGAAGAGGCAGTGTCTGCGCCACTCACAGCAGGTGCATGCGCTCGTTCTCGGCCTCCTCGAGCAGCGTGTGGATCCAGCCGCCGTCTCGGCGCAGCAGGCGCAGGCTGCGGAGGTGGCGCAGCGTGCCGCCCACCATGCCGGGCACGCCGGCGATCGACTCGAGAAAGATGATGCGCTTGAGCCAGGCCTTGTCGCTGAGCAGGTCGCCCGTCGCGCGCAGCTCGTCGAGCGTGTTCTTCTCGAGGTGCTCGGGCGTGATGTGCGTGCCTTTGTAGCCCGTGACCTTGTCAAACGACCACCTGGGCGCGGTGGGTCAGCGGCATGCCGAGCGGACCGAGTACAATACCCACCTGGTCAGACGGACCATGTTGCGGACCGTCGCGTCGGTGATGGTCTGCGGGTCGCGGTAGACGACCTTGACGTTGTCCAGGTCCGACTCGGTGTAGATGGGGTTCATGAGCGTCCATCCGCCGGCCTTGTCGGTCGCGATGAGCGCAGAGATGTCGGCTTCCGTCTTGTCTGGGGAGTCAGCGCGGGCTGGCTGGGTCACTGCTCACCATTGTAGTGTGCGCCTTCGCTGCCACGTCCCTCGGCCGAGAGGGAGCGTGTTGTTGTGTCGGCGGGGGCAGCAGGGGTTGCCGGGGCAGCTGTCGTCTTGGGCGCCGCGCTTGGGGTCGGAGCAGCGTTGCGTGCCACCGCGCTGGTGTGCAGGCCGGCAAGGTACAGCCCGACGGGGGCGCGGCGCGCGCTGGTCGCTGCAGCCATGCGGAGCACGCTAGGCCCGCCGGCGCGGAGGGGCATGGCGAGGAGGGATGTCATTGGTGTGGTGTGGTGTGGTGTGGTGTGGTGTGGTGTGGTGTGGTGTGGTGTGGTGTGGTGTGGTATGAGCTGTTGAGTGGTGTCGGGTAGCTGTGGTGGTTTGTGTTTGTCGGGTGAACAGCGTGAGTCACTGATATATGCGCATTTCCGATCGCCTCGCTCGCCGCTTTGCCTTTCCGACGACTCACTGATACCCCGCCCGCCTGGCCGCCTTGGCGTCGCTCCCTCCTCCCGCGCCTCGTCACGAGTCGTTCTGCAGCTGATGCACCACTCCGACCCGAGGCAAAGATCGGAAATGGCAAGGGGAATGAATACCAAACGGTGGGATAATAGGATGCACTTGCCGCCGGCGGGGCAATGACGTCGCGCAGCCAGACGCTAAGCCTGGATCGCACAGTGGCGCGCAGCCCGTTTCGCCCTCAGATAACCCGTAATCGGGCGCATCTGTTTCGCTGGGCACTGGGCCTCACTCCAGCGCCCGTGCAGACAGACCACCACAGCGCGGACATGTATGCACGCATGCTTGCATGCTCGTCTAAAACAGCCTGACCAGTGCACTCACTCCAATGCATTCGCTCCCCCATGCTCAGCACACTCGCCACCGCCAGCACCACCACCGCCGCTCCCATCTCGGCGCCGAGCCACTCGGGACGAATCGCGCCACGCACGTCTGTCACCGGGGCGATCCGGACCCGGCCTGACTCACTCTTCTTCTGCGGCCAGCAACCGCCGTTACTCATTCATTTGGTTTACGATGCCAAATGGACTACGAAGCATGCGCCCTCGCGCTCTCGTCGATGCCAGATGTCGGAGCGTACCGGGCCCGCTAGACCGCACAGCAGACATGTGCTCGCACAAACGTGCCTTCGCGCCTGCTGCCCACAACGCCGGCGGCTGCCCGCCACCCGCCCCGCCACCCGCCACCGCTGCAGCCGCGGCGCTTGCGCACACTCGGCACCGTTATCAGCGCGCCAGGGACCGTGCCATTGCCGCACGACCTCGTCGGCACATGAGCGCGTCAGCGCCGGCATCAGCCCGCTCGGCTTGGCTGCTTGCTGCTGGTTGGGCCTGCGGCCTCGAGGCAATAACATACATTGCGCGCAATCTCGCGCCAATTAATACAGCTAATGGTATTGAGCATCCGCTAGTGCTCGTGCTCTTCTATGTATCCGGCTTGTCTTGCGTCGCCCAGGCCCCCGCCTACGCCCTCATAACGCCGTCGACCACCGCCCACCACACATCACACAGTGCTCCGCGGCTTCGAGCGTGTACTGCACAAGCGCGTCGCCTAGCAGCGCGCCGCCCGCACCGTTAGCGATGCCCCCACCCGCCGTCTGGCTCCTGGGGATGAGCGACACGGCGGGACACACAGGACACAGGCGGTACTCTGGCGTTGTGATGGGGAAGTGAGTGACAGAGCATCGTTCTGACGCAGGTCAGTACACGCCACACGCCACTCGTGCCATCGTTCGCCGGGCTCGACTCACCCCACTCGTGACCCCTGACACAGCGTGCGCCGCTGTCCTCCACGAACGGGATCTCGCTCTTACACGCAGGGCACGAGTCGGTGCCACCCGCGCTTGTCGACGAGTTGATAATACGACTCCCGATACTCCCAGGATCGCCACTGAGGGCAATCAAGTGGTGGACAAAGAGCTCATCGGTCGCCCCGAGCGATGCCGAGGTATGCCGCACCGCCCATTCCAGTGTCAGCGACGCGATGGTACGTCGTAGTGTCGACTCTAGCGTCCTAGCCAAGGAGGTAAACGCATCCGATGCAGTGGGGAATGCACGCTACGATTAGCAACAGATCTGACGACGCGGCGCTTACCTGCCCCCAATAAGCGAGCACAAGTCGCACGCGCAGCCGGTCGAGTGGTTGATGAGCCCACAGCGCCTGAATCAGGGCCTGTCGTGGGGACGTAGCCGAAGATTCCAGTGGTGATGGGACCGCAGTGTCGGAGTCGCAATCGGAGATTGTGCTGAGCAGCACTTGTCCGGCATCGGACTCGCTTGCAATCGTGCGCAGCACCACCGAGAGAAGCGGCACCAGAGGCGCGACATCGTACACTGCTTTCAGCGGGGTTTACGCTGCAAGCTCACCTCGTGGTGGGTCAGCTAGCACCTTGGCCACCTCTTGCCCGATCAACTCCGGAGTCGTCTGCGTGTGCTTCAAGTCGGCGACTATAAAGTCGTCGACACGATGAACCTCGGTCAAGCTGTCGAGGTTGTGCAAGGTCAGGGGTCTGGAGTTAGCAGGTTCTTTGGCATCATTGAACCTACTCGGTAATCCATGTAGCGATGTCAAATGATCCCCCTAGACTCGTGTATCCAGCGGTGGAAGCAGTCAACTCGCGATCACTAGTCATGACGAGGCTCCGGAGGTTGGTGTTGCGCGACACGTCAAGGAACGCGTCGCGCGCGGCGAGAGACAGTTTCAGCGACTCCTCGAGGGGGGCGAGCCTTGGCTCGGCCGTTGCGTCGAGGATGACATGGTGCGTCAGCGTGCCGAGGACAACGAGCACGGTAGACGGTGTAATGGAGTGTATGCCTGGAGTCAGCGAGGCCGTGGCTCTGCACGCACCGGCACAGGCTGCGAACGGGGACGAGCCGGCCCAGTTGCCAACCGGTTGCAAGCGGAGGCTCTTCACTCTGCCCCACGATGCCTGCCAGAAGTGCACCGAGCCAGGCTTTGTCCACATGAGAAGATCGTTCTGGCGTCAGCTATGGCGGCAAGTATCAGCTCACAGTGAGCCACTTGATGGCCGTTATTGCCCGACGGTCGGCCGGCGAGATGAGTACGGGTTCGCCGAGCTCCAATTTCCACGTGGGATGGTCATTGAAGACGGCGATGCGCTTCACCTCAAGCGTGCGCACTGAGCCATCTGTGGCCGCCAAGGCCAGCTGCGAGACGCCTGAGGTCAGTAGGTCCTCCGCATCGGACACATACACGTAGTGTCGCCCACAGCCTGCCACTTGGACCACGTCAAGTCGGTGACGAACGGCGAAGCCGAGATGACGGGAACCTCGGCGACGAGCACCGCACCGCCGTTCGCATATCTACCCGTCAGCGGCGCCCAGCCTCCTTGCTCACCTCCAGAACGCGACCCCGCCCGCGCGGTTCCCAAGCGCCAGCAAGCTCCCATCGATCCCGAGCATGCTGTCCAGCGGCAGCGGGTCACTCCACTCCATGCACGTGAAGCGCATGCGGAGCATAGCGCTCGTGGTCGGCTTGTTGTCCGGCACGAGCTCGGGGCCGAGGACGAGCATCATGATCTGCGACAGATCGGCGGCCTCCTCAAAACCGCGGCTGAGCGGGTCGCCGGCCGGCTCGTAGATCGACACGCTCAGCGAGTTGGTAAGCACTGCGACGACAGCGCTGCCGATTCGGCTGAGGCAGGACGGCGACCACACCGCGAGGCGCACGTGCCGGTTGTTGTCGGTCAGCACGGCGCTGTACTCGTCTGTCGGGTGTCAGCGCAGCTCCGGGCGGAACACCCACCGCCGACGTCGGCCCAGTCGTACACGTCCTCGCGCTGGCGGTTGCTGTCGAACGTGACGCTAGTCATCCACCAGCGCACCTCGCCGTCCTTTGGTCGCGCGAGCTTGCGCGCCGGGCCGGCGCCATCGGCCTCGACGTCGATATTGTCCTTGTTATCGTCGTCGTCGTCGCCGTCCTCGAGCACGGTCTTCGGCGCGAACGCGTCGTAGATGCTCGAGTTGAGCGGCACACTCGGCGCAGGTAATGTCGATATGAGGTGCGGCGTCTGTCGCGTCAGCTGTGGAGGAGGCAAGGCACGCACGGTGATGGACACGCCGTGCCGGGAGACGAGGAGACACTGCCCGTCCGCGCTCCATGCGACGTTGCGCCGCGATAAAGAGGCCACGCGCCCGGGGACGCTGCGGGCCGTTATCAGCACGGGCAGGGGGCGTGTGCCGGTGCTGGTGGTGCTCATGGCGGAGGTGGGGGTTGAGCAGGTCAAACTTGATGACCGCATGGTTGACCACCTTCCGATTGTTGTTGCCGGAAATGAGTGTCAGTGAGCGGTTTACATAATCTGGGGCCCCGTCACGTGGAAACCATGCGGCCACCAGCACCGTGCCACAACCCACCAAAACTCCGACGCCGTAGTGCAGCCTGGTGGTCGACGACGTCCCCAGAGAGTCGAGGTGCGGAGGCGGCAATGGCCTCGACGTTGCCGCCTGGAGCGCCGACAGCCGACGACAATCGACAGCTGCTGCATCGATAACAACATCTCTCGCAACTAGACCTTAGCCCAGCTCGCAGGACCAGCTCGCTCGCCCGCCCGCCCGCCCGCACGCCCCCCACACCCCGCTCACAACTCAAAAGCACAATGTCCGGACCTGCAACCAACGCCGCCGCGAACCAGGCTGCGACCAAGGCCGCGTCCAAGTGGCAGACGTTTGTCAACCACCCCGCTGGCCCCAAGTGCGTTGCGACGCGTAGATTCGGGCGTAGCATGCTTTGCTGACCGCGTCTTCTTTGTGCCATCTCGTTCTGCCCGTTGCTCTCCTGTCGCGACTGTGTGAATCGCTTCACCTGCCGCTCCGTCGCGTCCCATCTCACCTCGTTCCACGCGTCGTTCTCTCGTGTCGCGGCTCGCTGCTCCCTCGCCTCACGCCAACAGGACCATCTTCTTCTGGGCTCCCCTCGCCAAGTGGGCCCTCGTTGCTGCCGGCATCAAGGACCTCCAGCGCCCCGCCGACAAGCTGTCGGTCAGCCAGAACGTCGCCCTTGCCGCTACCGGCTTCATCTGGGTAAGTGTGGTGTTGGGGATGGCGCACAGCCGCTGGTAGCTGGCTACTGTGCCGTGCTGCACAGCTGTCTGCAGGTCTGTCACCGGCGCGCGAGCCCCGAGCGGCAACCCGCGGCACAAGACGCACCGTTCGCACACACTAACCTCCGCAGGTCCGCTACTCGCTCGTCATCACGCCAGTCAACTACTCGCTGGCTGCCGTCAACTTCTTCGTCGGCACGACCGGCCTGACCCAGCTGTACCGTATCTGGGACTGGCGCAGGAAGAACCCCGAGGCGTACGCCGCCGAGGAGAAGGCCAAGGCAGCCGCCTCGGCCGCCAAGGTCTCGCCTGCTTAGGTTGTCGAATAGGTTTGTAAGATATGGCGGGTGACCGCCTCGGGTGTGATGCATAGATCTGGGCACGGCGGGGTGAGGGGGTGGGGGTTGGGGTGGAGGGCGAGCGGGGCGAGCAGAGCGGTGGTCACTGAGCTAACACGTATCGACTGACGTCCTACGCTCGCGTCCCTAAGCGACACCGCATGCACACCCAACGCTTAAGGATGCAAAAAGGTGAGCGATCCTCTCTTCCCTCATACGCGCGGGGTTGTTTCCATCTCTGCCGTACCCAAGCCGAGGCGGGCGGGGCTCAGGTGAGTTCCGTGGACTCGGATGCAGAGGACCTGGGTATTGCCCACTTCACTGCATCGGCGTGCGGCGGAGTCGAATCATGGTGGTAAGTGTGCGGTATATTGTCACAAACCACGAGGAACGGAATCGACCGCTCTCCCTTCGCTGGTTGTGCTGCTGGATGGCGGGAGTTGGACATGGCTCGCTGCCGCGGCGGCGGCGGCGGCGGGCAGGGCTGGCGCGCGGGTGTGTGTGTGGGGTGTGTATGTGTGTGAGAATGGTGTGAGGTGCCTGTTGGCTTTACCACCGCATGCATGCGTGCGTGCACCGCCTGTATGTCAAGTTGTGCTGCGTTACGAGTCGGTCCAGTGAGCATATGTAGAGTTGGCCGCTGCAAATGATAGATCACGTAGTGATTCGCTTGCCTCCCTCCCATCGTGCCACTTCGCCACAAGCCAGCGTAGCCAAGCAAGACATACTCCTCCTGCCTGCCTCACTTCCGTCTGGCCGCCCGGATGGGCGTCACGCGACAAAATCCTGCACCTTTAGCTCTGACGCGCCCTCTGGACGCCGAGGTGGACCCGATTTCTCGGTTGAGCCCGGTGGCGGGGCTGCGCGAGCCATGGGTCCGCCACGGATCATACACGCCTGCCATGCAGCGCTATCGCATGCAGGGGCTCCAGAATAAGTAGGGCACGAACACCAGCGACCTCCGAACCGCGTTTTGTCCGTCACCGACCCGGCGATGCGTGCAGCGTGCCAACCAGACCGCGTGCCACCCGGGACAATGCCGGACCGATAATATGCCACCGATATGCCGGCCCGAGGCCCGGCAACAGGCGGCACGTCGCCATCCGCCGCCTTCTTAAGCGCCGGCCGCTGCATCGTCCACCGCCCTCCCCCCCCCACATCCTCACTCACAATGGCCGGCCCTACCTACGACGCGCTCAAGCTCCCCGCCCACGTCCAGACGGTGCTCCTGACCGGCGCTAACGGTGGGTTCTGACGCGCCGCACCCCGCTGACAACGCCAGGCTTCGTCGGCCGCGAGGTCACCAAGCTCCTGCTTGAGCTGTACCCCAACCTCCGGATCATTACCACCGACATTGTCGCCCCCCCACGCTATGTCGACGACGAGAAGCGCCTGCGTGTCGTGCAGGCGGACCTCGGCAAGCCCGAGGACATGGCCAAGCTGTTTGAGGGCGAGAAGATCGGCGGTGTGTTTGCGCTCCAGTGAGTAGGAGCGTTGGAGGGAGAGGGGGATGGGGCCGCACGGGGAGGCAGAGGGGAGAGGGAGGGAGGTTGGAGCGTCGCGCCGCTCACACACCCAGCGGCATCATGTCGGGAGGCTCCGAGGCCAACTTCGAGCTTGGGTGGGCCGTCAACGTCGACTCGCACGTCGCGCTCCTCAAGGCCGTCAGGAAGCACAACGACGAGATCTACGGCAAGCCTGACGGCACCAACCCCCGCATTGTGCACGTCTTCATCTCGTCGTTGGCCGTGTACGGCGGCCCCAAGGCTGGCCCGAAGGACCATGTGATTCCCAGGTGAGGAGACGCGGGCGAGAGTGGTTGGAAGGCAGCACAGACTGACGATGATGCGCAGCGACACCCCGCTCATTGCTGGCACGTCATATGGCGTCCAGAAGCAGATTGGCGAACTCTACGCCTACGACTACGGACGCAAGGGCTACCTCGACACGCGTTCCCTCCGCCTGCCCACCGTCGCGATCCGCACTGGAGCCGTGAGTCACCACGAGAGCCCGCGAGCCGTGCCGAGCGGTGCCGAGGGCTGTTCATGACGCGCCACTGACACCCGCAGCCCTCGACCGCCGCGTCGTCCTTCTTCTCTGGCCTGATCCGCGAGCCGCTGCAGGGCATCGAGGCCGTCTGCCCCGTCGCCTCGAGCCCCGACGACCCCATGCTCGACGAGATCCCCCACTACCTTAGCCGCGCCAAGACTGTGTTCCGAAACATCGTCTGGGGTCTGTGCATGCCCGAGTCCAACTTCAAGTATGGCCACCGCTCGATCAACATCCCGGGTATCACGATCACGCCGCGCCAGATCATTGCTGCGCTCAAGGAGCACGGCGGCGACGAGGCGCTCAAGCTCATCAAGTACGAGAAGGACCCTGCTGTTATCAACATCTGCCTGACGTGGGCGGGCTCGTACGACAACTCGGAGGCGCTCGCCTCTGGGTTCGAGGTCGACGACGCCACGACTGGCTTTGCCGACGCCGTGGCCGACTTCAAGGCTGCGCTGCAGGAGGAGGCCGCGGCCAAGTAAGGGCGCCGTGACGTTAGAACTGGCGTGGTGGGCAGCAGCAGCGAGGTAGCGACATCTGCCGCGGCGGCGTAGTGTCGCGCCGTGGCGATGGTTGTAGCATGCACAATTGACTGTGATGATGAGCGGGTGCCGTTGATTGGCAGGATCGACGTTGCGTCGAAGCGAGGCGGAGCACCACGTTTGATACTGCTTGGCCGAGACCAGATCGAAGTAGGCCTCTCGCGCCAGATCGGCTGATAACGATGGCGGCGTCTAGTGCGTGCCCACTCGGCTGTGCGATGCACATTTCTTATAGCGGGAGCCATGGATATTGTAGGGGAGGCAGGGCGCGCAGTATAGGCAATGAATGTCGGGGCGTCTGGATCTCGGTGGGACAGGAACCGCAGCGCATCCCAGTCGCCGGTTGGCGGTACGACGCCCACCGTCCGAGGTTGTTTTTGTGTTTACACAATCCCTTTGACGCCACATTTCTGTGCGCCACGCCCAGCCGAACCGAGGAGCGAGCAGCGAGCAGCGAGCAGCGAGAGCAACGCTGACCGACCTCTGGCCCCTTGCCCCTGCAGCTGACCCCTCTGACCCAGTGCATGCAGACCACAGGAATGGTACACTGCCCTGCCTTGACCCTCAACCAGCCGGACCGTTACGGCCGGGGTCTGTTGCTGCTTGCTGCATTGCACCGAACTTTACCACACTTACATTAAACAATACAAGGCTGCTACTAGCGCTTTGGCCGAACGACAGCAGCGACGACGACGGCTCTACTTTCACCCGACTCTTATGCGCATTCCACCGTGCTTGTTCTTCTCTGTCACTCTCTCAACTCCTTGAACGACGCTCGTTACTCGCGCTCACGCTCGTCGCGCACACAACGCTCCCTCTCACCGTCACACCGCCGACTCGCCCGATTTGCACTGCCCCGCCGCGCACATCTCACAGTTCTCGGCCTGTAGCTTGTGCCGCTGCTCGTGCAGTCCGTGTGCAGCAGCACCGACGCCGCAGCACGGCTCTCGTCCCCGTGCGGGCTCACGCACCCATCGACCACCCGAAGTAGCCGTCAGGTTACCGCTCAACAGTCACTCGCTGCCCAATGTCCTCTTCATCTCCGTCACCGCCACCCGCTGTTGACGCAGCACGGCCTCGCGCCAGACCAATGACTGCCCTAATACAGCCCAAGAGGACAACACACAGCGCCTCGGGGCCAACAGGCATACGCCCACGCTCGTCATCATCATTCGTGTCGCCCCAGTCGACACATTCACAGGCTGGCAGAGAACGAGCCTTGATAGACCAGCAACTGCGCGCGTCGTCTGCGCTCTCAGACGTTCCGTCGCGACCACATTCACTCGGTAAACACGGCTTCTTGGAAACGTGTGCGCCCGAAAGCTGACACACTCAGCCAAGGTTGACTTGCCCAACGACATCGGAGAATCGAAATCCACACACCAGCTACCACCGCCGCCGCCGCCAGCCCATATGCACGAGCCTCCACCAGGGACCGAGGGCAGAGCGAGACCGACTGAGACGGTCGGCACCGTCGAGCGCATCTTGCCTGCGCCAGCCGTCGCCCAAGCCAACATTCGGTTCCATGGTCGGTCGCTCGCGGCCAACCGCCTCCGCCATTTCGTAAATGGGGTCTCAGATTTTCTCCACAACTTCATTACAGCGCCTCTCCCGACCTCGACTGGATCCTCGGAGACGGCAACAGGACCGGGATCAGGGTCGCCCTCGCATTCCTCTGGCCCATCCGACATGGCTGGGACGCCGGGTTTGGAGGGCGACGAGCCACAACGGAAAACGGCGACGGCCGGCCGGCCCAAGATTCGTCGGGCGTCAACGGGCATGACGCGCAGCTCGAAGGGGTCTCGTACGCCCCAGACAGAGACCGATGACACCAAAGCGGATGCGCTGCCGCCCGGACCGGTGCACTTTGTTGTCGTAGACAACGATTTTGAGCAGCTCAAGGTCGAGGTCGGCGCCGGTGCCGAGCTCGATCAACACTCGTCCCATGAGGCCGACAGTGACGCGCACGAGCCGTCGAGACCACCAACCGGCCTCTGGCACAAGAACGGCTCGCAGATCCACGCTGCGTCACACCCTAGCCGGACAGCCTCCGAGTCGTCGAGCTACAGGCGTCAGCAGAGGGGAGGCTGTTCGCTAGAAGGGATGCGGGAGTTTGTCCAGCACCGAATGATCCCAGCCATCAGCCATTTTGCGAGCCAGAAATTTCCGGAGCCAGCCAAGGAGCGGCTCTACCAAAGAGAGGTGGGTGTCTTCACTTGGTTGAGTGCTTACCCACCAGGCATGGTACTCGGAAAAGCAAGGCGCGCTGTTATGCTCCATGTTCTTCGTCATCTCGTGGATCTTGTCGAACACCTTGCAGACGCCAACAGACAAGTTCCAGCTCTGGGCTTATGTTGGATTAGCCGGGTTCTTCACCGTCTTGCTGCCATTCGCAGTGGCGCTTGACGGACCGCTGAGGTTTCCATGGCTGTACCAGGTCATTATCTGGGGGACGGTGTGGCCCTGGGGAGTGAGTGTCACTTGGCAGGTAATAGCTGATGATCCTAGATTCTCATTTCAGTCGAGATGGTGAGTGTGGCTGTGGTAGCGAGTTGAGCCGTGCTGACAACGGCAGCGAGATTGTGGTGTACGTCGCGAGAGGCTAGGTGCTGAAGTCACTGACCATTGCAGTACTTCCAGGGTGTGCCAGGCTGCGCGCAGAAGCTCTTTCTCTACTACATGGGCATCTTAATGGGCTTTCCGAGTATCGCTATCATGGCCATGCGCCAGAACAGGCTCTTCCATCTGGCCGGCGTGGTCAGCTACTTCATTTCTGCAGGCTTTCTCCTCTTCGCCCAGCCCAGCGTGCCGCGTCTCTTCTACCGGAACCCAGCAATGTGTACGTTGGCCTCGAGGGAGCAACACTGACGAAGCAGTCGGCCTCTACCACGCGTTCCTTGTCGGTGCTTCTTACGTCCGCGAACGAAACGATCGCCAGCTGTTTCAACTCCGTCAACAGCTGAAGCAACAGTACCGCGCTGTACAGGCGGCACAGGTCATGGAACGCAAGGCGGAGGAGTCGAAGAAGCGCTTTGTCTCTTACAGTGAGTGCGGTCGTGTGGCAATTGCTTACTCGTCTAGTCTTTCACGAAGTGCGAGTGCCACTCAACACTGCGCTCCTTGCTGTCCAGAACCTTGAAGGTGAAGGCGTCTTCAGAGAGCTTGGCGAAGGCCAGTCTGACATGGTCCACGGCCTGATGGGTAGCCTGGCGATGATGGAGAAGGTGCGTTCGTACTCCTTGCCGGCTACTGACCCACCAGGTGCTCAACGACGTGTTATCGTTTAACCGTATGGAGTCTGGACGGTTCACGCAGGCCAGAAAGCCCTTCGACTTCCACAAGTCGATTCAGCTTGTCGCCCTGAGCCACCAGGTTCAAGCCGAACTCAACGACATCCAGTTCAGCGTTGAGCTTGACCCCAGGATTGACCTATGCGGCGGGCTGTTCATCGGCGACGAGATGCGACTGAGGCAAATTACCTCCAACCTTGTGTCGAATGCTCTCAAGTTTGTGAGTACGCGAAATACAGCGACGGTGTTAACTTTGCAGACTCACACCGGCTCTGTTCGCGTTGTCACCAAACTCATGTTCCCTACCCTCACGGTGCCAGCTCTTCCCCGACGCCGAACGGATTCAAGCACTCTCGTCCCCAGCCACGACGACGGGTCCAAGGCCGCCAGCCCGCGCGCAGCAATGTTCGACGGAGACTACTCTGTCACGGACGATCCTGAGCGCGGTAACTTGTTGATGGAATCGAGAAGACAAACCCTCATCCGCAGAGCCAGTGAGCCAGCTTCTCGCTCAAGATCGCCATACACCATGGCGTTGCCGAGACAAAGAGGCCCGGAAACACCGAACATCCCTAAAGAACTCGAGCGCAACTTCTCCTACGGCACGTACCCTATGGACGGCATCTCGGTGCCCAAGGTTGTCGTCCGTGTCGAGGTTCACGACACAGGAGTTGGCCTCCGACCGGAGGATGTCTTGGACAACAGGCTGTTCTCGCCTTACGTCCAGACGGAGATTGGCCGCCGCCAGGGTGGCAAGGGCTCCGGACTCGGCTTAGCGCTGGTACGGCAGATTGTCAAGCTGAGCGGCGGCCGGCTTGGCGTCGACTCCCGAGTAGGAGAGGGCAGTGTGTTCTGGTTCGAGCTGCCTTATGCCGTGTTGGTGCAACCCCCTCCAACAGCGGGTGCTGGCACTCCCGGTGACGATGGGCAACAGGGTGATGACCCGCTGCGAGAGTCGCCCGAAGCCCGTTTCTCCACAGGTTCGACCCCTACATCACCATCGGCACAAGCCTCACCAACCATGGGCGGTGGCACGTATGGCAGGTCAGGACTTGGACGGCTGCCGTCCGCTGCGTTGACCGAATCACGACGGCCATCGACGGCATCGGAGGAAGCTGCCTATCTACGCGCCATCCGCAAGCGAGACTCGGTGTCGAGCGCAACCGACGATTCCTCCAACCCGTCGTCTTCTGCTACGAACGATCCGCACACCTCGAGCCCACTGCGGCGATCCGGTCCTGATGTCCCACCTGTTATGCCTGTGCGAAGCCATTCGACCGGGGCTGTACCCTTGATGGCCCCATCACCAGTGCCCTCGCCACCACTGGACACGCCTGGCTCGCCAGTCATGTCAATGGCTCCCGAGGCGACCACAGTGTCCCTGAGACCGGTTGACTGGAGCTACACACCGTCGACACCGTCGCCACTGAGTCCGAGCTCGGCTCACGTCCCTGACGCACGGCGAGTGCAACACTTCCACCTGCCGCCAGTGTCTACCATCCACGAGACGCCCGAAGGCCACCCACGACCAGGTCCCGACGTGCCGCTTGATACGCCGCCATCCGCACCATCTATCCCAGCATCGTCTCCGCCCGCCGGCGGCCAGCCGCCACTGTCGGCGCTGGTGGTAGACGACGACGTCCTCACCCGCAAACTCATGTCGCGAATGCTGCGCCGCCTGGGCCACGAGGTGACGACGGCTGAGAACGGCAGGATGGCGCTCGACATGATCATTGCGAGCTTCGAGCCTGGCTCAACAACGCACTACGACATTGTATTCCTCGACAACCAGATGCCCAAGATGACGGGTGTCGAGGTGGCTGCTGAGGTGCGCCGCCTCGGCCTGCCGCTGTTCATCGTCGGGTGCACTGGCAATGCGCTTCGTGAGGACCAGGACGAGTACCTCGCTGCCGGGGCGGACGACCTCCTCCCCAAGCCTGTCCACCAGGCCAACATTATCGAGATGATCGAGACGGCTCGCACGCGGATGCGCGAGCGGGCCGAGGAGGCCGCGCGCGGGGCGTCAGCGCCGCCGACAGGGCCCTCCTCTCCACTCGAAGTCTAGGTTTGATTTTGGACACTTGCACAGACCACACATGTACCATTACTCATTGTCGCGAGACACGTACAATATGCATAGAGTCAGGACCGGCACGGGTCAGGCCCCAGGGGGGAGGAACTGCAGGTCCTGGACCGAGCCGTAGCCGTACTCGTTGTACGCCCAGCTGGCGGGCGGCGCGCGCGGGGGGTGCGACTCACGGCGGCGGAGGTACGGTTGCTGTGTTGGCGGCGGCGGGGGCGGGTTGAACGAGCGGAGGACTGGGGGTGGCGGGCGGGCGCGGCCCGAGCCGCGGCGTTCAAGGGTCGGCCGCGGGGGCACACTGACGGAGGGGTACTCGTCGTCTGCGCTCGACTCGTCGTCGTCGGTCGTCATCTCGGCGCTGCGCGGCCGGCGGCGCATGTTGCTGCTTGACCGGCGGGGTGGCGGCGGTGGCGGGGGCGGTGGGGGCGGGTTGGGCGTCACCGCGCGGCTGTGGCGCGGGTACGTGCGCGGCGGCGCGACACGTTGTGGCGGCGGCGGCAGGCTGAGCGCGCCTCCGCGCCACTCATTGTCGAGATGATACGACGACCAGTCGGGCGTCGCGCGCCGCTCCCCGCGGTGGTCGGGGTATGCGCTCGGCGCCGGCGCCCAGTCGCGGTCGTACGCCGCGCTCGCGGGGCGCGGGGCGGTGCGCAGCGGACCAGCGTACCCCGGCCACTCGGTGCGGCGGTACAGCTGGCTGCTGGGCCGCTCGCGTTCGCGCTCAAGGGACACGCGGCGGCCGCTCGGCATGCGGGTCAGGTGCGGCGCCGGCGGAGGAGCATACCCCGCGCTGCTGAACCCCCGCTCCCGGCGCCGCGCCGACGGCCCGGGGTCCGCGGTCGTGTAGTACTCGTGCGTGTGCGGGTCGCCGGTGTCCGGCACGGTGTGCGGGCTCACGGGCTCGGGGACGTACGGCGGCGGCGGCGGGTTGGCGAGCGCGGCTGCCGCGAGCGCGAGGGGGAGGGGGCTCGACGCGCGCGTGCTGCGCTGCACCAGCGGCGGCGGCGTCTGGCTGTGCCTCTCGCCCGCGGTGTCGCCACGCGCAGGTGGCTGGAGCCCGCCGGTGGGCAGCGCCGCAGCCGCGGCCAGCGTGTCGGCCGGCGTGTCAGGCGTCGCGGGATGCAAGCTGACCAGCGGAGGTGTCTTGCGCGGCAGGTCGACGCTGAGCCGGGGGCGGGGGGACGGGAGGTCGTCGAGCATGGCCTCGGGGGAGGTCGTGCGCGCTGGCGCTGGCTCCGGCGCGGTGAGCGGCTGCGTCGTCGATGGCGGGGGAGAGGACAGCGTGGCCGGGAGTTGCGGCGGCGGCGGGGGCCCGCTGCCCTCGGCAGCAGGTAGCGTGGCGCATCGGCACAGATGGCGCAGCTCGGCGGGCGCGCGGCGGCCCACCGCGCCGCGGAGCACCTCGTCGCTGCTGCCCGAGGGGGTGGGCGAGACGGGCGTCCGGTCGACGGGGGACGGCGGGCCGAGCGCGAGCGCCGCGCAGAGGGACAGCGTGTCGTCTGCGTCGAGTGGCGGCGGCGGGGCTGGCGGCATGTCGCCTGCCTCGAGGGCGCGCGGTGTCGGCGGCGGCGGGGGAAGTGGCAGGGACAGCGGCAGTGCACGCCCGCGGATCATGGGCACGGGGAACGCGAGTGCCGCGCGCGGCGGCGCCGGGTCGGGGTTGTGTACCTTCCACACCTTGCGCGTCGTTGCCCCGGCGCGCGTGGGCGTGCAGTGGCGGTACGGCCGTGCAGTGGGGAACTTGAGCGCGGGAGCGCCGCCGGTGTCAGCTTCGGCGTCGGCGTCGGCGTCGGCGTCTGCCTCTTCCCCCTCCGCGTCGGGGTACAGCGCGACCACCGCGTCGTAGCTCAGCGCCGCGCCCCCGCGGAGCAGGTGGGCCTGGTACCGCCTCAGCCATCGCACCGCGTTCGCCGCTTCGCACCGCTCGACGGGCCTCCGCGCGCCCTTGTCCCCGCGTGCGGCGTCCCACCTCTCCATCATGTCCTTCCTATCCGCGTCCAGCGCGTCCCCCGTCGCGCGGAACACGCACGGCATGGGCGCGGGCTCGTTGGCGGCCTTGAGGCGGTGCAACCACGCCGCGTGCTCGTCGTCGTCGGTGCCGTCGCTTTCGTCGTCTGCGACGGCGCCGAGCGCCGCGTCCGCCGCGTCGTCGTACCACCCCAGGCACTGGTCGCACCTGCTGTTCTCCGCGTGGAAGAGCACGGCCGTCTGCCATGCGGGGTAGGAGCGCAGCCGCGCCGCGCTACGGATGGGCGGGATGCTGTCCGCCGCGTCGCCGTCGCTTTCGCCCTGCGCGGCCAGCGCCTCGACGGCCAGCTTGAGCCGGTGCGCCTTGCCGTGCGCCCCCGGCGCGGCGGCCACCCACCGCAGCGTCGCGGGCAGCAGCTTGGACAGCTCGGCGTGCGGCGCGCGCGACGCTGCGGGGTTGGGCGACGACGGGTCCGGGATGTGCGCCAACGCCGACGTCCAGCTGCTGCGTCGTCTACCCTCGAAGCGCTGCTGTCAGTGGTGACACACGGCAAGCGACTCACGTTGAACGAGCTTGGCGGGGAGCCGTTGGGCGCGACGGGCTGCCGCGCGAGGATGCCGCGCTGGGGGTGTCAGCGGTGCTGCTAGGCCCGGACTCACGGTCTGCCGCTCCCGCGTGACCGGCTTGGCCAGTGCCGCCGGGTCGCTCTCCAGCCCCGCGCAGATGGGGATGCTGCGCAGCGGCACCTCGTCCCCGGGGAGCGAGAAGCGGCGCGAGTCGCCCGCCACGAACGGCGTCACGCTTATCGAGTCGCCGCGCTCTTTTCCTAGCGGGGGGTCGCTTGGCCGTCGGGTCGGAACACCGCCTTCCACCGCATCGTCGTCATCGTCGTCATTGTCGTCGTCGCCCAGCGCGAGGATGTGCGCAAAGCTCGCCGCCGCGCCGGGCGTGTGCGGCGGGGTGGTGGTCGTCAGCTTGGCGACCGCGACCGCCTCGGCGGCCTCGTCTGACCCGACGGCGTTGGCCGCGCCGCCCACCGCCACGAGCGCCGCGACGCCGACGCCGACGCCGACGCTCTTATCCTTCTCCTTGTCCCTGTCCTTCTCCTTGTGCCCGCCCTTGAACACGTCAAACATGCTGTTGCGCGACTTGAAGCTGCTGGGCGGCAGGCTCGTCTTGGACGCGTTGCGCGACCGCGGCAGCGAACGCTTCTCCTCGTCGTGGTCGTGCGAGCCGGCACTCGGCTCCCGCCGGTGCAGAAGCACGTCGAGAAAGCTGTCGCGCGACACACTCGACGAGCGCCGCCGGTGCCGCAGCGCCGAGAGCACTGTCGCCATGGTGTGGGTGGGGGGTGGTGGACATTGTGGGCGCGGCGGGCGGCCGGATGAGCGGGCAGCTCGACCCGAGTGCTGCGCTGGCTGTGCGTTGTGCACGATCGATTCGTGAGGTGCACGGGGCGATGGCGATGGTGGGTGCACATGACGATGCATGCGAGCGCGATGGCTCAAGCGGCTGATTTTAGAGATCCGCCACTCGCGAGTGCCACAAGGGGTGCCACAGGGGGAAGATAACAGTGGAGGGCGTATGATGGAGGGCGTATGACGGGCGGCGGCCAGCTCAGTGAGTTTTCTTCGAGCGTTCATTTGTTAGTGAATTGGCAACAGCTACGACTCGCGCGGCCGCCAGCATCAGGCAACGGTATCTTTCTGAGTAATGGCATCGCCTACTGCGACTATCTACGGCACTACGCGGCCACCGAATTCTACACCGTCGACCGAACTTCGTCATCGCGCGTTGGCACGGGCTGAAGAGAACCGGAAAACGGGTGCGTTGAAACCGACGACTCGACGCGTTTACACGTAGATCTGTGGCAGGTCAGAACGACGAGCTGCCTCACCTGGTCGAGGCCTGCAGACTACAGGATCCTCTGTAAGGCGGGGTCGGCTCATATGTCGGTCGACGCCGAGCTCGCAGTAACGAGATCTCGGCTGGCGCGCCGGTCGCTCGGGCCGTGCAGTAACACAACCCCGAGATCGCACCGGCGTTGCAACAACAACACCCGGCGATAGTGTCGGTCGCCGCCGAGCTGCGCAGAGCTCGCAACCTCGGCGTCGCGCCGGGACTCGCAGCAACGAGAGCCCGGTGAGCGGTCGGCACGCGAGCGGCGCAGCAAACACCACCTCGGCGTGGGCGGGACTCGGCAGCACGGGCGACGCAGCACAACGACACCCCGCGCCGGTCGGGAGATGCTTGCACGGCACCGAGCTGCGCAGGAACGCAACCTCGGTGGTCGGGTCGGCGCCGAGAGCTCACGCCGGACACGTGTCTCGGTGGTCGGGTCGGCGCCGAGGCGCACGCAGGAGACGTGGCTCGGTGGTCGGGTCGGCATCGAGAAGCGCAGAAAACGCCACCTCGATGGGCGAGGAAAGGGAGGGGGAGGGCCGTGGCGAGCTCGCAGAGACGAGATCTCGCCGGTCGGTCGCTCGGGGTGCGCGGGAACGCAATCCTCGAGTCCGCACCGAGCCACACGGCACATGTGACCTCGGCGATGCCGGAGCGGATGGGGGGGGGAGTGGTCGAATCGACAGCGGCGACTGGCCAAGCCGGAAGGGCCGGAGAGTGGTCGCGTCGGAGTCGGGACGGGTGTCGACGGTCGGGTCTAGGTGAGTGTTGACGCCGGCCGGGGAGAGACAAGGGGGTTTCTTTCGTGGACGAATCGATTCGATCGTAACGAAGGTGGGGGCTGGCGACGGCTGCGAGCTGGCAGCGAGTTACTGCGCTCGAGCGTACAACCAGGGGGCCTAAACTTTTATGGCGCACAAGGGGGGAGAGACGAATCTCGGGGTGTGACGAAGATACACTAAACAAGCAGACCGAGGCAGAGGCTATTATTCACAAGGTAATGGTTGTATACGCGTGAAGTAAAGCGTGAAGAGCACAAGGACTGGCGTGTGGGCGAGCTGCGGGTTGGGTCAGCTCGGAACAGGCGCCCGCTCACACCACGCACATCGTAAAGCCGTATATACAACTGAAGTGAAGCAGTAGCATTGTGGCGCATGGGCCTTGACGTTGCGTGGTCGGACGACGGCAGACGGCGGGCGACGGTGGACAAAGACGGCGGCGAGTACGAGCCTATCTATCCCGCAAGTGAGTTGACGTGTAGTACGTACTTGCTGCCCGTCGCGGGGGCGGGGGGAGGTTGGGTGGTCATGGCCGTGTATGAATAGCTATGTCATTATGAAAGCCGAGTAAGGAGAGAGCGTCCAAGACGGGAGACTGGTCGTGTGAGATACAGAAGCAGGATGGGGGCATGGATCGTGCAAGTGGCGCGGTATATATGGGTTGTGGGGCCGTGGGGGGTCATGTGCCCAGGTGTCCGGGTCCCCATCGGGTGAGGGATCACCTGACTCGCATTCATCGTCATGCGGCCGTCTTAGGCTTCCGGGCGTAGACCGGCAGGAATACGATTGGGTGCGTGTACGTAGAGGGGGATGCGTATATAGTGCGTCGAGCGATCGGTCATGGAGACGACACAATCTGTAATTGACAGGCAGCCGGGGGTTTCTATTCACGCACGCGGCCGGCTGTGGGGCGGGGGTGTGTAACGACGTTACGGCGTGCGCAGCCTTGCCTCGGAACAGACAACAGGCTTTCGGAGCGACGTTGTAGTGGGTTGTTTGGTGTGGTGGGCGCTGTGGTGGGTGCCGTTTAACACCACCGCGCAGGGGGGGCCGTTTAGTGGTGCGGCTCGAGGTGGCGGGTGGCGGCCTGTGGCGCTGCACAGGTGAAGCGAGCGCGCGGGGTGACGGCGGCGGGGCTGAAGAGTAGGCCACGGTTGCTGTTAGTGAGGATGCGCGGCGTGCGGCGCAGAGGTATGAGTGTGTGCGTGCGCAGTGGGAGGGAGAGGCGTCGTTGAGGACGACTGGGAAGCAGCGAGGAACAGGTCAGGAGTGGCGTGGGCGGTACTGTCGTCGTCCTCCAGGCCTGGTTTCCTGCAAAGCCTCTTCGTCACTCAGCGCGCCTGGCTCCATGCTCTCAGCGTCCCACCCCAACCTAGTCGCTCACCTGCACGATAAGATACTCCGAAGACGATATACAACGCAACTCGCAGCACAACAACAACCAGCGCCTAGCCCTGACGTCATCACGCCGTGCATCTCCGCCGCCATCTCCGCGCCCATCTCCGCTCTGGGTTGATAACCCAAAGCCACGTCATTAAAAGTGGCAGATAATCTTCGTCGTCGGCCTCGTCCCCCGTCGCTGCTCGACCACCCTCCCAAAAGTTGACGACCCCGTGCAATATTTACAAACCAACAGCAGGTAGCCTGTACCCGTCACCCATCCCATCCACAATGTCCGCCCCCACCGCTACCAACGGCGAGCAGGTCTCCGCCGAGAAGATGACGAGCAAGGACTAGTGAGTGTGCGGCGCGGGAGCTCGCTGACCCCCGCCAGCTACGCCGACTCGTACGCGCACTTTGGCATCCACGAGGAGATGCTCAAGGACCAGGTGCGCACGCTGAGCTACCGCAACTCGATCGTGCAGAACAAGCACCTGTTCAAGGACAAGGTCGTTCTTGATGTAAGTGGCACCGGGGTGGGGGTTGGGGATAGGGAGAAGGAGGAACAAGCGCTCACGCCGACCACCAGGTCGGATGCGGTACCGGTATCCTGTCCATGTTCGCTGCGTCGGCCGGCGCCAAGCAGGTCATCGGCATCGACATGTCCAACATCCTCGACCAGGCGCAGAAGATCATCGAGGCCAACGGCTTCAAGGACAGTGAGTGGGGGAGCGGTCACGGGTGTGCCGAGGAGAGAGAGAGAGAGAGCCTTTGCTAACCCGCCGCAGAGATCACCCTTATCAAGGGCAAGCTCGAGGACGTCGAGCTCCCTGTCAAGCAGGTCGACATTATCATCTCCGAGGTGAGTGCCTCGTCATCAACCGTTTGAAAACACCCACTCACCCGCCCAGTGGATGGGCTACTTCCTCCTCTACGAGTCGATGCTCGACACTGTCCTTCTCGCCCGTGACAAGTACCTTGCCCCCGGCGGTCTCCTCTTCCCCGACACCGCGACCATCTACCTCGCGGCCATCGAGGACCAGGACTACAAGGAGGAGAAGATCAACTGTGGGTGTGGTGGCGCGTAGCACCACTAACATGCAGTCTGGGACGACGTCTACGGCTTCGACTACTCGTGCATCAAGGACATTGCGCTGCGCGAGCCGCTGGTCGACTGCGTCGACCTCAAGGCGGTCGCGACGCAGCCGTGCGCCATCCGCCACATTGACATCCGCACCGTCAAGAAGGAGGACCTGACCTTCAAGGTGCCGTACGAGCTCAAGGCGACGCGCAACGACTACCTGCACGCCTTCCTGGGCTGGTTTGACATCTCCTTCTCGGCATGCCACAAGCCCATCCAGTTCTCGACGGGCCCCCACGCAAAATACACCCACTGGAAGCAGACGGTGTTCTACACGCCCGAGACGCTCACCGTGTCCGAGGGCGATGTGATCAAGGGCACCCTCTCGTGCGCGCCCAACAACCGCAACAACCGCGACTTGGACATTGTCATCGAGTACGAGGTCGAGGGCGCCGAGTCAGCCAAGGGCGTGATGGAGTACAAGATGTGAGTGGCGTGTGGCTTACAGCAGCGAGTGAATTGCTCATCCTGACCAGGTCGTAATCGATACCCGATACCCCGCATCATCGCAACCGCCATACTACCCTACATCAACTGTTCCGCCCTTGCTCCCACCCCACAGGTACTAGGCTGGATGTGTTCGACTATTTAGATAGTGCATTGTACGATACCCTCATGCAAGCGCGCCGCGCGCTACCGCTAGACTTGGGAGGAGCTGGGGGGATAGATCGGCGCAATGTATACAAGACTGCGTCTAGCATCTCTAGGATTGGTGTTGTTTTCTACGGGTGTGTGGCATGCTGCTGCTACTGCCACCGTTGCCGCCGCTGCCGCCTCCTACATCACAGCCCCACGCCCCGCCCCGCCTAAGCCCCCAGGCGCTTGCGATCTCCCCACGCCTCGTCGACCTTTGTGAGCTCGCCCTGGACACGACGCACACCGTCCTTGCGGGCCTGGCGCGCGTTGGTCCAGCCGCTGGGGATCTCAATGCCGTCGAGGTCCAGCAGGCCGCGGAGGAGGAACTCGGACAGACGGGCATGCTCGACCTGGAGCTTGTCCATCGGCGGGACGTGTTTTGGCTTGTTGGTCGCGTTCTTGGACGTCTGGGACACGAACGTCGCGATCGACGGCAGCAGCGGGTCGACGCACCCGCCGACGAGGTTGTTGATCCAGTCGACGAGCACCTGCTCGTTGTCCGTCTCGGGCTGCTTGTTCTTCTTCTTGACGACCTGCTGCGGCGGCGGCGCGGGCGCCGGCGCGGACGGCACCTCGCCCTCCTTGCCGACGAGCACGAGCGCCGAGCCGTCCGTGATCCCGTACGACGCGATCGTGAGCGACGGGTCCTTGAGCACCGCGCCCTTGTAGATGAGCTTGAGCTGGTTGGGCGGGATCGACGTCTGGTGCGCCAGCGTCCCGATCAGCTGGGACAGCGGCGTCGTCGACGGCGACGGGATGGGCACGTTGAACCTGCGCAGTGTCAGCGGCGTGCGTTTGCTGTCTACTCACTTGTCGCGGCCCCACTTGACGTGGACGATGATCTGGCCCGACTCGTTCTCCATCTGCGCGCGCCGGAACGGGTTGCGGAACGCCATGCTGGGCTGTGGGCGCACCGATGGGCCAGCGGCGTCGCCGTTGCCAGCGTACGGGTGTCCGCGCGAGTTGCGGCGTGTTGTCGGGGGCATTGTGTGGTGGTGATGATGATGAGTGATGAGTCCCAAGTGTTGTGTTGTAGTGAGTAGTTGAGGTCGTGTCAAACCAGCCGGCAGGTAGGTAGGTAGGTCACGAGGGCGCGTGTCGGTCGGTCGATTAGCCAGCAGCCAGCAAGCGAAGCGCAGAGTTAAACACCGGACGGGGCAATTTAGAGAGCGTCGTCGTCAGCGACACGGCGCGCTTGGCATGAATGGACGTGGGCAGCGGCAATGTATGCCAGCGCGGCACGACATGTGTCACCTACCTTTTTATCTGCGGCCTGTCGATGTGTGGGACTCGAGGCAATGAAGAGACCGAGTATGCAATGCGTCGATGCCAAGACTTGGGTTGTGGGCGTTGGGTGTATGGGGGCGGGGTGGCTGCGGCCGGCTGCACCTGCGAGCTTCGGTGGAGTGTGGAATCGGTAGGCGGTGGAGCGGAAGCAGATTACGACGACGACGATGGATCAACAACGCTGGTGTGGCTTTCGGCAAGGTCGGTGGGTGCACCCCTGGATGCACTCTCAGCAGCTGGTGGGATTGAGCAGCGCAGCGGCAGAAACAGCTCGCTCATACATCGAATGCAGCATCTACATGGTACTAGAGAACCATTGCAAGAGGGGCTGAGTCTGGCACCTTGCGCCGACACAGGCGTCTGGGCGATCTGACACAATTGTGACGACGAGACAGCGGCAACGACGTTGGTCGAGGGCAGTTGCTGACCGCCATAAGGCGACCAATGCGCTGAAGACCATGGTCAGGCCGTCCGTGTGCAGCGTGATGACAGAATTCGAGCCGAGCCGTCAACTCGAGCAGGTAGACCCCACGTCTGTTACATCTGCCAGAGACCTCACGGCTCGGAGCCAACGACAGAGGAGGAGATGGCCAAGGCGACGACAGACTGCCCTTCCGACGCGACTAGGTCCCGCCGCGAGGACTTGTCGGCTTCGACGACGACCACACTGCGCCCAAGCGGACCGGAGCACCGGAGCAGTACACAATCATCAGTTGAGCAGAGCTGTGCCCCGCCGAGACGGTGCTCAAGGCGGTGCACTGCGTCCACCCGTATCCCGATAAGATGGGCGAAAGCAAGCAGCACTGCCGGCGCACCGCCACGCCCAGTCTCATGCGGTGCGGTGATAAGATTAGGCGCGATCAAGTGTAGAATGAATGCCATCGGTGCTATGTGTCTAGTGGAGTGGTGGTTGATGTGTCATGCGTTGCTGGTGCCGGAGGTGCTGCTGCTCGCCGGCGCCGCAGTCTCGGCGTTAGCTACCGTCAGTACCACTCCCAGCGATCACCACACCCACCGTCGGGGTTCTCAATCGCGCGCAGCCCGCGCGCCCGCGCCCCGCGCCAGCGCTTCTCGTTCTCGCCCTTGGCGTAGTAGTACCCCACGCCGGTGAGGACGATGAGGGCCTGGGCAGTTAGTTAGTGGGTTGCCGGCGGCGGCGGCAGTGGACGCGACGCACCCCCCAGCCCCAGCCGACAAAGCTGGGCGTCTTGCGCGCCTTGACGTTGACGGTCATGCCTGTGAGATGTGGGCTGCTGGTGTTGCTCAAGTTGTCGGAACGAACGGGTGGAGGAGGAAGGTGGAGGCGGCAGCGACGGTCAAAGTCGGCGGCAGAACGCGGCGGGGGCAATTGCGCTGTGTTCGTTACGTTTGCCGGTACGTCGCGAGGAATGTCAGGCAGACTGCAGACTGCAGACCGAGATGCATCGCTCAGCGAGGCGTCCGAACCGGTGCAGCATGCAGCCGCTACACGCAGCACGCAGCAAGCAGCCCACGCGCCCACCCACCCGCCGTCATCGTGTGCGTGCCTACGGGTGACGACGATGCCGCAAGCCGGGCTGATAGCGGTGCTCGGACGTGGATACCGCGTCGTCGCGGCGATGCACCGCAAGCGGTGCGGCCTATGCGGCGGTGCAGTTGTTGCCGCGCCGTGTCGTCGGCGGCGGAGGCGGCGGAGGCAGCGGCGGCAGTGTCCATCAGCAGCACGGGCGGTGCGACACCGGCGTGCTATACAACAGGCAGGCATGTTTCGGTGCATGCACCGCGGCGGCTCGCTCGCGGGCTGCTGCCGCGCGCCGCCTGGCGCCTCTGCTCTCGTGCCCGTGTTGACTGGCCCAAGTGAGACGGTCAGGGACAGGGCCAGTAGGGGCCCAAGAGGCGGCAGGCACGCTCCTGCATGAATCCATCCTCTGCTCTGATGCCCTTGCTGTCATATTGTCCGCTTGCACCTGCCTTGCCCCTTGCCCTGGATGAGACGCACAGATTCCGCCAGGCGGCGCCGGTGCAGCCGCTGCAACCGCCGCCACCGCGCTTTCGTGACGGGCTGTTGTGCTGCCTGCAGCTCTTGTGCCGTACTGCCGCCGTGCTGCCGCGCGCCCACCACCCGGGCATTGTTGCTGTTTGCGTCCTGCTGCTGCTGCTGCTAAATCACTGCTGCCTGCTGCCTGCTGCCTGCTGCCTGCTGGCTGCATCCACCCCCCCACCACACCATACCCCGGCCCAGGCCCCCTTCCCTTCTCTGACCCGCACCCCCACCCAGGCCACCCACCACCACCCACATCCGGCCGACGGCAGCCAGGCAGCCTGACACAACCACCCAGGACACACCCATCATCGATTGCAATCAACGACTGCTGCTACTGCTGCTGCTACACATTCTTGAACCCACGACCACCCACCCACATATCTTTCACTCCCTCCCCCCCTCTCCCCCACTCGGCGTCATCATCCAAAGCACGCACCCGGCCACCCGAGCCCCTCTCAAGCCTCCACCCGCCGCACGCAGCCGCACCTTGCTCACCTCCTCGCTGCCGCCGCCGCCGACCGCCTTCCCCCGACCCTCCCCCCTGCTGTCACACAATCACCGGTGACTCCTGCCCATCACCCACCTTTGGCGGCTTGCACAACCCAGACCTTGGTACATCAATCCTCTCTCTCGACGACGCGTGATTACCAACCTTGCATCGACGTGACGGTACCTGCTACTGCTTGCTCCTCGCCGCTCGCCTCCCCGTCCACCTCCTCGCACACCATCGCTCGACTCGTCGCGCGGCACATTCCTCGCGTCTATCGCACTACTCTGGCCTGCAACCCAGAGGCATTGCACACCCGGATCGCTGCCCGGCACCCGCATACGCTCTCATTGAGCGTCGAGCACAAACAGTGGGTGGATGCCGCCAGCCTGCCCAGCGGCAAATTGTTTTGCTTACACGGGTGCTATAGCTCGTCGTCTAGCGCTCGTGCTATCATCTTACCAACAAAGACGAACCTCTCACAATGACCTCGCCAGAGCCTTCCTTTGACGCCTTTTTCAACAGCCAGCGACCAACAACATCGCACCAGGGCTCGTTCGACTACCCACAGTCCTACGCCTCGTCGTCGACTCCAGACCAGCAGTTTACCTCGCAGCTCTATGGCGAACCCGCTGGCATGACCGACGAGCCTCAAAGCATCCCGCAACACGCCGCCAACCTCACCACGAATGCCCATGGCAGGATCCTCGCGCACAGCAATCCTGAGCGCAAGGACTCGGTCCCCTTTGACCCAAACTCGAGCAGCACTTTGATCGCTTCGGCCGCCAACGGTCACCAGAGATCGCCTATGACAAACACCCAGCAGCTGGCCTACACCGACTTGAACGCGCCAGGCGGCTACAACCAGTTCACTGCAGCGTACACAAACCAGCAGTCGTCTGGCTTTGCTGGTAGCCAACAGCAGCAGCACCACCACCACCAACAGCAGCAGGGAGACTTTTCCGTTCTCCAAAACAACGCAAACGACGACGGCGGCTTCTACGGCTCCGGTCTGACATCCGAGCCTCAGGGTAGCAGCACATGGGGTGCTGATTACCTCACCAGCCAGCCCGAGGCCATCGTCGACGACTCGGACAACCGCCGCGGAAGTTGGCACGGAAACCAGCATCTGGACACACAGTACGAGGAGCAGATCAACGAGCTGCAGAGGATGTAAGTGTTCCCAGGTCACGTTCCCAGGTCTCCAAGCTCTCTCTGCTGTCTGTGTGTTTGCGCTCACACTGTCAGCATCTCCAATGCTTCCTCGCACGCCGGCACTCCCAGCGGCTCCCGGGTCGCCTCTCCATTTAACCCCAGCGAGGCCACCCACCACCACGTTCGCCATGACTCGGTTTCGTCTGTTGGCCGCTCTCCCAGCCCAGCCTTCCACAACTCTCCCAGCATGGCCGCCCCGTCGCCACCGTTCGTCAACCTCCACCGTGGTAGCTCGACGTCGCTCTCGGGTTCGCCGTCCTTCTCCAAACCCCAGTCGCCACCTGCGTTAATCATTCCAAACTCGGCTCCCTCTCCGTCTCTCCCTCAGATTGTGACCCAGGTGACCCAGGCTCAGAGCTCTGGCCCCTCGGGAAGCAACGGAGGTGGCCAGTCGGGAGGCCAGCAGTTTGGTAACAGCCTGCTGGTTCCAGTCAACCCCGCTCTTCCCACTGGCATGGCCGGTATCAGCCCTATTGCGTCCAATGCCGATGGCCCCATGATCTACATCCAGCCGAGCACTCCCATTAGCGGCCTCAAGGACCAGACGGGCGTATTTGACGCAGCGCTTCGAAGAGCCAACGCCCAGCAGCAGCTTGCTCAGGCAAATGCTGCTGCCGCTGCCGCTGCCCAGTCGAACGGCGGCTCCACGACTGGCTCGGTCCACGACTTTGGCGGCGACAATTCGGCTGCGCAGAGCCCCGCGTTCGCACCACAGCAGCCTCAGCAGCCCCAGCAGTCGTGGTCCCAGGGTGTCAACTTTACCCTCGGCGCCCCAGGCGTTTCTCGCCCTCGTGCAAAGTCCGAGTCGTTCATGCAGGGTGGCGAGCAGTTTGAGAGGCAAGCCGTCCAGCAGATCATGAACAGCGGGATCGGCCAGTTTAGTGTCGCCCAGGCACTCGAGGGAAGCGCTGTTGCGACGAGCGACAACCAGTGGAACGACATCAACGCGTGGCGTGTCAACCAGGCCATCGAGCAGGGCCAGCTGCCGCCTACGCTCAACCCGCGCGAGCTGCCAGGCTCGGCCGATCAATTCGCTCAGTTGTCGCAGCTTGCTGCTCAGCAGCGCCAGCGCCTGCAGCTCAACACGGACACGAGCGGCCAGTCGTTCAAGTACGAGCCAGGCCAATTCTCGCCGACATCGCTGGCCTTCTACCACCAGCTTGGCATCTCTGGCAACAACAGTGGTGTTGACGCCAGCAATGTCCAAGGCGGCGTATTCCCCTTCGGCCAGCAGGCTGTACAGGGCGGCAGCATGCTCGGTGCGCCAGATGCCGGGTTCACCTCGCGGCGTCGGTCGTTTGGCGAGGGAACATCCCACCCCGCTGCAGGTGCCGGCACGCCCGGCTACGGTATCGAGTTTATCCAGCGAAGTGTTGCGCCAGGAGCGATCCGGGGTGTTAACCTTGGTGTCAACCATGGCCATCGTCGCTCGGCAAGGAGCGAAGACTTTGGCCGTGGCGGCACTGGCTGGGGTGTGGGCCAGGGTGGTTCTACGTGAGTGCATTTGTCGACATTCGAGGCTGACATTTGCAGTGCCGACTTCCTTCAGTCGATGGCCCAGGACCAGGGTTCGTTACTCGCGCCGCCCATGCGCGGTCGGTCAATGTCTCACTCGCGGCGGTCGTCGGCGTCCTCGGTCAGATCCGCGTCGCCGGCGCTGTCCGTGTCGTCGCAGGGATCAAGCTTCTCCCACCACTCGCACATGGACCTGCCTGACGGTGTGAATGTGCACGACTTCTTCCAGGAGACTCGGCCGCGTGTTGCCAAGCTCAAGGTGACGAGTATGGCTACCGAGGTGGCGAGTGCAAGCCGCCGCACGAACGAGGGGTCGTTCAGGTGTCCAAGTGAGCAGCAGTAACGTTGAGCTCCGCTAACCGCGCAGTCCCTGGGTGTGGAAGCACATTCACGCGACACTTCAACCTCAAGGGCCACATGCGATCGCACAACGACGAACGGCCGTACAAGTGCTTGTATGACGGCTGTCCAAAGGCAACGGTTGGCTTTGCCCGTCAGCATGACTGCAAACGGCATATGTTGCTGCACGAGGGCCTGCGACCGTTTGAGTGCGAGGGCTGCGGGAAGAAGTTTGCGCGCCTGGATGCTCTCACAAGGCATCGTGAGTGGCCGAGGACGCACGCAAACCAAAAGCGTTACTGACACAACGCAGACAAGTCGGAACAGGGCCAGGAGTGTGCAATCTCCCACCCGCTGCCGACCAACCCGGACGGCAGTGCAATGTCCGAGTCGCAGTACAAGACGTACCGGCTGCAGCAGCACCGGGAGCGGACGCAGGGCGGCGGGGGCGGGCTGCGAAGCCGCCCAAACAGCATGCTGAGCGCGGCGGATTACAGCGCCGACGAACGCAGCGGGGCAGAAGATCTGGGCAATGGGTCTGGAATGGAAGACTACGACCGTGATTAGGGGTTTCCACACTAGAGCGCGCGACGTGTGTGATGATGATTTATTGTACATTTGCGGCAGCCTGTAGAGAGAGCGATGGATGGGGTTGAGTGATGGGGTTGAGTGATGGGGTTGAGTGATGGGGTTGGGGCTGGGGGTGGGGGTGGGGGGTTCGGGGGGTTACAGTGGGATCGAGTGGGGCCTTGCCTTAGTGATGGGCCTTAATGCGCAGTGATCGCAGTGAGTATGACGCTGGCTGGCTGATGCTGGTGCACGGCAATGGGGGATGGGGATGGTAAAAGAGTGTGTTGAAGCGTATGCAGTGGCCGAGTTGTTTGGCGTGCTGGGGCAAATTCTGTTGTTGTTCGGGGTCGGGTGTGGGTGTGGGGGGTGGGGTGTGTGGGTTTGGTGGGTGCAACTAGATTGCCACGGCTAGTGTGGGCGTGCGGGCGCGGCGCGTCAGCGCCCCAACGCGCCGGGCACACCCCCGACCGAAGTACCTAGCTTCCTCGGTAAGTCGTGTACGAGAACGGCGACATGAGCAGGGGGACGTGGTAGTGCTGGCTCGGGTCGACGTAGTTGAACGTGATCTGGGGGTTGGGGTTAGTAGGCTTGTGCATGCATGCATGGTGGAGGGAGGGGGAGGTTGGCTGGCTGGCTGTGCTCCCGCTCGCCGCTCGCCGCTCGCCCGCCTCCCCCGCCGCCGCACCCACCTCAACGACCGGGTAGAACGTCTCGACGCCGCGTGCGATAAAGTACTCCTGCGTCAAAAAGGTCATGCGGTACAGCCCGGGCTTGAGGAGCGTGTTGCCGTCCAGCAGGGTCGAGCAGCGGCCGTCGGCGTCGGTGACGCTAAAGTCCCCCGGAGTGTGAGCGGTCGGCGCACGCGCGTAGGCAGCCAGGCAGGCGGCACAGCGCAGACCGCGCCGCGCGGCACCCGCACCCCCACTCACCCGTTGGCCAGCGCCTGCGGGCTGTTGTGTTCCGACAGCGAGCTGAGACGCACGGCGACGCCTTGCGCCGGGCGGCCCATGGACGCGTCGAGCACTGGGTGGGTGTGGTGTCAGCGGGTGTGCGCGGGTAGCCCGCGCCGCGCGGCGCGGCGCGGAACGCACCGTGGCAGGTGATAGGGGACTTGGCCATCGTGTGTGCGTGTATGTGTCGAGCTCTAGAGAGAAGCGTGTATGCGTTGATGCACGAGCAAGAAAGAAAGAGCAAACGCAACAAGAAGTACGGGTTGGGTTGTCGCGCCAAGTAACTCGCGACCCACCCCACCCGGCGTGCTCGGGCTTGCGGTGTGCGAAATCAGCTGATTAGAGATAACGCGCTAGCGAATCCGGCGGCGCGCGCGGCATGTGGCGCGGCGCTGCCGGCGTCGGCCGGTGAGAGCGCATCGCGTGCATCGTCACTCCATGCATGTTCTCTAGCAGCGGTCAAGGGGAGGGGAAGCAATGTGCGGTACAGTGCATGATGCAGCGAGCGCTCACGCGCCGGGAAGCGACGCGGGCGAGGCCGTGAGCGGCGTGGGCGGTTGCGCGGGGTTGAGGAGCGCCGCGAGGGAATGGCGCGGGGGGTAGGCTTGCGTCGGGGTGGGGGTCGTGCGCGCGCCACCGGCACCCGTGCCCGCCTCGAGCGGCGGCGTGGGCAGCAGGCTCGTGCTCGACGGGTTGCAGCCGGATACGCTGGCGAGGAGGTACAGCGGGTCGCTGGGCTCGGCGTAGCGGCGGCGCTTTGGCGAGCGCTGCTCGGCGTCGTGCTGTGGCGCCGGGCGGCGGGGCGCGGGCTCGGCGAGCGGGAGCGGAGGCGGGGCCACGGGGGCGAGGATGAGCGGAGGGAGCTCGGTGTGCGAGCGGTGGCTCCAGGTCGCTGCTGGTGCTGCGGAGCGGAGGACGGGGCCGGGGCCGGGGAGGGGGGGCATGCGGAGTCGCGGCAGGGGCTGGTACTGCGGCTCGGGCTGGAGCTGGAACTGGGCGCGTGGGTGCTCTGGCAGAACGCGGTGCGAGCGGCGTGAGGGCTCGGCGGCTGACGCTGACGCTGACGAGGACGCTAGCACCGACGCCGACGCTGTTGTGCCCGACTGGACGGGACACGCCGATACCGGCGCACGCATCCGCCCCGCCTCCCTCGTACGCTGTGCGCGCCTCGGCGCCTCGTCGCGCCGGATGAGCGCGCCAGACCGCGTGACGCTCGGCGCGGCGGCTTCCGCCCCGTCGGACGCCTTGGCGCGTTTGGTCGGTTTGGTCGGCGACGGCGCCGGCGCAGGGGGAGGGGGCAGCGGCGCCGCCGCGCCGCCGCCATCCTCATCGGACGCGGGGCGCCCACGGCCGCGGTGCGAGGCCGTCGCCTGGCGTCGTCAGCTTATCCCACTCCGCACACACCACCCACGTCGTCGGACACCTTCCAGTACCCGCCCTTGCCGGTGCCCAGGCCGCCCTCGGCGTGCGGACGCTCGACGTTGATGAACGCGGGGTTCATGGACAGGTTGTGGCGGATCGAGTTCTGCGTCGCGTCAGCGGGTGTGGGGTGGGTGCGCGCCGCCTCACCCTGAACGTCTGCCCCAGGTGCCGGAAGTACGGCCAGCGCTCCTCCATCGCCTGGTAGATCTACCAGCGTCAGTGTGGTGCGGTGCAGGTTAGCCCACCTGGTTGAGGGTGAGCATCTTGCGCGGCGAGGACGCAATCACGAGCTTGGTGAGGATGACATACGGCAGCTCGGGCTTGACCGCTGCGGCGGGCGCGTCAGCTCCCCGGCCCAGCCTTAGTGGCACTGCACCCGCCGCACTCACGCTCGCCGCAGTCGTCGTACCCGACTCTGGCAGTCCACGATCTGCTCTTGGTGACGGCGCCGACCTCCTCGACGCGGATCCATGCGGCCTCAGAGAGCGTCATCTTGGCCCAGTTGCGGCCTTCACTGCCGCGCCCGAGGCGCGGGGTGTGGAAGTGCCCTTCGCGGAGGCGCACGAGCTCCTCGCGGTCGAGCGAGAGGTCGCCGACGCCGGGTTTCGCGCTCTGGCTGAAGGACAGCGCGCGGACCGCGGCGTCGTTGGGCGCCGGGAGGGTGAGCGGGCGCTTGAACACCGTCGGGATGATCTCAAGCGGCGAGTCTTCGCGCGAGGTGCGGTGTGCGTCCTCGGCGGCGTGCTCGTGCTCGGGGTGGTCGTCCTCCGCGTGCCACCGGATCGGGGGTGCGTACGCGCGTGTCGTGCGGTGCATGGTGGGTGGGTGGGGGGTGGACAAGATGCCTTGATGCCTTCCATGGGAGACGAGGTGCAGACACAACACCGTTAGGCTGCTTTATACAAAGGGCTGCAAGGCCGCAAGGCCGCAAGACCGCACGCTCGCAAGCAAGCAAACCGTCTGCGTTGGCTCGCAGGCAGCAGACCAGACCACCCACCCACCCACCCAGGGCGCCGCGGCGATCCAGGGGCCGGTGCAGACGCTGCATACATGACGACGGGTGCACACAGAAGCGGCGATGGGGGCGGCGGCAGGGAGCGCAGGCAAGCAAGCGCAAGCGAGGGGCGGCGCCGACGCGAGCTCAAGCGCGAGAGCAGTGATGACAGGAAAGGCGGGGCGGAGCGCAGCAACGACGCCTGAGCGTCCTTTGTTGATGTTGACGGGGGCGTGCGTGCGCGCAGCTAGCGACAAGCGATGCTGCGTTCCCCGCTGCGGATGGACGACAACAGTGTGCCGTCGTGTGCGTGTGGGCGTGTTGCTTGCTTGGGCTTGCGGTCGTCGCTCGTTCGCTTCTCGTCTCTCGTCTCCCGTCCTCCTTCGTCTCATGTTGACCTGCATCCAGCGCCCTTTGTGTCCATGCCCCCACGCCCCCCGGCCGCCGGCACACACTGACGCGCCCGCGCGGTGCCAACGGTGGGTCCGAGTCGGGATAAATGGCGGTGTTGATCGGGGAGGTGGCGATGTGTGTGGGCCGGGCGGATCGGCGCCGAGGGGGGGAGGGGGAGGGGGTTGTGCTGGTGTGTCCTTTCTGCCTGCGTTTTACTGCTCGTGCTCCCGTGCTGGGCTGTTGCAAGCGGGTTACATATTGTCGCGCTGTGCGGGCGAGCGTGGTAGGTCGAGTGTGGCGGTGCCGCCAGGCGCGATGCCACACTCCCACTCATCCTGTGTGTTCCCACCAACCCCCCGATCACCGCGCCTGCACACACCACACAACATATCACCACACACCCCTCGGGAATCCAACGAGACGGGTTACGCAGCGTGCCTGTCGAGCTGGCACACGCGCGCACGCACCGCCGCTTCGGCTGGGTTGTTTCCCAACTGGCAGCCAGTGCCTGCCACAATTCCTGCGGCCTGGGCGGCCTGCTCGTCTCGTTTGCTCTTGCCCTTCTGCCCAATGCATACCGCCCCGCGCCTCGTCTCCCGCCTGCCACCGCTTGTCGCTAGTCCACGCCCACGCCCGCGCTTACGCCGGAACCTTTCGTCTCCTCCTCAGCTCGACTCCTTCCCCGCCCCCAACAGCACGTGGCATACACAGCGCCTCGCGCCTCGCGGCCTCGATCGCTCGATCGCTGCTTCTGCTGGTAACGACGCAGACCTGGCGTCACTCGCGCCCCGGCGCGGCCGGCGCGTGCACACGCTCCTCCAGGGGGCGACAAACACCGCCCCGCAAGCCTGCCGTGTGGCGGCCGAGGGCCTCCGCCTCCCACTCACAGTGTGTATGCGTCCAGCGCGTGTGTGTGCCGGGCGCGGCGCGGGGCGTCGGCCAGTGGGTGCATGGGTGCATGGGTGCAATTGCTGTCTCCATGGCCGCCGGGCTAGCAGCGCCAAATGAGCACTAAGGCCTTCGAATAAACAATCAGTGGTGCTGTGTACAGTACATTCATCGCACGCTACGGCTGGCGGCCTGCCCGTCCGCCCACACACCCACACCCTCTATGCATCTCTACAACACTACAATGCCTGGAAATTGATTGCGTGCAGTGCGCGTCGCCTCTCGCGCTCGTCCTCCTTCTTCTCGCGCTCGTCGAGGCGCCACACGACAAACGCGAGCGTTACCACTGTCCCCAACACGGCAGCCGCGACCCATGGTACCCAGTCTCCAGGATGCAAGAACAGCTCGGTGCGCCACTCCTTGTTTCTTTTTGTGACCGGCGGCGTGACCTTGTACAGCGAGTCGCCCCAGATCGGCCACGGCGGGTTGACAATCACCTGCGAGTTGGGAATCACCGCCTCGAGCGTCGTCGTGTCCTCGGGCGGGTTCAGCGACGTGCCGACCACCAGGTTCTCGATGTAGTTGTTCGTCCGCCCAAGCCCGATAAACGTGTGTGGCGACTGCAGCGCCTGGTACCCCGTCTGCGGGAGCTGGGGCACCTGCTGCGCATGCCGCCGCCCAGCAGTGTCGAAGACAGTAAACTTGAACGACGCGCCAGAGTACCCGGCACCGAGGGCAGAGTACTTCTTGCCCCCGCCCACGGGCTCACAGGTGCCCTCGCACACACCGGTGAGCACCTGCGCCTTGAGGAAGAAGGCGTCGTGGAAGAAGTTGTTCTGCAGGAACGTGATTTGCTCCTTGCCGTCGCGGTGGACCATGATGTCAAGCGAGCCATCGTCATCGAGATCGATCCAGCTGGCGCCTGTTGAATCGGTAATCGCGTCTAGCGCCTCCCAGCCCTTGCCGCCGGCAACGACAAACCCACGCCCAGACTCGGTCGGGCACCCAAACACTCCCTTGCCGCAGGGTACATTCCTCAGCACCTTGACCTTGCGGTGGTTGGTCCCATTGCGCACCGTAATGAGCAGGTCGGGGAACCCGTCGACGTCAAAGTCGCCGGCGCGGATCGGGACCTGAATGTTGCGGTTGCCCGGCGCCGCGACCATGAGCTCCACGCCCTTGTCGTCCGGGAAGAGGTCGGCGACTGCGAAGCTTGAGTGCCACTGGTTGTCAGTGGAATGCTAGGTGCACACAAACCTACCTCGTCGCCTTTGCGGAGACTCAGCACGGCCAGCGGGTCCCGCGTACACAGGTCGCCCCAGCCGCGGCACTTGAGCTCTCCATTCCCGTTAAACTGCGACGCTTCAGTGGAGCATAATCCTGCCTGAATGTTGTAGGCAATGTGAATCTCGCAGTCGGTCCCCGTGCCGCGAGTGGGCCACGTCTTGCGGCAGGCGGGGAACACCATGTCGATGGCGCCGTCGCGGTCTGGCGTCAGTTCGGCCCCACGACTTCACTCACTGATGTCCGCAAACGTCAGCGCCTGCGCACCGGCAGGCAGGTCCATCTGCTGGTGCTGCTTGTACCCCGCCTCGCCTTGATTCAGCCATGTCTGTATCCTCATCTGGCCCGGGCGCGCCTTCTTGCAGTGGAGCACGAGGTCGGGGCGGCAGTCGCCGTCGAGGTCGACGAACGCCGACGAGTGGATATCTCCAAGCTCGCACGCGTTAGACGGGTTCTGCATGACGCCCGACACTGTGACATCGAACCCGGAGCCGTTGTTCAACCATACACGCGGGGCAGGGTCGTTGTACCCTTCCCGGAGGAACGCGAACAATGACGGGCGGAGCGAGCCCTCGGCGTCGAAGACGAGCGGCTGGCCGGCGGTGCAGCTCGGTACTGGCCAGGTGTCGCCTGTGCCTAGCGTGTCAGCGGCGACTACGGCAGCTGGACCCACCGAACCCCTCGGCTCCCGACAGCACAAGCTCCATATCTGTCCGTGGCTTGCCTGAGCCGCCCCACCACCCGCCGTCAGCAAGCGCGCCCATCATGACCAGCAGGTCTAGCCGGCCGTCGGCGTTGAAGTCCATCGGCACGACGTTTCGCACATCCTCCTTGAATGAGAGCTCGGCGCCGTGCTTGTACCGGAAGTTGGCTGGGGGTTGAGTTGCTTGTCGGGTTAGTCCACCCACCTCGGTCCCACAGCCACAACCGGACCTTCTTCTTGTCCTCGGAGATGACGAACAAGTCGGAACTGGTATCAGCGACGGCCTAGCGCCACACCCACTTCTGGTCGCCGTCCGCATCGCCAATGGCCGCGACTCGCCCGCCGTCGAGATGCAGGCCGAGGTCGCCGGCGTTGACGAACGCCTCGGCCGTGAAGCGCTTTTGCTTAAAAGGCCACAGGGCGCCGGCTTGCGCTGCTGCTATTAGCGGCAGGGCGAGCGCGAGGTGCAAGCGCATGGCGATAGTGTTAGTGGTGGTGGTGTTGTTGTTGTTGCAGTGTGTGAGCTTGTGACGCGGCAGAGGCTGGAAGAGTGACGCCGGTGGAGTTGGTGGCGGGTGGGGGGTGGGTTCGATTACAATTATGGGCTAATCAGCCGCCGGGACCGCACGTGGCTTTTCTAACTATCATTGCTAATCATTTGGTCATTAGCGGGACCATATCCGTTGTCATCACCGGCGCCTAGCACTGTCATTGTCGGCTAAGTCGTCCGTCTCTCTGCCGGCGACGCCGCCGCCGCACGCCGACCTTGCTGACATTTACGCCGCTCTGTGATCCGTCCATCTAACACTCTCGCCGCCATGACAGTCACGATCGAGACAATAGCAGTCACGCCGGCGCCAACGTCGTCGACGCGGCCGTACGAGCCGCGCGCGCCGCTCGTGAACCAGGTCGACGCAGAGGGACTCGACGACGGCATCGCCAGCCTGCTGTCCGACGGCGTCGAGCGCGCCGTGTCGCGGTTTCGAGTGAGCCCGCGTCGGTGTGCACTGTGCTGACCCCCAGCCATCCTTCGGGCCAGACTTCAAGCCCGAGATCGAGCTCGTGCTCAAGGCCGCCGTGTTCGCTGCCGGCGTGCTCTCGGCCCAGGCGGCCAGCCCAGGCGCCGCGCTCCAGAACCTCCGGCTCGCGAGCTCACGAGGACCAAGTGGGAAACGTGAGTGGGCTTTACTGTGCCAAGCTGACGCCCCAGCAACCCGCTCCATCCTCATCCTTTACATCCTCCTCAACCCCTCGCTCCTCCCCTCGTATCTTCTCTCCCGGGCACGCCGGACCGCGCTGTCACGGCAGTGGCCCGACCTGCCGGCCCACGACCCACGCCGCAAGGCATGGACGCTGCTGGTGCGTATCGAGAACCTCGCACGCGCATGGGAGCTCGCCGGATGGGGCCTGTTTCTCTACGACCGCGAGTACCCGTCGCTGTTGATGCGCATCCTCGGCCTCAAGCTCGTGCCGACGAGCCCGCACCTCGCGCGCATGGTGTCGTACGAGTTTATGAACCGCCAGCTCGTGTGGGGCGCCATGACCGAGTTCCTCATGTTTGCGATCCCGCGCTTCCCCGGCCTGCCGCGCGTGCTCAACCCCGCCGTGCTCGCCGCGCCCGTCAAGGCCTTCTTCTCGCAGCCGACCATGATCGACTACGAGGCGCTGTCGGCGGCGCACGCGGCGACGACGACGGCCAAGCGGACAGGCGCGCCGGTGCCGGTGGCCGCACACGCCGGCGTGGTCGCAGGCATCCCGCGGCATACGTGCCCCGTGTGCTATCTGCGGCGCACAACGACGCCGGTCGCCATCTCGGGCACGGACATCTCGCTGCCGCCGCTGACGGCTGATGATGCGGCCGCAAACGACGAGGCAAACGATAACGAGGACAGGATCTTTATCCCCGCCCAGACAGACTGCTGGGGCGGGTGCAAGTACTGCTACTACTGCGTCGCGGACGAGCTCGCGCGCTGGGACAAGGAGCAGGCGGACGCCGCGGGCGGCAAGGTGCGCAAGGCGGCCAAGTGGACGTGTCTGCGCTGCGGCGGCGGCGTGACTCGCGCGTGGCGGGCGGCTGCCGACCCGTTCCCCGTCGACACGACGACGTCGGAGAGCGAGGCGGCAGGGACGGGGAGCGAGAGCGAGTGGGAGGTGGTGAACGGGGAGGCGGTGGGGTCGGGGCAGGCGAGCCCACGCCCAAGCCCGAGCCCATAGGGGAGGAGTTGCCAGTGTCATATATACAGAGGGTGTCATTGCATGAGATTAGTAGCATCGCGGACGGACGAAGGCACACAACTGCTTGCATCACGACACTACTGCTCAAGCTCAAAGTCGTACGCGAGCACGTCTGGCCAGCATCAGTTTCACTCCCCCCCGCGCACTCACCATCGACGTGCGGGCGCACGTTCTCAACGACGACCTTGACGTGGGCCTCGCTCACGGCGTACGTGTCGAGCGCCTCGCGGCTCTCAAACACGGAGAACAGACCGTAGTTGTAGCCCTTGGCGCGGTCCGTGATGGCCGGGGGGCCGAGGTGCGCCGAGATGGGCCCGGGGACGGTCTTCAGCGCGTCGATGGCGGCGGTGGCCGCGGCGACGTTGACCGAGGGCTTGAGCTTCCAGAGGACGATGTGTGCGATTTCTGGGGTGTGAGTAAGGGGGGGGGGGGGTCGTCGAGGGAGGTACAGCGGGCAGCGAAGCGCATGGCCGTGTAGACGTCCACCGTTGCCTGCTGCAACTGCACACCGCGCTACTCACTGCCCATGTTGAGTTGACGAAGATGGAGAGGACGCAAGACGACTGATGGCGGCAGTTGCGTGATCTGGCGACTGGCGACGACGCGCGCGGGCGAGCGCTTCGGCCCGGCGACTCGGCATTTCGCCCCGGCCGGCGCGATTCATGACGACACTGTCATCCACCCCATGCCTCCGTTGACATCAATACCGCTGTCCGCGCTCCTCCCGCCGTCGACCGGCGCAGCGCCGCACACCACGCTCCCTCTCCCCGGCGCCGTGGTCGGCGCACTACCGCCCAGCGCGGGCCTGCACGCCGCGGCGGCGGCGGCGACGGCGGGCGGAGGAAGACGGCGGCACGCGCTGCTCGTGACCGGCCCCAAGGCCGCCTTCCTCGCCGCGCTAGAGGACGATGACGAGGGGTACCTCCGTCACGGGGCGGCCTTGGGGCCGCTCGAGCGCGTGCAGACGCGGCACGTGCCGGGATGGCGGCATGCGGCGCTGCTGCTCTCCGTGCTGTGCGCCGCTGGGCCGGGGAAGGCGTCGGTGCCCGCGTCGGCGCACGAGCTGGCCGCAGCCCCAGACCTCATCGTGCTGTTCGACCTCGGCGCGCTGTTTCTTTCCGATGACGACGACGAGCGCGAGAACGCCGACCCAGAGAAGGAGGAGGGGAAGGGCGACAAGCAGCCCGAGGCAACGGATGCCAGCGCGGCAGCGTACCTCCAGCTCGTGGCCGCCGCGCTGGCCGCCGCGCGGCACCTGCATGCCGGCCTGCTCGTCCTTGAGCCGACGCTGCGCTCGCTCCCTGTGACGGAGGGGGATGCCGCGGGCCGGCGCGTGCCGCTCGCTGACGGGCTCGAGTGGCTCCTTGGCGCCGGGAGCGTCGCGATGATAGCGGGTGGGTTTGGGCTGTGGACGCCACGCTGACGCCAGACGACGGGCCGGACAGGTTTACCCTCAGCCTCGGGAACGAGCGGTTTGGCATGCAACGCCGGCGGTGTGCGCGCGGCGAGTATGCGCACCCTCCCGGCGCGGCGGACGCCGGTGGGTGGCAATGGGAGTGGGTGTAGCTTCGCTGTAGCATAGACATGACTGTACATTTACAAATGTTCGACGCGGCAGACTCCCCTGCCGCGGGCCTCGCTTCGCTGCTCGGCCTACCTACGCCCGCCAGCCGACCCACTTGGCGAGCACCTTGTCCCCACACTCGCCGTCGCCGCCGATCTGCATGTGCCTCCCGGGGCAGGTCTGGAGGTGCAGCCTGCCCTTCTTGTCGAGCTTGCGCAGGCCGATCCAGTCCTGCTTGTACAGCTGCTGGTCCTTGAGCGGGATGATGGCCGTCGTGTTGTCTGGGTCGATGGTGGCCCAGTGGGCCGAGAGGCCTGGGACGACGGTCTCTGCGGCGGGCGTGAGCTCGCCCTTCTCCCGCCCCCGCACACACTCACCATCCTCGTCGAACGCAATCGCCACGACGTTCTCGACCTCGTGCAGCCCCAGCCCGCCGTGCTCCCTGCCCGTCGGCTCGCCGTCGTCGTCCAGCCCGCCCTCGGCGTTGAGATCCCGGATGAACTCGTTGGACAGCAAAAACTCGTCGAGCCGCGCCGGGTCGCGGTAGTACTGCGCCTGGATGAGGTTGCGCTGCGCCCACGCAGTGTAGATGCCGGCCTTGGCTGCGCGCGCAGCGAGCGTGCACGCCAGCGTCGGCGGGTCGGGGCACGGGATGAGGGCCGCGATGCCAAAGTGCGGCGAGCCGAACTGCGGGGCGTCAGCGTCGGCGTCAGTCGCCGGGACGGCACTCACCGTGATGAGGTTGCGCACTGGCGGGTCGTTGCAGTACTGCGCGTAGTAGCGGATGAACAGGCCGCCCTGGCTGAACCCGATGGCGTCGAACTGATGGGTGTGTCAGCGCTCACGCGCGGCGTCTGTAGCAGGGCCACCCACCCCGCCCGCAAGCTCGTCGATCTCAGCGAGCTGCTCGCACACGTCGTCGCCGAGCCCGACGGCGCTCCCCCACCACCCGGCGCGGCTCTCGTCCGAGCTCGACGCGTCGCGCGGCGCAACGACATTATGCACGTAGATGCCGGGGTAGAGCTCGCGCACGCGGTCCGCGAACGCGTCCATGCCCTCGCTGTGGGCCGTGTCGCCGAGCCCGTGCCAGATGACGAGGGGCCGCGGCGTGCCCGTGGTGTTGTCGGGGGCCGTGAGCGGCGCCTGGGCCGGCGCTGCGGCGGATAAGCTGCTTAGTAGGAGGCCGGCCGCGAGCGTTGGGACAAGCATGTTCGTGAACGGGAGTGTATGAGAGCGAGTGAGTGAGAGAGAGATGTCGATTGCCAAGCGACGCAATGTGGGGGTTACGTCATGGCAGCGGCGGCGCGCAGCGGGTTGTTATGTGCTTGGTTGCCCACTCGCTGCGGCGGTGGTTCCGGTCAGATTCCAACGCACGCTGCCTGCTGCGGATCAGGAGGCACAACGCATCGCACGGGGCTGGCAAGCGTGCGCATGACCCGCCTGCACGAGAGCGAGGTGGGCCGTACGAACTCGACTAGGAAGGTGGGCAGCGTGTCACGCCCATTGTGTAGTGCCGCCGCCGTGAGTCGTGCCACCAAAAGCCGCGCACGCGGCGGCGGCGGCGGCGGCGGCGGGCAAAGGACCATGGGATCGGGATCTGGAGAGGCGGCTCGCTCTCCCCCTCCCTCCCTTTTGTCCCAAGCGAGAAAGCGAGAAACACACACACTCGAGGATGTTGAATGCTCTCCGCCGCGTCATGGGTTCCTCGCAAAGCATTAAGATCCAGCCAGGCCTTGCGGTGGAGAGGGATGCATCGCAGTGGAAGTTGCTGTCTGTCGCCTGTGCCGTAAACAGCGTACCGACGTCATTCTACTCACTCCACCGCAGCCGCCGCATTATTGCTTGGCTGATGGCCCCGGACCACAAACGACACCTCCCTGCGCAGCGCAGCCGCACCCCCACCGCTTTATTACATTGCCCATCTCCTCTCTCCTCTTCGTCTCCTCACCTCGTCTCATCCCCTCACACGCACACACACACACACCCCTCGCAATGGTCCGCACCTCTACCCTCCTCACTGCTGCTGTCGCCGCCGGCGTCGCCTCGGCCCAGGGGTGGGTGCAGCTGCCGTGTTCAGAGGACCATTAGCTGACCCCGCACAGCCTCAACATTCCAGGCATCTCGACGTGAGTTGCCCCGTCCACTCCCCCCATCGCACCCCGCCGCTAACCCCCGCAGCCAGTGCAGCTCTGGCGTCGTCGGCCTCGTCATCGGCCCCCTCCAATGCCTCAAGCTCACCGGCCTCGTGCCCATCCTCTCCGGCTCGGGCTCGATCATTCCCGGGCTCGACACGTACCTCAAGGACCTCTGCCCCGCCGGGCCAGTGTGCACGGAGGACAACCTCAAGTCGGCCGGGACGACGATTGACGCCAACTGCGCGGCCGACGCCAGCGCCCAGGGCACGGGCAACATCCTTCTGAATGTTGTCGACAACGTGCTGGACCACTACCCCGAGTTCTTTGCCGCCGTCTGCTCGAAGAACACAACGTGGGTGTAGGCTAAGGTTGCGTGAACTGACAGAAATAGCACCGGCAACTACTGTGTCACCGAGACGCTCCAGACGATCCAGAACGAGACCAACACCGACGTGACGCTCGAGTACCTCGGCGGCCTCATCTCGGGCAACTCCACGACGCTCGGCACACTCACCCCGCTCGCCACCAGCGGCAAGCTCTGCACAGGCTGTCTTGGAACGTACGTGGTGTCTGCAGGAGCACAGCTCACACCGCAGCCTCTACTACGAGCTCAACAAGGCCAACTCGTCGCTCATCAGCTCGAGCGGCGCCCAGGGTGTCAAGACCCAGTGCGGTGCTGACTTTGGCTGTGAGTAAAGAGTATCGTCACGAGCTGACCCGCAGCCAACGTCGGCTCGAATGTCGCCGTCGGCGGCAACAACGCTTCGGCAAGCGCGTCCTCTTCCTCGGCTGTGGCGTCGGCCTCGGCCTCGTCCAAGCCCTCTGGTGCTGCCGGCGCCTCGCTCACCCCGCTCGTGATTGCCGGCGTGTCGGTTCTCTCGGCTGTCGTCGGCGCTGCTGCCGTCCTCTAAGAGGTGGGCGCTGCTGGCGCACTCTAAGTGTGGGCGTTTTCCAAGCGGAGGGCCAAGTTTCACGGGGCGGGGAGGTTCCAGTACGGCGCAGTTCCAAGGCGACGCATTGTCCAAGTAGTAGTTTGACGTCGTAACTAAATGCACATTCTTTGCTGCGGCGTGGGCGGGCGGGCATGAGGCTGCAGACGTCGTGTGCGACGTCGTTCGGTCTGACAGAGGCCGGCTTCCTCGACGACATGGCGAGGCAAGCGGGGCGGCGGGGCGGCGGGGCAGGCAAACCGGTCTACGATGCATCCTAGTCGTGTTGGTGCGCACTCGCGTGCTCGCCCACCGCAGCCTACTTGCGGTCGACAACACGCACACTAATGACGCTCTTCCCCCCGTCCTCCGCGCCCGCGCCCTTACCCTCGCCCTCCCCCGTGCCGTCGTCATACGTCGAGTCCCACGCAAGGCCCGCAACGCCAACAACAGCGAACCCGAGGCCAAGCAGAATCCGCGAGTTGGGCGTGAGCGCTGTGCAAGTCAGTAAGTGCCTTCCGTCCGAGAGCTCAATCCGAGCCGAGCCCACTCACCCCGGAACGAGTCGACGAGGCCGCGCGTCCGGTCCGTCTTCGGCGCGCCGGCTTGCCTCCGCGCAGCGAGCACCGCCTCGGCCTTTGCGCGCGCCGCTGCGTCGGCGGCGTCAGCCTGCGCCGCGGCAGGCTTCGGGGTCGCTGCGGGGGTCTCTGGCACCCACGGCAGCTCGGGCGCGCCCTTTGGCCTCTTTGTCGACGGCACCCACTGCGCTTTTGGCGCAGCGGCGGGGGTCGTGCCCGCTGCAGACGATGCCGGCGCTGCTGGCGCCGCTGCCGCCGGTGCGGGCTTCGGCACGTGCTTGCCTGCGTGCTTGCTTGTGTGCTTTGCTAGTGTTCGGGCTGTGCGGAACATGTCGTGGTGACGAGTGTGCGGTGGTAACTTTTGACCGTGCGGAGCGACTTTGCCGACGGCCTCCACTTGGCAGCTGGCCGGCTGCAGGCGGCAGGCGTAGTGCCTGCCCTTGTCGCCGTCGTCGCCGTCGCCGTCGCCGTCCGCTTGACGCCGATCCGACACTCCTTGCCCCGCCCGCTCTCGCTGGTATGCATAGACATGTACGCGGAAATCTGTACAGACGTGATATAAAAGAAGGTCGAGCTTTAAAGAGAAGAGAGAAAAGAGATTACCAACACCGAGTTAGGCTGCCTTGGAGACGACGACGACGACATGTACAAACAACGCAAACAACGCTACGGCGGCGGCGGCGTGCCGCCGTGTCTAGAGAATAACGCAGCCGCTGCAGCATCCCTGGCCAACGTCCTCCTGGGCAGGCTCGTTGCGGGGGCCGCCGGCGACGCCGCCGCTCGGGGTCGGGCGTCCGGACGGCGTGTTGTTGGAGACCTGCGCCGCTGGGCCGGTTTCCTGCTGCGTGGGGTGTAAGTGGGGGGCCGGGCTGGGATTCTGGGCGAGGGCAGTCGAGTGCAGTTTCAGAGGTAGAGCGCAGTATGGAGGCGAGCACGACGTTGCGGGCGGCCATCAGACCGCCGACGCCCTGCAGCATCACACACACAGGCTCCACATCTGCACCCTTATGCACCCCACTCGCGCCCGGCGCTCGTGCACTCACCCTCTGGAACTTCCGGATAGCGCGAACGACAGCCACGAACGCGTCGTCGACGTTAACACGCTGCTTTGCCGACGTCTCGATACACTGGGCACCAAAGCGCTTGGCGAGGTCACGGCCCTCTGTTGTCTCAGTCAGCGCCGTCCCGTCTCAGCCACACCACGACGCACCGTGAGGCTGCACCTGGCGCTCATACTCCAGGTCGCACTTGTTGGCGACGACAACTACAGGGAAGTAGTCCCTGTCCTGAACCTGCGGGGGGTTAGATGCGGTAATCGTCGGCACGGCGGCGGCGGTGTCGCAGACGTACACGAAGAATCTGCTGGTGGAACGTCGACACCTCCTCGAACGAGCTGCGCGACGTGATCGAGTAGACGAGGAGGAAGCCGTCGCCTTAGGATTAGCTTTGTACGCAGGTTACCAACCCACCTGTCCGCATATACTGCTCCCTCATCGCACCATACTCCTCCTGGCCGGCAGTGTCCAGCACGTCGAGCAGGGCCACCTCGTCGTCGATGATGCACTGTTTGCGGTACGAGTCCTCTGGGCGGGGGTCAGTGCGTGCGGCAGGCGTGGATTGCAACAACGGGCGGCGAGTACGCACCAATGGTAGGGTCGTATCTGCATCCAGTCAGCATTGTTGTCGCGGGGGGCTGCAGCGGCTGCTTGCGCTCGCCAGGCCGTCTACTCACTCGTCCACGAACTGTGTCTGTCAGCGGTCTGCCCATCTATGCCGTCCATCACACCAACTCACATGTGACTGGATGAACTGGATCGTCAGTGCCGACTTGCCGACACCTGGGTGTGTCAGCGTCGCCGCGGCTGGGCGGGTGGGTGTGGATCGCTCGCTCGCGTGCTCGCGTGCTCGCGTGCTCGCCCGTCGCGGCATTGCAGTCGTTGCCGCAACACGCGGTCGGCTGCTACCGGCATGGGCGGGCGCCTGCACCAGACGAAGGGCGCACGGTGGTACGTGCTCGAGCGTGCGTCGTGCAGTGTGCGGTGGGCGACGCATGTGAGCGAGCGAGCGCGAGCGCGAGCGCCAGCCGTCGCGCAGTGTCGCGACGCATCACTAGCGGTGCGCGGGATGTGCCGCTCGTCCGGCCGCGCCAGACGCGGGCATCGTGTGCAGGTAGGTCGCCGCGGGCGGGCAGCCCTCCATCTCCATCACCGTACTCACCGCCGCCGCCGACAACGACGAGCCGGTACTCGCGCAGGAACTGTGCCTGTGCGTGTGTGAGCAACGACGTCAACGCAGGACGCGGACAACGCACCCTCGACATTGTGAGTGATGGGTTTTGCTGTTGTGTGGCCTGGCCTGGGTGGTGATGCTGCTGCTGCTGCTGCTGCTGCTGCTGCTGTCGCGGCTGTTTTGTCCGGGTCGAAAGGGGTGCGTGCGCGCGGGGGGTGGCGGGCGGAGCGAGGAGGGAGAGGGGGGGAGGAGGGGGTGTGGGTGGGAGATGCTAGAGAGTGTTGTTGGAGGTGCAGAGGCGACAGACGGCGACGAGGGGGTTGTGCTCGTCGTCGTCGCTGGCTGGCTGGCCCGCCCGCCTGCCTGGCTTGCTGGCTGGCTGCTCGTAGCGGCGCCCGCCGGTCAGTTGGTTGTACCAACCACCACCACCACCACCATAGAAATTTGGTCCCGCTGGCTGGCGCGCGGCTGCTCGTTCCGGCAACCGCAACTGCTGCTCATTCTCGCTCATTTCGTCGCGCGCATGACACCTAGCGCTGTTTTCATCATCGCGCCAAGCATCGCTCGCAGCTGGCCTAGCATTCCCGTCCACTCGTCTCCACACTTGAGTAGCAAGAAAAAAGGGGGTCGCCGCGGTGGACGGCCGGGGCATGTGGCCACGACCACACACCGCTGCATTGTTCACGGTGGCGTGGCAGTTGGCACTTTGGACACCACTTTACCGTCGGCGGGACCAAATTTTGTTGGCGTCGAGCCAGGGTTTGGGCGACCGAAAAAAGGGTGGGCAGCGCGGGTTGAGCCTTGTAGCCAGCAGCAGCAGCAGCAGCAGCAGCAGCCAGCGCCAGGGAGGCAGGCAGGACAGTTTCAGATATCCACGGGGGGGCCAGCCTGCCTGCATGCGCCGCTGACGGCGCGGGGAGGCCCCCGCTCGCTGTCCGCCCTCGTACGACAGATCCCCCCGGCCACCACGACGGCCACACCTGCTCGATCAAGGGACGGGCCGAGAGCCTATTCTGCGCGTACCGCGCTCCTGGGCGGGCCGTGTCTGGCTCGGGTCGTGGCGCTGCGTCTATCGCCAAGTCGACAGCTGCGCGTGCACACCTTATCGCAGTCACGGCGGGGACGGCGCCGTGCCTAGTGCACTCGTCATGCTGTTGCTCCTGCTACTGCGTGTGGCGCGTGGAATGCGGCGGGGAACGGTTCTTCCGTAGTGCTAAAGACATACACGCGTGTGGTTCATTTTGATTTTTGCGAGCGCGAGCGCACCGCGCGCCAGCGGGCCAGCTGCGCGCGAGCGCGTGAGGCAGGCACATCTCGGAACTTGCTCGTTGGTGGACGTCGCCAGCGCGCCTGCTGCGCTGCCCCACTGCGCGCGCCAACCTGCCTTCCTGCGCCACACACATACCATGTACCACCCCACCTCGACACTACTCGCGATCCAGCCAGCTCGCGCGCCCACTCCACCCCCACTCGCCCGACCACCACCCGGCCCCGATCAGGCCCCCGGCGCCCTGCCACGAGCTCCTCGCGCTCGTCACTGCCCAGTCGGGTACCGGCACACCCGTGCGCAGTGGGAGCAGGCGCGCGGCGACGGCGAATCCGGCGTCGTCGTTGCCAGCCACGATGGCGCCGAGCGCGCGCTCGGCCGTCGGGTGCGGCACGAGCGATACTATGCCTGGAAGGTCGGCGTCAGCCGCAGTGTGTCCGCGTGGGCACGGCCGGGCGTGGCGAGGCGTGGCGCGCGGCGTGGCGCCAGCTGAAACGTCTGTTCGGCGCGCACTCGCTCGCTGCCTCGCCACGCTCCGCAAACGCCGGAGCTGGCACTCACCTGCCCCCTTTTCGTACACGACCGCACCGTGAATAGTCATCACACCCCGCGTGGGGAATGCGACTGCAGGGATGATTGGGTTAGCGGTCGTGCTCGCCCTGCGCAGCCAAACCCGCGGCTCTACTCACGCGGGATACGTTCCTGGGCGATAAGCCAGTGGCTGTACCTGTTTTCGTCTGGGCGTCCGAGAGCGACAACACTGCCTGGGCCAAGAGATCCATCGGCGACTGCGCGCAGCGCATCGCCGTCGCCCAGCACGTTGGCGTCGACGCGGTGGTACGTGAACAGGTCGTTGGCGTATCGCACGGCGAATGCTCGCAGCGGTGACTCACTCGCTTCGGGCACGACGAGCACAATCGGCGCCCGAGACGCGAGCAGCCTTATGACGGGGCCGTACGCGCGCGCTGGGGCAATCGGGCCCGACGTCGGCTTCCACTCGCTCTGCTGCTGCTCAAACGTCGTCGCTGCCTCGCCCAATGCGTAGCCTTCCACCTCGATACGCTTGATGTTCGTGCCGTGCAGGTTGAGGCCGCCGCTGCCGTCGCGCCATTGCGGCGCGTTAACATCAAGCCGCGCCAGCCGGCCGGGCGTGCGCAGCTCGGCGATCCGGATCCCGCCCTTGCCGCCCGACTCGTCGGGGTTGGCGGTGGCGAGCGTGAAGCCGGCCTTGCGCACGTCGTCGATGCTGCGCTTGGGCGGGAGCGACGCGATAAACTCCTTGACGGCGTCCTCGCGGAAGATGCCGGGCCAGTAGTGCTCCTTGCCGGCATACTCGACAAACTTGATGTCGGCCCCGCCGCGCGTCCACGCCGACACGAGCGCGACATGCGCGCGCCCGTGGCGCGGGGGCACGTTGTCGTCGGCGCCGCCGTGGATCGCGAGCACGGGCACCGACGCCAGGTTGGACGCGTACAGGTCGTTGTTGTACGGCGCGAGGGCGGACAGCAGAATCCCAGCCAGCGCGGGGTCGGCGTACCGCCACCCCGTGTGCTCGGTGTACGGGACGTAGTCCTGTATCTTGAGGTAGCCTGCGGCGACGATGGCGCCGCGGATGCGGTCGGGATACCGCGCAGCGAGGTGCCACACGCCCTGGCCGCCGTTCGAGTGGCCGATGAGCACCGTCTCGTCGGAGACAGCGATGCGCAGCGGCGCCAGCGCGGGCGCGAGCGCGTCGCGCGCGGCCCACACGTCGGCCATGCTCCCGCCGTGCCAGTCCTCGCCCCACTCGTTGCGGCCGGATGGGAGGAGCACCCAGGACGCGGGCACGAACGGCATCTCGGCCGCCCAGCCAGCCTCTTCGTTCCACACGCCGGCGCCGTGCAGCGCCAGGAAGACAGGGAAGGCTGGCGGGTCGTGCGGTTGGGCCGGGGGCACGACGACGGCGAGGGAGACAAGCGCGGGGGGTTGGCGCGGCGCGGCGGCCGGGCTGGCGAACGTGAGCCTGAACGGTGCCGCGTGCGCCGTGGACACATGCGTGACGGCCTGGTTCCACGTAAAGTCGCCGAGGGGCACGGCGATCTCCGCCACCGCTGCGTCGAGGGGTTTTGTCTGCGTGATCCTGAGCGCGACCGGGCGGGTCTGGTACGGCTGTACGTGCACGGGCCGTACCGTGGCGAGCGACACACCCGGCGCGACCTCGGCGTTGTCGACGTCGATGACGATCGGCGCCGCGCCCGCGCGGACAGGTACGGACGCCCACTCACCAACGAGCCACCCGTCCAGCGCGTCCGGGTACACGCCGAGGCCGGGGAGCAGGGCGGCCGGCGCGCCGGCCCACGCGCGGAACGTCACGCTGATGATCGGCGGGTTTCCAACCCCCGGATCACCGAACATCCGGCACTCGTAAATCGCGCGCACAAGGAGCGTGTAGCTCCCTGGCTGCAGGGGCACCGGGGTGGCGAAGTTCGACGGGCCCGAGGCGGCGCGCACGCCGAGCGGCGTGCCACCGTAAGCGTACACGTCGGCGTTGTGCCACACCGGCGGGGCGTGCTGTCCGTCCGCGACGAAAGCATACTCGGTCGCCTGGAACGCGTCGACCAGCACGGCGTCGACGCCGGGCGGGATGAGCACCCGCGTGCGCAGGTACGCGGCGTACTGTAGGCTCGCCCACCCGCGGTCTGCGCGCAGCTGGTCCCAGTCGGCGGTGGGGAAGGAGACCGCGACAACGCCGTCCGGGGAGGCAGTGAAGCGCGCCCAGCCTGCGCGTCCGCCGCTCGGCAGCTCGGACGGCCAGTCACCTGCGCCGTACGGGCGGCGCGCGAAGTCGATGTCGGGGTCGGTATCTCGCCCAGAGGCGCCGGGAAAGGCGTGCAGTGCGCTCGCGAGGAGAGGGTGCTCGCGCATGCCGCTGGGCGTTAGCTGGCCGGGTCGGGGGACAACATACCTTGGGAACGGGCCAACGGCCTCCCACTCTGGCCCGATGTCGATCTTTTGCGGGCGTGTCATGTTTCTGTTTGCTGGGGACGGCCCTCTGCGCCTGCCGGGAATATGTACGACCGATGCACTGCGCAGTGTAGAGTCAGTCGAGCCGCACCGCCGGTCCAGTCACGTCTGGTGCTATCGCCGTGCGCGATGGCGTGTTTACAACGTCAACAGGACGCCAGTCGCCGACGACGATGAGAAATGACGTAGTGGCACGCGGGGGAACGAACCGGTTGGCCGAGACGGAGGCGGGGCTGGCAGGCAGACGAGCTCTTGGCATCATCGGCAACCATCAACGCAAGCAGCATTCACACTCTTCGTGCTTCTCACTTCTCATATTCCTGCTCGTCCTCGAGACACAACCCTCTATGCGACCACGGCACGACGGCCCACAGCCATCAGGCTGGCCGGACGACGTGGCGTTCCTCACGCGGCCGCGCCTGGCCCCGGGGTTTCCAGCAGAACTCGTCCCCCTGCTCCTCCCACCGGCGTCGGCGTCGGCGTCGCCGCCGCTCTCCTCCTCTTCCGGCGCGCGCTACGCCCCCCGCCCGACGCCCCACCCGCCCACAGTCGCGATCAAGCGCGTGACCACCCCGTCGCACCCGGCCTACGGGCAGCGCTGCCTCGTGGCGCGGCGGCGCATCGCCCCAGGCGAGATGGTCATCCCCTACCTCGGCGTGCTGCACGCCGACGTGCACGGCGAGGACTCGCCACACGCCGACTCAGACTACGACCTCTCGCTCCTCCGCCTGTCGGCGAGCGACATGCGCAACCCCCTCGCCGCGCACGTGTCAATCGGCGTCGACGCCGCGAGCGCGGGCAACGCCGCGCGCTTTGTCAACGACTATCGCGGCGTCGCGGCGCGCCCGAACGCCGAGTTCCGCGTCGGGCGCGGCGACGCAGGCGAGCTCCGCATGGAGGTCTGGCCGCTCAAGGGCGGCATCGCAAAGGGCGACGAGGTCCTCGTGTCCTACGGCAAGGGGTGGTGGGGCGCGCGAAGGGACTCGGACTCCTCCTAGACGCGCGCCGAGACGCAGACTCAAATCTAGATGTAGCATAGCGTAGCAATACAAAAACAATACTCTCCCGCACGACTCGTTACACCTTGTACACGGTCCCGTCCGACTCCATAATCTCGTTGCGCTCAGCCATGGCCGCGACCGCCGCCTTGGCCTGCGCCGTGCTGAACATGTCCTCGTGGCTGAGCTCCTTGTTGATCTCGGGCAACAGGTCCTCGAACGCAATGTACCCCTCGGCGGCAATGTCCGACTCGAGCACGGCGCTCATGCGACCACGGAAGATGGCGAGGCGTGCAGGGTCGACATCTGCCGAGCCCTCCTCCTCCTCGACCTCAGCCATGGCGATGTCCTCGTCAACCGCCTCGGCGTCCGCGTCGGGTGCGGGCGCTGGCGTGGCCGATGGAGCACCGCGTCGGCGTGTTGGCCGGCCGGGGCGCTGAGGCGACGACCGCTCGATACGCTTGGCCTTCTCCATGGCCTTCTCACGCTGCGACGCGGTCACCTCACTAGTCTCCTCGTCCTCATCCTCATCCTCGTCCTCCTCGTCTGAGGACGCGTCCGAGCCTGCTCCGGGGTTGAGCTTGCGGCGCTTGCGGCGCTCGGGGCGGATCACCTCCTTGAAGAGGGCGTAGCGGAGAAGCTCCTCGGCGGCGAGCGCGTCGTCCGAGGTGACAGTAGACGAGAGGCGGGCCTTGGCATGGGCGGTGGCCAGACGGATCAACGTCTCGAGCGTACGCGCCGTCAGAGGCGACGTGCGGCGCTGGTTGCTGGCGAGGTCGTCGTTGCGCAGAGCAGCGTACACGCTGACAATGTAGTCGGCGGCGCCCTTTGTCAGGGTAGGGTGGATACGGCTCTTCGAGTACTGGATGTACTTCTTGATGAAGGCGATGGTGAGCACCTCCTTCTTCTTGTTGGAGCCGCGGCCCGACGACGTCGTGACACCGCCGTGCAGAAGCTGGTTGAACTTCTCAAACACTGGTGTCTCGGTCGTGCGCGACTCCTCGACATCACCACCGACGTCGAGGTTCTGCTGCAGGTTCTCGACGGCCGGCGTGCCCTCCTCGACACCGGGCTGGAGGTAGCGGTGCATGCGCAGGACGTGCTCAGAGATCTGGCGGTCGCGCTGCTCGTCCGAGTCGTCGGTGACGACGAACAGCAAGTCGAAACGCGACAGAAGAGAGTCGGGCAGAGCAATGTTCTTGTGCGGGTCTTTGTGCACGTCGTACTGGCCGTAGATAGGGTTGGCGGCCGCGACGACACTGCAGCGGGCGTTGAGCGTCGTGTGGATACCGGCCTTGGCAATAGTGACCGTCTGCTGCTCCATCACTTCGTGGATAGCCACTCGGTCGACATCCGACATCTTGTCAAACTCGTCGATACACACGACACCGCGGTCAGCAAGCACCATGGCACCAGCCTCGAGACGACGCTCGCCAGTGTCCTTGTCGGTGGTGACCGCTGCCGTGAGACCGACACCGGAGGATCCTCGGCCAGTCGTCGCGATGGCGAGTGGTGCAGTGTTGAGGACAAAGCGTAGCATTTGCGATTTGGCCGTGGACGGGTCACCGACCATGAGCACGTTGATGTCACCACGGATATGACCGCCGTTCTTGAGGTTCTTCTCCTCGCCACCAAGCAGCAGCAGCAGGATCGCTTGCTTGATGTACTGGAAGCCGAAGATGGACGGCGCCAGCGACTGCGACAAGAGGTCGATGACGTTCTTCTTCTTGGACACCTTGTTGATGTTGCGAATGTCCGTGTCGGTGAGAGGGGCCTGGGCAATGCCGCCGCCCTGCTTGGAAGACAGAAGGAGCACGTTGTTCGCGATGAGCTGGGTTCTGGTAGGTCAGCAGTCGGTCAGAACATCAAACCTACGTGAAGCCACGGGAGCCCTGGCCACCGCCCAGACTCTTGTAGACGCCCACAAGCTGGATACGGTCTCCAGGCTTGCAGACGTCGACGAGGTCGTCGGAGAGCACAATCTCAATGCTGCGCGGGAGCTGACCGGCGGGAGCGCGCTCAGGCATCTCCTGGATGCTGATGGCCTGGTGGTCGCGGAAGGTCGAGAGGCCGTACTCCATGAGCAAGCGATGTCCCTCGCCGTCGTCCTGAGGGATGACTGTTGTTGATCCAGTCAGCGTGGACGACGGCGCAATCATCGTCGAGTCGTGGTACGATCGCGAGTGGAACTTTGTTGTGTCGGGGCAGTAGTGGATCGACTTGAGCATCTTGGGGCGGACGAGCGAGCAGCGAGTGACGATGCCCTCGAGCGAGACCATCTTGCCGATCTGGCTCGCGCGCAGTGTGCGTGGGTTGACGTGCTGCTGGCCAAACGAGCCGCGGAAGCCGACGTGGTACTCCTTGCCCGTGATGCTGTGCTTGAGCGGGTCGTGCAGGCCGGCAACGAGCTGCTGGAGGGCCGACTCGATGGCGGGGACGTAGGACGTGGGCTCGAGGAGCAATCCATCGGCGTATGACCGGTCATAGTCGCGCAGGTCGTCGAGGTTGACAATGAGGCGGTTGAGCTCGAGGTCGAGCATGCGGCGGATCGCCTCGCGGTAGTTGTAGTTTGGTTGGTTCTGTCGGGTTAGCAGGGGCGTGCGGGGTCGTCGCGCGGGCCTAGACCCACCTCATCTTCAAGAAACTCTGTAAACTGCCTCGCGCGGTCGCGCATGAGGTCGTCTGCGAGGACGAAGTTGTTGTCCTGTGTGCTCGCGAACTCTGCCATGGTTGCGAGCGAGTGTGGGGGTAGATAGAGGTGGGAGATGAGGAGGAGATGAGGTCGAAAGGGAAACGTGCAGGCCGGGGCGAGGGGCGAGACGCGTAAGAGCAAACTCAGGGAAAGTGAGACGCGTCGCACACTGTGACGTGTATTTGTGTGGCTGCAATGCCACGTGAGTGATAGGATTGATCCCGCCCAGGTCAGCCTGCCTGCCCGCCAGCTGCCACCGCCGATGGGCCCCGCTGGTTCTGGAGAGTTCGCTGGGTGCAAGACGGCCGCCGTCATCATCGCCCGGCTCACCGACATTTGTGGGCGCGCACGACCACCATCCTCCGTCTCTTCCTCACCATCTCTCACTGCATCTAGTACATCAAAATCATCATCATTAATCATGTCGGTGAGTAGATGTGCGTACAGCGGAGCATCATCTAACACACGCAGGCTGAACAGCTCAAGGCCGAGGCCAACAAGGCCTTCTCCGCAAAGGACTATGACAATGCCACAAAGCTCTACTCCCAGGCCATCGAGCTCGACCCCACAAACCACGTCCTCTTCTCCAACCGCTCCGCTTCCAAGGCTGGTGCCAAGGACTACAAGGGAGCGCTCGAGGACGCCAACAAGGTAGATACAGCCTCAGCAGTCTCATTGACTCGTACTGACCCCCCGCAGACCATCGAGATCAACCCCGCATTTGCCAAGGGATACGCGCGCAAGGGCGCTGCGCTCCACGGTCTGCGCGACTACCCCGAAGCGGTTTCGGCGTACGAGGCCGGCCTGCAGAAGGAGCCCGACAACGCCATCCTCAAGAAGGGTCTCGACGAGGTCAAGAACGCAATGGACAGGGACACGATGGGCGGACCCGGCGGCGACATGGGCCTCGGCAAGCTCTTCTCGGACCCCAACCTCGTTTCCAAGCTCCAGAGCAACCCCAAGACCGCCGAGTTCATGAAGGACCCCGCGTTCGCGGCCAAGGTCGCGGCTCTCGGCGCCAGCGGCGGCCAGCCCGACGTCCAGTCGCTGTTTGCCGACACGAGGATGCTCACCGTCCTCGGCGTCCTCATGGGTGTTGACATCGACGCCATGGAGCGCCCCGAGGGCTCCAATGCCACCCCTCCTGGATTCCAGCAGCAGCCTCCCCAGGCTTCGTCTTCGTCCGCTCCCCCCAAGGCCGCCTCGCCCAAGAAGGCCTCGCCCCCACCAGAGGAGCCCATGGACGTCGAGCCCAACCCGGATGCCGAGGCCAAGAAGGAGGCCGACGAGCTGAAGGTCAAGGGCAACGCCGCGTACAAGGCCCGCAAGTTTGACGAGGCGATCGAGCTGTACACCAAGGCTTGGGACACCTACCCCAAGGACGTCGCCTACCTCTCCAACCTGAGTGCCGTCTACTTCGAGAAGGGCGACTACCAGAAGGCTATTGAGACTGCGGAGAAGGCTGTTGAGGAGGGCCGCGAGCTCCGTGCCGACTACAAGGTCATTGCCAGGGCCTACGGACGCATCGGTACCTCTTACACCAAGCTCAACGACCTGGACAACGCCATCAAGTTCTACCAGAAGTCGCTGACCGAGCACCGCACGCCCGACATCTTGACCAAGCTGCGTGAGGTTGAGAAGGCCAAGGCCGAGGCTGCCCGCCAGGCGTACCTCGACCCCGCCAAGGCTGACGCCGCCCGTGAGGAGGGCAACGCAGCGTTCAAGGCCGGCAACTTTGCCGACGCCGTCAAGGCGTACACCGAGGCCATCAAGCGCGGCCCCACCGACCCCCGTTCGTACACGAACCGTGCGGCCGCCTACACCAAGCTGCTGGCTCTTCCCGAGGCGCTCAAGGACGCCAACGAGGCCATCAAGCAGGACCCCACCTTTATCAAGGCGTACATCCGCAAGGCGCTCGTCCAGCAGGGCATGAAGGAGCACACTGCTGCGCTCGAGACGCTGCAGAAGGCCGCCGAGGCCGACACGGAGCACAAGCACACCAACGAGCTGCAGAGCAACATGGCCAAGGTCATGGGCGAGCTGCAGGCCCAGCGCTCCACCGAGACGGACGAGCAGACGTACGAGCGTGCCATGCGCGACCCCGAGGTGCAGCAGATCATGTCGGACCCAATCATGCGCCAGATCCTCTCGGACGCACAGCAGAACCCCGCCGCGCTCCAGGACCACATGAAGAACCCCTCGGTGGCGGCAAAGATTCAGAAGCTTATCAACGCTGGTATCATCCGTACCAGGTAATGTAGTTAGATTGTGCATGGTTATGTATAGCATTAGTTGGGCGTGAGGCAGGGGGGTGAGTGGTGAGGCAGGGGGATGGTTAAGGTTCGCTAGCTGCCACCGCCGCATCACCCTCACAGCACAGCAAGACACAGTAAGAACAGAACGAATGCATGCGGCCTCGGGCCACGACGTCACCAGGACGCGGGACAGTAAAACAAACAAGAGGTAGAAAGAAGTTTTAGAACGAAGCGCGGCGCTTGCCGTTCTTCTTGGGGCGGCACTTGAGCGGCGGGCGCGCGCTGGGCGAGCCGGCCGGCGCAGGCGACGCGGTGGTGGTGGTGGTGCCGCTGCCGGTGGCGGACGCGGCGTTGCCCGTGGGGGCGACGCCGTCAGAGCCGGAGGCGGAGGCAGCGGTGGTGGGGACGACGGCGGTGCCGGATCCAGACGCCGAGCCGGAGGGGACGACGGCGGTGCCAGATCCCGAGGCTGAGCCGGTGGGGGCGGCGGTGCCAGAGCCCGAGGCAGTGGGGGCGGCGGTGCCCGAGTCCGAGGCCGAGGGGGTGGCAGCCGAGCCGGAGGGCGCGGGAGTGCCAGAGCCTGACGGCGAGCCGGTGGGGGCGGCAGTGCCAGAGTCCGAGGCCGAGCCTGTGGCAGCCTCGCCAGAGGGCGCGGCGGTGCCGGAGCCAGTGGTGGTGGGGACAGCCTCGCCTGAGCCCGAGGCAGTAGGAGTGGCGGCCTCGCCCGAGCCAGAGGCAGTCGGGGTGGCAGCCTCGCCCGAGCCAGTGCTGGTCGACGCACCCTCAGCCGTGGTAGTGACATCCTCGCCCGAGCCAGTGGTCGTCGACTCGGAGGGCGAGGGCGAAGCGGCGAGCACGACGTTGGTGGGTGTGGACGATGCGGCGTCGGTAGTCGCGCCGGCGTCGCTCACAGGTTTGGCGGCGACCGGCGAGGGCGTGGGGGCCGCCTCGGTAGTGAACGGGATGAGAGAGACCGAGGTCTGCGTCGGCTGCGCGGCGTTGGCGGGGTCGCTCGGGTCCTCGCCGGGGGGGTAGGTCTTGGGGCCGGTCTTCCAGTTCGGCGTGACGATGGTGACGCCGTCCTGGACGGGGGGGACGAAGCGGTTGGCGGCGGGCGTGGGGGCCGGGTGGTCGCCGTCGTAGGTCTTGCGCCCGTCAGGTGCCCACTCCGAGTTCAGGACACTGTCGTCGCGCTCCCACAGGTCCTTCTGCGCGCCGTTGGCAAACCCGTACTCCCAGTTGTAGTAGGGCGGGTCGATGAAGTCCTGGAAGAAGTTGTTGCCCTCGGCCTGGTTGAAGATGAAGGGCGTCTTTGCGCCGACGGTGCAGTTGTTGCGGTCCCAGGGGCACTTGTTCGCCACCTTGGGCTTGGTGGTCAGCGCCCGGGTGCCCGTCGCACCCTTGATGTTGCACTTGAAGAGAGTCTGGGGTGTGAGCACATTGTGTTGCATGTGGGAGAACCGCCCGGTCCCGTGTCGACCTCAGCCACCAAATCCCCACTCACCATGAAGAACTCGCTGCCGCCGCCGCGGGGCGAGTGCGACCAGTTCCACGAGCAGTGGCACCCGCCCGGCGGGCACGGGGGCAGGTCGGCGGGGATCTCGAACTCGACCTCCTTGAACCACGGGCACTGGTACTGGACCGAGAAGACGACCATCGAGTCCGAGTCGACCTTGTGTGGGTCGCTCTCGTAGGCGATGGCAAGCGCGCAGCCCTTGATGTCCTTCTGCACCGCCTTGCCGTCGTAGGGCTTGCCGTCACCCGAGTGCAGCATCATGGGCTCGTCGCACGCGGCGTGCACCTCGCCGTACCGCTCATTGGGGTTGCCCCAAGTCGTGAAGTGCTTGTCGCACGACACCTGCGTGTGCCACGTGCCGCCGGCGGGCAGCTGGGCAATCTGGCCCTCCTCGGGGGGCTCGTCAATCTTGCCGTGGAACCACCACCCGTTCGGGCCGTGCTTGGGTGCGTGCTTGTTGAGCGGGACAGCCATCTCAGAGTTGTCCCATCCCTTGCCGAAGCTGGCGGTGTGAGCGTGGTCCAGGCTGCGAGTCGCCAAGGTTGACGCGGAAGGGGGACGGGTGGGTGCCTCGTGGCGTTGGGCATGTAGTATGTGGTGCGCCATTTGGGCCGCCTCTTCCACACCACGTCCTAATCCCTCGCGCGCCCAACACTCGCCCCTCGTTCCACACCACTACTCACCCATACATCGACGGGTGCCAGAGCGCAATGTGGGCCGACGCGGGCACAGCCAGCGCGGCCAGCGTCGCAGCGAAGACCGAAACCGAAGAGACCATGTCAAACGAGTGTGAGAGCCGACCTGCGGTAAGAAAGAGTGACGATGGAGAACAAGTCGAACAATCAGTCGTCCCGTGCTTATGTTGTGCGCCGGCGCGAGAAGCAGAAGCAACAGCAGTGGTGCAGCGGCGAGGACAAAAGCCTCAAACCGGCATGCCTGACATACGAAACGGGGTGAGCTAGTCCCTGGGCCCACACGCGCGCGCCGCCCACAACGCACAACCCAGAACAGTGGTTACACACCGCGGTACGTACCGGGAGTGCGTGCGCGTGAGGCCAGGGTGCGCGTATGCAAGAAGGTGCAGCAGAAGGAGAAGCACGGCGCGAAGACAGCTCGCCTGCAGCCAGCCAGCCCGCTGCAAGAGCCGCGACTCCCGCCGGCGCCACGCCCCTGCTGCATGCCGGCATACGCGGGGTCGTGACGCGCCAAAGTGGCCACACGCGCCTGGGCGATGAAACGCGCTCGTCGCTGGCGCCCTGGACCCTGGTTGCTCGTGTTCGACCTCCTCGCACTTGCCGTTCTCGTCCTTGCGGTCGCGGCCTCGACTTGCGAGTGTGCAGAGGGCATGTGTGCTTGGCGACGGTGGGCACGCGAAGTGTGTGGACTGTCGGTCGGAGCGTGTGGCGTTTGCGGGTACGTGTCGCGTCGCGGCGATCGGTCGGCGTTGGCGCGCACCGAGTTCGCGCCGTCTGCATGCTTCTGAGTGTCCATGCACGGCGAGGTCGTGCTCACCAGCCACACGGCGGTCAACACCACCGCCGACGCCGCAAACAATCACTGCAAGCAAACATGCACTCCAAGCCATCCCCTGCTTCCAAGTGTGCGTTTGAGATCCGGCACGCAGCGATGTCGGCACGCGTGGTCTGTCCGGCGTGTCCCAGGCACGTGACGACGACGTGCGCCGTTAAGCTTGATATTTCGGCCTCGGCGCCAGGCAGACACGCCGCGACCGGCTTGGCTGCTGCCGCCGTGCCGCCGCCCTTGCCTGGCTACTGCCGCCTCAGGATGCGTCGGAGCCTAAGGGGTGTGTGGCGGCTGCGGAGCTTGCTTGGAAGAGAGATCGAGCAATGTCGTCTGGGTTAGTGCGTTTAGGCCCGGCTCGTTGCGTAATGCTGACGGGGTCGTGAGGGTGGCACAAGGGGGTTGTCGCCGCTGCTGCTGGTCGTCGTCCAGCAGCTTGCTGAAACGGTACCATGCACAAACACTCTTGCGTGGTCTAGGCCTGGAGGAGGTTACTGCCAACACCACACCAGGAGACAGGGAGTTGGCTCAGTGCCTCTTACTGGGGAGGCGAAACCGTCGTGAAGACGACTTCCTTCGGCCAGGGGGGACACCGGCGGTGTTGTTTGTTCTTTGTCTTGTGACCTGCTCCACTCTATTCTGAGCGAGAGCGAGGTACAGCGATGCACATTTCTCGAAGTGGAGCGCGCGTGGAATTTCTACTGCTTCTACGCCACAGCGAGTGCGGCGCCCGTCGAGAGGCACAGTCGGCCGAGGCATTTGTTGCGTCCACTGGTGGCCGTGGAAGACCAAACAAGTGCGCGTACACAGTCTAGACGACGTCCGGCTCCCGGACGCGAAGTACCTCAAAGCCAGGATCTGTCTGATCGCTTCTGGTCATGCGTACATACGCCTCGTGACAGCCGGGGGACACTGGGAGAGATTCAAACACGATACGGCGAAGCCGCACCCACAGGGAACAGCAGAGAGCACGTACTTTCGTGCCACTCCCTCCCTCTCGGTCCGTTTCAAGACCACGTCTCGGCCCTTGCTACTCCTCCAAGGTGGGCGAGTGGTCGAAACCGTCCCTAAAACGCCTCTTGGGTGTCCCTTGTTGCCTGTTGACTTCTGGCAACCCCTTGTGGCAGGAGTTTCCGGTTGAGGCTTGTGCCCAGCTTTGGAAATCAGGCGCGGTTTGTCGCTGGCCAACCTTCTGCTGCGTCTTGCGACTCCAACCTCATTGTCCTGCATGCCTACAACGGCGCCTAGCCCCGGCTACGAAACCACAACCTTGGCGTCCTCTGCGCTTTCCTCAGCCGGAGAAGCCCTGGCCAGCTCGAGATCCTGCTTGGACTCGGCCTTGGCTCCGTGGCCCTCCGGCAGCGCGGCATTATGCAGCTCGCCCGCGGTGATATTCTCGACATGGTACGTCTTCTCGTCCTCGTAGCTCGAGTCCTTGATCTTGAGGACGACGAGCAGCGCGAGCGGGAACGCAAAAAGCACAAGCGCAAAGCACACCAGCAGTTCGGTGAGATACGGCGTCGCGACAGCGTCCATGCCGAAGGCGATGGCGGTGCCGGCGCTCTGCAGGCCCTTGTAGTAGCCCGTCATGCGTGCAAGGCGGAACGGGTCGTTGGTGAGCGACGAGAGGATGTAGTACGCGAGGCCCTGGTACGAGGCGTCTCCGATGAAGAAAAGCAGGAAGAGCATGAGCGGGCCGCGCGTGCGCGGGTTCGTCCAGTCCCAGTGGCGCGCTTCGACGCCCTTGGCCGCGTCGGGCCGCTTGAGGTCGTACTGGATCTGAAAGGCGAGCGCCGAGCTGTACATGAGCAGCTGGATGCCTGAGACTACGGCAAACGCCGTCAGCGCGCGGCCGCGGCGCTTGAGCGGCGTGTGGTCGAGCACGGCGCCGATGAAGTTTGCGCCGACGATTGAGCCGAGGTTGGTGAGGAACGACGAGAGGGCGCGCGTGCGCGCGTTATACAGCGCGGATACAACACTCGCCTGGTACGCGTAGAAGAAGTTGGACGTGAACAAAAGAGGCAGGAGCGCAATGAGACGCCAGTCGCGGAAGAGCTTGGCAAACTCGCGCAGCTCGACGGCGACGCTGATGCTAGGCTGCAGCTCGACGAGCGTGCCGTCGGCCCGCACGACATGGTTGGGCGGGAGGATGAGCAGCGAGGTCAGGATGGACGAGAGCATGATGACCATGAAGGCGAGGTACACGCCCGTCGAGACAGCGGGCAGGGACGACTGGTACAGGATCCCGAGGGCGATGGACGCGCCGACGACGCCGCCGAGCGAGAAGATGGACCAGAAGAGGCCGAACGAGCGCCCCTTGTCCTTTTCCGCCGGGTACGCGAGCATGATCTGCCCCTGCGCCGACCAGAGCAGGCCGGCCGTGAAGCCCAGCACGCCGCCGGCGACGACGAGGAACGCGCTTGTCCCGTGCAGCTGATACGACCACAGGGAGCCGATGTACAGCGCGTAGCCTGTGGTGCCGATACACAGCGTGAGGCGGACGCCGATGACGTTGGTGACCGAGCCGCCGATGAAGCCTAGCGTCAGTGTATAATGAGAGGGGCGCTGACGCACCGGTGAGCGAGAAGACGCCGTACAGGACACTGTTGGCGATGTCGACCACTGCGAGTCAGCTGCCCGCGCATAGCCGGCACAACGCACATATGACGTTTGTCGTGCCGCCCGCGCCGAGGCCGTTCATCGCCGTGAACATGCCGACCGAGCAGAAACACACAAAGCCCACGAGCGCGACCTGCGTCCATGGCGAGTTGTCTGGGGTGTGTGTGAGCTGTGACTGCCGTGGCGCCGGCCCACTCACAGCGCAGGCGGCCGAGCTTGAGGCCCGCGAGCCGGTCACCGAGGCTTGCGATGGCGGAGGGCATCGTGGTCGTTGCCGTCGCCACTGTGCATGTCCAGGCTGGTGTTATACGTTTCGTGTGAGTGTGTCGGATGCGAGCGCAGCCGAAGCAACTGCCAGCCCAAGTGGCCGGTGTCGAGATTGTCATGTGAGTGGGGTCCCCCACCCTAATCTCGGCGCTTTGCCCGACGATTGACGCGGGTGGACGGCCACGGCCCCCACACTGCCCCGCTGCCACCGGCTGCACCGAGCGAGCGCAGCTGGCTTTCGATACTGCGCATATCATGAGTTGAGCCGTTCAGTAGGCGCGCATTGACGATGCATCAGCGGGAGTTGGCCGCTGGCAGTCTGCTGGCCGCGGAGCGTGTGCTATCTTCAGATCAGCCGTGAGGTGGCGTGGGCGAGGAAGGCTGAGGGGGTCCCGAGCGACGGCGCTGCGGTCGCCCGAGCGAGGTCGGGGTCGCGAACGGCGGGCGGTCAAAGATGGCCATCTGCGCCGAGGCGCGCCGTCCGCCGAAGCCATGGTGGGCGTGAGCGACGGCGAGAGCGGCGCGCGGGACGGCGAGCGGCCGTAAATAGACGGCGCGGCGGACTGCGCATCGAACCCAACGTTGTCAACGTGGTCAACGTGGTGTGGTGGGCACTGCACGTGTCCTTTGCGAGTGCAGCCGCGGTTGAGTAGAACCAAGCATGCGACTGGGCGAGCGGTGCCAAGCGCTGTACTGGGTTGAATGTGTGTGTGTGTGGTCGTCGGTGTGGCGACCACTGCGTGTCGGTCAATGTTCTACAGCTCTGCGCTACGAACACAGCGACGAGCATCACGTCACCGCCCTGCTCGCAGCTCGCAGCGATCCACGCCCACGCCGTGCGGTGGCAAAGGCCGGAGATGCGCGACGGCGGCGCAGCGGCGGATTTGCAAGCGTGCCGCGGCGCGCCGCCGTGCCGAGCGAACTGGCACCAGCGACGCCGAAGCCGCGCCGCGCCGACGCCAACGCCACCGCGACGCCACGGGCCAGACCCTCGCCGGCAGTTCCCTGCCGCGCGCCCTGCACATCATTGAGGATGACAGCGCTGCTGCAGCGCACGACACGCGTTGAACATTACTCGGCAGGGCAAAGGCAAAAAAGCGGTGCAGCGCGACGCGTTGTCGTCTCATCCGCAGTAGCGTCATGAGCATGTGTGCATCACTTGGCATGCATTGGATTGGCTGGCGAGTTTGATGCATTTGATGGTGCCTGGCTGGCTTCTGCGCGAGTTTGGCAGAGCTGGCGTGGTGAGTATGGTGCAAGGTGAGGCTGCTTGCCTGCTCGCGCCTATTACACAAGTGGTCGGCACTCACCGCATGCATGTATCTCACCGTAGCGATGGCAGCTCTGCGGCACAGTCACCCACGACGTATGACTATGCACGCCTGCGCCTGAGAACACGACCGCCTAATCGCCTAATACCACCACCGCCTTGCGCCTTACGCCTTACAGATTAATGATGACAAGACATGCAACGGGGCCAGACCGGGTCTGTCGAGTGCCATGACGTGGGGCAGGACAGGACACGGAAACACACCCCGCGGTCGGATCTACACCACTGGGTTGCTGGTTGCCGGTGGTTGACGTCGCAGTGTCGCAGCTGGTTGCACGAGGAGCCACGCACTACTGAACCTACGCACACCAGCTCCCACCGATCTCTCCCCCTGCCCCCCCCCAACCCGAATCGGACCCACCCAGCTGCATACCTGCGACGTTGACGTTTAGTGGCAAGCAAGAGAGCCACCCCCTCCGCCCCCCAGCGAGATCCACCCCACCCATCCCATGCCACCACCGGGATGGGCAAGGGGCGGCGAAGGGGGAAGGTGGGCGGGGCGGATGGCGCATGGGGCGACGGCGGGCGGCGCGACGACACGACACGTCGCCAAGACAAAACGCTTGTGGCCACTAGCACTAAACGGCCTGGGTGCTTGCTCCACACGGTCGACGCACTGCGAGACTGAAAAATCCCTCACCCCGTGGCCAATTAGACCCTCGCGCCTGGCCCAAAACGGTGTAACCCGCGTGCGTCTCGATCGGTCGCTGTATTAGTGTCTGGCTTTGCTTGGCGCGGGCGCGCATTAGCCCCAGCCCTTGTTGTTTAATGCGCACTTTGTATTTGTCCCCGCTGGTGCCGTTTGTGCCGCTGGGTGCCGCTGGGTGCAAGCGGCGAGCGCCAAGAGATTTTGTTCCCACCCTGTGCATGCACGAGGTTTGCACCGCCTCCTCCACACTCTCCGCCAGGCCACTTTGGCGGCACCACCACCACACTGCAAGCACCACCCGCCTGCATCAACATTCTCGGTCTGGCGACTACATCAACTGCCTTCATCACCCACATTCACTCTCCTTGTATTTCTCAGTCTTCCCTCACCATCCCCCACCACTCCATCACTCACTCGCCTTCCTCGCCTTCCTTTGTACATCCCCCCCCCCCCTCTGTGGCAAACGCGCCAAACGCGCGCACAGCACAGCACAGCACAGCACAACACCACACCCACCACTACCCCCACCGACACCACCAACACCACCAACACCACCACCGCCTTCCCCACCAGCCACGCAGCCGGCCGCTAGCCCCCTAGCTCGTCGTCGCAATGGCACCCACCCCGCCCCTCATCGTCACGACCGACCTCGACGGCCCTCCCCCCGCTCAGGTCAACGCCTCCCCCTCAACCCCCTCAAGACATAGACGCCAGCAGTCAGAAGTCAGCGACCCCGGCCACCTCTCCCCCTCTCACGCTACCGGAGCCCAATGGACCCCCGGTCATTCGCCCGCGCCTAGCGCATCTTCAGTCCTGACCCCGCCCTCGCCGACTTTGACCTCCACCTCGAGTGTCCACTTCAACGAAGAGTTACCCACCCCGAGCTCCGAGGTGGGCGCTAGCGTTGTCCGCGTCGCCGGCGACTCCGACCTCCTTGCACCCATCGGTGAAGGTGGATCGGGTCCTTCTACCCCTACTCACAAGAAGAACTGGAGCGTTGGCACTTGGTCCTCGCGCGACCTGTCGCCCACCGCCACCAATGACACCAGCGTCGAACGCAAGGTCAACAAGGAGAAGAGGGACAAGGATGAGAAGAAGAAGAAGAACGAGCCCCCCGAGATGGCTCACCTTGACCCCTCAAAGGACACGACCGACCCGACGCCGTTCCGCGAGAAGCCGTCGACCCTCGCCATGCTCGTCGACCCAAAGTCGATTGACGAGCTCGAGAAGATTGGCGGTGTCAATGGTCTGCTCGAAGGCCTGGGTGTCAACCCGTCAAAGGGTCTGAACACTGGCCCTGTCGCAGGTCACCCCGACCACGACGGTGGAGCGCCCCGCTCTTCCCAGGAGCTTGCTGCCGGCGGCGGTGCCCAGTACCGCGCGAGCATCGAGGACCGACGCAAGGTGTACGGACGCAATGACCTCCCCGAGCGCAAGAGCAAGAGCTTTTTCCGCCTCATGTGGGAAGCTTTCCAGGATAAGATTCTCGTGAGTGCTGCTTGGCGTGGCTTGTTATCGCTCGGTTCGCTCACCAACGTTACAGATTCTCCTTACCATTGTCGCTATCATCTCGCTTGCGCTTGGACTGTACCAAGACTTCAAGCCCGGTCCCCACGGTGTCTTCCACGACGAGGGATGCCCTCCCGAAGGATGTCAGATGCCCAAGGTCGACTGGGTCGAGGGTGTCGCCATTTGTGTCGCTATCATCATTGTCGTCCTCGTCGGCTCGATCAACGACTGGCAGAAAGAGCGCCAGTTCAAGAAGCTCAGTGCCAAGCGCGATGACCGTACCGTCAAGGTCATTCGCGGCGGTAACGAAATGGTCATCAACGTTCAGGAACTCGTTGTCGGCGACATTGCCCTCGTCGAGCCCGGAGAGGTTCTTCCTGTCGACGGTGTGTTCGTCAGGGGCCACGGTGTCCGATGCGACGAATCGGCCGCCACTGGTGAATCCGACACTATCAAGAAGGCCACGTACGACGAGTGCATTGCTGAGCGTGCCAAGCTCGGTGAGGGCAAGCAGCTCAAGATGGACTGTTTCATGCTTTCGGGTTCAAAGGTTCTCGACGGTGTCGGCGAGTATGTCGTCATCGCCGTCGGCACCACGTCGTTCAACGGTCGTATTATGATGGCCATGCGTACCGACACGGAATCGACGCCCCTGCAGCTCAAGCTCAACCACCTCGCTGGTCTGATTGCCTGGTTTGGTGGCATCTCAGGTATCTTACTCTTTGTGGCGCTCATGATCCGTTTCTTCGTCCAGCTCAAGAATCTGAAGAACCCTTACGACGAGACCCAGCCGGCATCTCCGAATGACAAGGCAAACGTTTTCATCAACATTCTCGTCATTTCGTTCACCCTCGTCGTCGTCGCCGTGCCCGAAGGTCTTCCCCTTGCAGTCACCCTCGCATTGGCCTTTGCGACGAAACGCATGACACAGCAAAACCTCCTCGTCCGAGTGCTTGGCGCTTGTGAGACCATGGGTCACGCTACGGTCGTGTGCACGGACAAGACGGGTACCCTTACGCAGAACGTCATGAGCATTGTCGCTGGCTCGCTCGGTGTTCACGGCAAGTTTGTGCGCAACATGAACGAGAACATCGAGCGCTCGATCGCCGACAATGAGGACCATGACCAGGCCGACTTCTCGTTTGACATGAACGAGATGAACGAGGTTGCTTCTCCAGAGCTCAAGACCCTGTTCAACGACGCCATCTGCATTAACTCGACGGCATTCGAGGACACTATCGACGGCGAGGAGCAGTTTGTGGGATCCAAGACGGAGACGGCTCTTCTGCGCTTCGCCAAGGAACTCGGCTGGGAAAACTACAAGAAGGTCCGCGAGTCTGCCCAAATTGTGCAGATGATCCCCTTCTCGTCCGAGCTCAAGGCCATGGGTGTTGTTGTCAAGACTACCGCCGGCAAGTACCGCCTCTACGTCAAGGGCGCTTCCGAGGTTCTCGCCAAGAACTGCTCTCGTTACGTTGTCGTGTCCCCTACCACTGTTCCCGGCGTCGAGACGACCGAGTTCAACGACGCTTCCAGGAACAATATTGCCAAGACCATCATCTTCTACGCCGACCAGACTCTCCGTACTCTTGCCATTGGCTACCGCGAGTTCGAGTCGTGGCCCCCCAAGGGCACTCCTGAGGGCACTGCCGAAGACCAGGTTCCGTTTACGCTCTTGTCGCGCGACTTGACTCTGATCGCTATTGTCGGTATCGAGGACCCTCTGCGTCCCGGTGTCACCCAGGCCGTTGCCGAGTGCCAGCACGCCGGCGTCGCTGTCAAGATGGTTACCGGTGACAATGTCCTTACTGCTCGTTCGATTGCCCGCCAGTGTGGCATCTTCACCCCCGGCGGTATCGTCATGGAGGGCCCCGTTTTCCGCAAGCTTTCGGACGCCGACCGCCTGGAGATTTCGCCCCGCCTTCAGATTCTTGCCCGTTCGTCGCCGGAAGACAAGAAGCTTCTCGTCAAGACGCTCAAGTCTATGGGAGAGATTGTCGGTGTGACTGGTGACGGCACCAACGACGGCCCTGCACTCAAGCTCGCCAACGTCGGTTTTGCCATGGGTATCGCTGGTACCGAGGTCGCCAAGGAGGCTTCGGACATTATCCTCATGGACGACTCGTTTGCCAACATTGTCCTTGCTGTCATGTGGGGTCGCTGTGTCAACGACTCCGTCAAGAAGTTCCTTCAGTTCCAGCTTTCCGTCAACGTAACCGCGGTCCTTATCACCTTCATTTCTGCCGTCTCTTCGGAGAAGGAGACTTCGGTGCTCACGGCTGTCCAGCTGCTCTGGGTCAACCTCATCATGGACACGTTCGCGGCGCTTGCTCTTGCTACCGACCCGGCCACCCGCAAGTCGCTCGACCGCCCTCCTGAGCGCAAGAACGCCCCGCTGATCAACGTCGACATGATCAAGATGATCCTCATCCAGGCCATCTACCAGGTCATTCTCTGTCTTGTCCTCCACTTCCGCGGTCATGACATTCTCGGCGTGGCCCACACCCCCCGCAACGACGCCCGCCTCCGTGCCCTTGTGTTCAACTGCTTCGTCTTCTGCCAGATTTTCAACATGATCAACTGCCGTCGCCTCGACCGCAAGTTCAACATTTTCGAGGGCATGTTCAAGAACATTTGGTTCCTGTCCATCCTGGCCATCATGGTCGGCGGTCAGGTCCTCATCATGTTCGTTGGTGGTGCCGCGTTCCAGGTGACGCGTATCACGGGCGTTCACTGGGCCATCTCGATTGTCTCTGGTTTCATGTCCATCCCCATTGGTGCCATTGTGCGCATTCTTCCCACCAAGCCGTTCGAGAAGCTCCTTGTCGCCCTGCGTGTCTACCCCGACCCGTCCAAGATTGCGCTTATCGACCCCGAGGACGTCGACGACGACGACTCGGACGATGGATACGAGTACAACCCTACGCTCGAGAAGGTCCGCGACAACCTCGCTACGTACGCTCGCTTCCGCGGTGGCCGTATCCGTGCCTCGGCTGTTGCCAAGGGCTCGAGCTACAAGGCGATGAAGAAGGAGGGCGTGCACCTCCAGAACCTCATGGCCATGATCCCCGCCCTGGTCGGTGGTGCTATTGGTGCCGGTGGCACCTGGGTCAAGGAGACCAACGCTGCTGGCCTTGCCAACCCTGCGAACCACGAGCCGAGCAGATCCACTGCCGACCTTTACGCCGGCCGTGTCCAACTCCACCCCGACACGGACCCGAGCGACCCCCTTTACGCCAAGTTTGGCCTCGAGCCGCCGTCGCCCTCGGGCTACACTGCGCCCAAGACGCCGCTCGGCCCCGTTTCGCCCCTTTCACCAGGCGGCAAGTAAACGGCTTTAGACTGTCCCCTCCTCCCCGCCCTCCCTACGGCAAAGATAATGTATATTGACTGTTATACACGCAGAAGTGCCCGCGCGAGTTGGCGCCTCCCAGTTGTTAGTCTCCTATAGAGTTTTGAGTGACAGAAGATGAGATGCTGCGAATGATGCACTGCATGATGAAGCCGAAGCATTATGTCTGTCTAGATTGTTGGGTTGAACCGCCTGGGCGGAGATTACTAATAGTCGAACGTCTCACGCTCGACGCCGTACACGTCCTTGGCAACGGACCACCACTTGCCCTGCTCGCCGCCGACGCACCAGCGGCCGGCAAACTCGAGCTCGAGGGGGTGGATGCGGCGGCCGACGACAACGACCGAGTGGAGGGGCGCACCGAACTCTTCCTCGTCGAGCGCCTCGAGCTCGGCGAGCGTGCCGGCGATGATGCGCTGCGTGGGCGTGCCGATACGCGAGAGGGACATGGCGAGCGTGCGCTCGGGGTCGAGGAAGCGGGGGGCGTCGCGCGCCGCGGCGACCTTTGCCTCGGCGTCCTCGTCGTCGCTGTCGACCTCGGGGTTGCGGCGCTTGGTTTCAGTCAGGAGCATCTGCTTGAACGCCTGGAAGGGGTTCATGAAGCGGGGCGGTTCGTAGATGAGCCGGCCGCTGAGGACATCAGCACTGCTTCTTCCCTACCGCACACCCCACTCACCGCGCCATGTTCTCCTCGCTCTGCTCGCGGACCTTGATGTCGAGCAGCACGAGCGTGTGCATACCGAAGCGCAGGTTCTCCTCCAGGCGGTCGTACCACGAGTCGGGGGTCCACGACGCGGTGTAGAAGGGCAGCGAGACCGCCTGGCCAAAGTTGTACATCTGCAACCCGGTACTTCCGAGCGCGGTCATGATGGACGCGTTGTGGATCGTCTGGGTGGGCACGCCGCGCGCGTCGGCGCGCAGCAGGAGGTCCGTGTGCGTTGTCGCGCCGAGCGGGTCGCCGACGACGAGGAAGGCGATGTCCTTTGTTTCCGCGTCGCGCAGGATGTCGTCGGCCTCGAGCTCGACGGTTTCGCGCGTCGCGGTGATTACTGGGCGGCCGTAGAACTCTTCCTGCGGGTGTGAGCGCGAGCGAGCGGAGCGAGCGAGGGGCAGTGCCTATGGGATGTAGAGTCGGGTCGAGACGAGACCACACGCGCGCGTACGAGACGAGGCGGCGCCGCTGCGCGCCGCCTCGCACACTCACAAGCTTCTCCTTCTCGACCATCAGGATCGAGGTGTACGCCTCGAGGTAGACGCGCTCGCACTTGCGCACAGCCTCGAGACCCTTGACCGTGATGTCCTTCTCGTCGCTGAGGCCGAGGCCGATAACGTAGAGCATGGTGTGTGCGTGGGGGGGGTGGTTTGTTGGGAGAGAAAAGTTGGCACGAGATGTTGTTGGTGGTGGAGGTGAGAGCGGTCGCTTGAGTTGAGATTTTGGACGCCCGCCACGTGACTGGCCGACAAAAGCAAAACCAAAAGATTAAGCCTAGTATGGGGCTCGAACCCATGACATTTTGATGTCTTAGTAGTAAGAGTCAAACTATCTACCGACTGATATAACCAGGCTTGGAAATTTCGAGGTGCGGTTGTATTTGAGCGGAGTGGAGCCGGTTGCGTGTGAGTTCTGCGTGGCACTAACACTAGTCGCAACACAGCGCATCTTTACATGACCAGCCCGTCAGTCCGTCAGTCTGCCCGCACAAGGCCAAGCACCCCTTCATCTACACCCCTAATCCCACCGCTTTCCAAACTCGTGTCCATCACAGTGTCCTACAATCTCTAGGCGGCACGCCGCGTGTATCACTGGCCGCCGCCCTTCCCGCCAGCGCCGCCAGCGCCGCCGCCAGACCCGGAGCCCGGCTGGCCCGCAGCGCCGTCAGAACCCTTGGCACCGCTGGCGCCGGGGTCAGCGGCGGGGTCGTTGCCGCCCGCAGGCGCGGGCTTGTCGTCGCCGCCGCTGTTGGTGTCTGCGGCGGCGGGCGCGTCGCCGCCGCTCTTGCCGTCTTCGCCGGCAGCACCGTCGGCGCCGTCCTTGCCGTCGGAGCCGTTGGCGCCGTCGTCGGACGCAGGCTGCTCGCTGCTCTGGTCGTCGGAGGACGCAGTCTTGTCGTCACTAGAGGCGGGCGCCTCGTCGCCGCTCTGGCCGTCGGCGCCGTCGACGCCGTCGAGGCCATCAGCGCCGTCGGCGCCTTTCTCGCCGTCAGACGACGCAGACTCCGGCTCGTCCTTCTCGCCGTCAGACGTGGACTCCGACGCCGACCCCGAGGGATGACCCGAGCCGCCGTCCTCCTCCTGGCACGGCTGCCCGTCGCCGTCGTTGCTGTCGTCGTAGTCCTCGCATTCCTCGGGGTCCGTGGAGCCGCTTCCGCCGCCCTTACCGCCCTTTCCGCCCTCGCCGCCCTCGCCGCCGCCGTCGGCGCCGTCGGTTCCGTCGGCGCCATCCTTGCCGTCGGCGCCGTTGCTGCTGCCGCCCGACGGCGGCGGCACGGGCTCCGTGCTAGCGGGCTGCTCGGGCTCGGGGTTGCTGGTCTCCGTCGGCGCAGGCTGGGGCGCGTCGGTGTTGCTGTTGTCGTCGCTGCCGCTATTGCCGTCGGAGCCGTCGGCGCCGTCGGCACCCTTCTCGCCATCGGCACCGCTCTCGCCCGCGGGGGCCTCGGCACCGCTGCCGCTGTCACCGCCGCCGCCAGCACCGCTGGGGTCGGCAGCAGGGTCAGCGCCGCCACCTGACGCGCCGTCGGCGCCCTTCTGGCCGTCGGCGCCGTCCGCGCCATTCTGACGACGACGACGCGACGAGCCGGGGTCAGCGGCCGGGTCGGGGCCACCAGCAGGCGGCGCGGAGCCGCCGCCGCCCTCGCCACCCTTGCCGCCTTCGCCACCCTCACCGCCGCCGTTGGCGCCGTCGGCGCCCTTCTGGCCGTCCTTGCCGTCGGCGCCCTTCTGGCCGTCTTGCCCGTCGGCGGACTTGGACTCGGTCGGCGCGGGCGCGGCCTCCTCGGCAGTCGTGGTGGGCGCAGCCTCGGTCGTTGGGGCAGGCTTGTCGTCGCCGCCCGCACCGCCCTCCGCAGCGGGGTCAGGGCCCTTGTCGCCGCCCTTGTCGCCGCCCTTGTCGCCACCCTTGTCGCCGCCAGCGCCGCCCTCCTCAGCAGGATCAGGACCCTTGTTGTTGCCGCCGCCGGAGCCGCCGCCACCAGTGTTCTTGCCGCCGCCGCTGCCGCCGCCGCCGACGTTGGTAGGCTGCGTCGCCTCGGGCACAACGGACGATACAGTGGCGTTCCCTCCGTGTCCCGCCGTGTGCGTGTGCTTCGGGCGCTTGCGGTACACGGTCCGGGTGCGGAACACGGTCTTGGTCTTGGTCTTCTTCTCCGTCTTGGTCTTGGTCTTGGTCTCGGTTTCCGTCTCCGTCTTGGTCTCGGTTTCGGTCTCGGTCTCAGTCTCGGTCTTGGTGTCCGTCTTGGTCTCGGTCTTGGTCTTGGTCTTCCACTTGGTGATGGTCTTGACGGGGCGCTTCTTCTTCTTCTTGGTGGTCGTGGTCTCAGGCGCCTGGGTGTCGGCCGGCGGCGCAGGGGCGTCCGTGGGCGCGTCGGTCGGCGTGGCCTCGGGAGCAGGCTCGGCCGTGGCCTCCGGCGCAGGGGCACTGTCGCCGCCGCCAGAGTTGTTGTCGCCACCACCGCTGCCACCGCCGCCCGAGTTAGACGGGTCGGCCGCGGGGTCGGCGCCGCCGTCTCCGCCCTTGCCGCCCTTGCCACCCTCACCGCCCTCGCCGCCGCCGTTCTCGCCGTCGGCACCCTTCTCGCCGTCCTTGCCGTCCGCGCCCTTCTGGCCGTCACCACCGTCGGATCCCGCCTCGCCTGTCGCCTCGGCAGGAGCAGCCGAGGTCTCGGCGGGCGTCTCGGCGGCAGGAGCCTCGGACGACTCGGCAGGCTGCTCAGCGGCCGGAGCGCTGGATGACTCGGCCGGCGCAGCTTCGCCACCACCGTTGTCACCGCTACCGCTGTCACCGCCACCGCTGTTCTCACCGCCGCCACCGGCGGGGCTAGCATTGCTGGGGTCAGCGGCCGGGTCAGGAGCCTGGCGGGCGAACCACGACGAGAAGCCGCGCTTGCGGTGACGCTTCGTGGGGCGGGAGGCGTCGAAAGCAGCCTGAGCCTGGTCATCACCACCCTCGCCGGCCGAGGAGCACACGACGGCGGCGTTGTCCCACTTGGTCACCGTGTCCGCGGTCGTGCCGTTGAAGGTCGAGAACCCTTTGCAGAAGGTGACGGTGTACACGTCGGCGTCGCTGCACCGCTCTCCCTTGAACGCGACGTCCTTGGCGCTCTTCTTGACCTGGGGGCAGGTCGCGTCCCAGAAGGCGGCGAAGTTGTCGTTGCAGTTCGAGCAGGCGTAGTTCTCGCCGTTGACGAAGGCCGTGCGTGCCTCCTTGGGGCAGAGGGCGTTGACGCTCTCGTCGCACCCCGTGGTGGCGCAGTCGTGACCAGCGGCGATAGTGATGGGGACGTTGAAGCCTGGGGGTGTTAGTGGCGCTGGCAGCACTCCGACTTGCCGTTCTCGTGCGAGACATAGTAGTAGTCGTGGCCTTCGCCCTTGTGGTTGAGCTGGAACTGGGCGAACGAGGTGCCAGATGGAGTCTGGGCGTGGTCGCTAGACGAGCATCAGCTGGAGCCACACGGCCCGTAGTGGCGGCACCCACCACGTCACTTTGCCGGTGCCACAGTCGCCAGTCGCACACTTGAACCCGTGGGCGTCAGAGCACTGGGTGCGCGCCCAGACGCGGCCGGCCCACTGCGTGGGCGCGGACATGCGGAGGCTGGCGCCGCGGGCGAGCTTGAAGCCGTTGGCGTTGTGCTCTGTGTCGAGGTGGCCGTTGGCGGCTGGCGGGGCCGGGCCGTCGCTGAGAGCCGGGTACACTGGGTAAGGACAGTCGTTTACGATGTTGATCGTGCGGCCGCCGCCCGGCGCTGCGGCCTGCGCCAGCGCGGCGAGGACGAGGAACTGTGTTGCCTCGACGAGCATGGTGGTGTGGGGGGATCACTGGCATGAGGTGTCCGTGGGCTGCCTATATACAACGTGGCCGCCCGTCGCCCCGTTGCGGTGTAGCCACATAGGCCCTCGAAACGGGTGGGTGGTGACGAACGTTGTGCACGCCGTCCTCGACGATGATGCGAGGAATGGCGACCGCCGTGCCGTTAGCGGGAACCTTGCGCTGCGGTGTGCATGCTGCATCGCGAGGCCAGTTCTCGCACACTCAAGGTTCGGACCTGCGACATGAGAGCTGGTGGACGCACGGGCGGTTACGAGAGCAACGGCGGGAGCGAGCGCAGACAGCAAACGACAGTGGCAGCGAGCGGCGTCGGCACGAGCTGCCGAGCTGAGCCGCCACCTTCCCACTCGTCGTCAAGTGAAACGCCAAACACGACGTGAGACGGTGCTGCGGCCATGCACGGCCATGCATGGCACCCGGCACCCACCTCCGTCTCTTCTCGACAACAACACAGTCCCGACATGAGCGATACCGGCATAGGCGTACCTGACAGCCAAAAGGCACAATTACTTTTGCTCTGTTGGTCGACATGGCAGTGTGTCACTCCCTCCCGTGTTGTAGCGATGTGTGTGATTATGATGCAGTTGCATGGCCTCGGATCGCACGGGCAACGGCGAGCCGATGACAACGGCAGACGGGACAGATGCTTAATGCTGGCTGCTGAGCTGGCTGGGCTGACGCTCGAATGGCTGCGGCTGCAGCCTCTGCCTTCGCTCGGCGACTTTCCCCGCACGAATCTGCCCGCATCTCGTCACTCCCCGCATGTCTGCCATCTGCTGCTGCATCGCTGCACGGGCGTGGTGAGAAACGGGCCCAGCCCGGCGGGAGCGTCAGTGCCTCTGCCCTGCACCCACTCGACCAGCCACGCCGCATCGACACGTCACTGAGGACATGCATGGCCGCCACAGTACAGTGGAACGGGGATGGACGTTCGAGGGGTGTGAAGAAGCGCGCTGCTGGTCGCGAGGCATCCACGCGGCGAGGACTCAAGGCATGCAGGCGGCGAGGCGAGGCTATCGAGACCGTGCTGTAGCCTCGCCTCGAGACCGTGCTGCACAGCATGCATCCCCGCTATTGCTGTCTCGAGCAGGCATCCACTCACCACCCTGGTACCTATTGCTTGGGACGCCTGCGAGGTGGTATTTACATCCAGCCAAGACCAATTTGAGCCGCTGCGGCTGAACGTCCCACCCGATGTGGCGACAACGTGCTTGTCTCAACTAAGGTTGTTGCAGCCTGTTTTAGGTTGCAGAAGTGTTCGTTTCCATAGTCACGAGTCACGACATCGAAGAACACAATGGCTCAGATGCATGGCACTGCAAGTAAAGCGGGTCGACCAACTGAGTGGCCGTTGCCTCCGCAGCAGTCTCGGCAGCGATCCGCGTGCCACCTGCATAGCCCCCGACTCGCCACCTCGCACAACAAGCTCCACATACCACCCAGCCCCACGTATCCTTGAACAGGTTGACATGCGTACAATACGAAGCCCAGAATAGTATCTACAACTGTCCCTTCTGACCATACAATGCTGCTTCTAAGTTTAGAGCTTGGCGATCTCCTCGGCGAATGCGCGGTCCATGATCTCCAGACCCTCCTCAATCTCCTCGGGCGTGATGGTGACCGGTGGCGCGAGGCGGAAGACGCCCGAGAGGGCGGGCAGCGACACGATGTTGCAGCTCAGCCCGAGGTCCATGCAGCGCTCGGCGACGGCCGCGCCGAGCTTGGAGCCGGGCGACTTGGTCTTGGGGTCCGAGATGATCTCGAGGCCCTGCAGCAGGCCGCGGCCGCGCACATCGCCAATGTACTGGGGGTACTTCTCCTGGAGGCGGAGGAGACCGGCACGCAGCAGCTCGCCCTTCTCGCGCGCCTGGCGCGGCATGTCCTCGCGGACGACAATGTCGCACACCTTGGCGCCGACGGCGCACACCAGCGGGTCGTTGAGGTGCGTCGTGAGGTAGAAGAAGCCGCGCTCGCGGACCGTCTTCTCGATCTCGTTGGACGTGATGGTCGCGCCGAGAGGAAGACCACATCCGAGCGTCTTGGACAGGGTGAGGATGTCGGGGATGACGCCCTCGTGCTGGAAGCCGAACATGTCGCCCGTGCGCGCCATGCCCGTCTGCGCCTCGTCCATGATGAGCAGCATGTTGCGCTTGCGGCAGTGCTCCTTGAGCGCGGTGAGGTATCCGTCGGGGAGGGTGATGATGCCGCCGGTGGACACGATGGGCTCAACAAGACAGGCAGCGAGCGAGCCGGTGCTCTGGCGGTCGATCAGGTCCCAGCCGTAGTCGAGCTCCGTCTTCCAGTCGTACGAGCCGTCGGGGTGGCGGAAGGGCGAGCGGTACGCGTACGGCACAGGCAGGGTGAAGTTGCCGGGCACCTGCGGGCCGTAGCCCTTGCGGCCGACGGTGAAGGTCGCGGCGCCGGCGCCGTGCGTCATGCCGTGGTACGAGGCCGAGAGGGACACGATCTCGAACCCGCCAGTGTACATCTTGGCCATCTTGAGCGCGGCCTCGTTGGTCTCGGAGCCGGTGGAGAGGAAGAGGCACTTGTCCAGCCCCTTGGGGAGCATGGCGGTCAGGCGCTCGGCGAGGTCGAGCACGGGGTCGGAGACCATGGGGGAGAACAGGTGGTCGAGGTTGGCGACGTACTTGGTGACCGTCTCGACGATCTCGGGGTGTCCATGGCCGAGGAGCGAGCTCATCTGCCCCGACGTCCAGTCGAGCAGGCGGTTTCCCTTCTCGTCCTGTGCGGGGTCAGTGTTGTGACCAGGGGCGCGGGTCCCGTGGCGGCCGCCCGTGCCGCCGCCACCACGCGCCACTCACATAGAGCACGGTGCCCTTGGCCTTGACGATGCGGACAGGCATCCAGCCGCCGCCGAAGCCGACGAGCTTGTCATTGGCCGACTTCCAGAACTCCTCGTTGGAGCGTCCGGCGACCGGCGACGCGTTGTCGGTCTTGGTGTCCTTGAACGACGCCGGGGCGGGCGTGGGCTGGAGGGTGGTGGCGATGGGGGCCATTGACACGTGAGGGGATGTTGGGTGGTGGTAAGGTGTGGCTGGAGCGTGTAGCTGTAGCTGAGAGCTGGTGCTGAGAGCGGCGCGGTGCGTGCTGTGCGTGGGAGTGGTCGAGACCGAGATGCAGCAGCGAGCATTATAACCACGGCGGCGTGGTGACGCCTGCTTGCTTGCATGGATGGGCGGCGCGGCGTGTGATTTTGCCACAATGACGCGCGCAGTCACCCTCCCCTCCCCACAATCTTGCCCGGCGTCGGTAGTGTTGCCCGCGCGAGATACCGTGTGCCTTGTCGGTTTTGCTCACCGCGGCGCGCCCCACCATGGAGCCGCAGCTGGACTCTATGCTGGGCGTGCTGGCGTCACCCTCCCTTGCTTGCACGCGGGTGGCCCGACTCGGCATGTTGTCAAGCGAGAGTGACTGTCGGAATCGGCCTCCACGCCGCCACACGGCACCCACCTCCCCCCACTATCACGTTGCGATGCGGGCAGCGGGCGGCGAAGTCGCGGCTCTGTATGCTGATAATGCTGCCCGCAGCCTTGCCCGCTGCCCGGGCATGCATATCAGTGTCTGCATTGCTGTCGTCGATACGAGCAGCGGGCAAGGTGCGGGCAGCATGCATGGGGGTTGGTCATTGCTCGACGTTGAGTCGGTGTGATGGAGCTGGGCGAGCTTGGTGATGGTGGACCTTGGTGATGGTGGGTAGTGTTGTTTGTGCGGCGTGAGTGTGACGCAGAGTCGCGGTCGTCGGACTTGCGCGGATCAATGGCGCCCGCGGGGCGCCGGGCAAACCTGCTCAACTCCACACGCATGTGCGAGCTTGTCGCTTTGCCCGGTACAGTCGGGGCATGCGATGCAGGCTGGGTGGTGTTTGCTGCGGTGGATCACGTCGCCAAGGCCGTCGTCGCCTCGGTATGCCGGAAGTGTGTTCCGGCACTAGGCCAGCTGATCAGCTCCACACAAATGCCGGCCGGGACATGCAAAGCTAATCACGCGGCTGTGTCAACAATAGCTGTATGCTGTGGGGCTAGACTGGTGCATGCGTAGGCACAGCAAGGCCAGATACACACGGGGCAGTCTCCCGCGCCCGCCGGGCGGCGACACGCCCGCCGCCGTCGGTATCTTGCTGTTCAGAAGTGCTTGCTTTTCGCGTCACATACTCCGCCCTGGGAGTGTGCGCCTGTACGCACGCCCGTCGCGCCCGCCGTGTCGGTTGGGGGTGTTTGGTGGCGTCCCTATCTCCCGCGCCAGCAGACTGAGGTAGGGCCGAGGATAACGCTGATAACGCTGGCGACGTGGCGTGAGCTAAGGCGCCGCGTCGCGTTGTTGACGTCTGGATGCTGGCGTGGTGATCGTGCACGCACGCGAGGGGTCACGATAGGAGAATCGGAGCGTTCGTACTGCGCGTACTGCGATACCGCCGGCACAGTCGCGGTTGGTTGGCCCACGACGGCACCACTCGACCCGCATGGGTCATGGTGGTTGCTCCGCAGCCGCAAGCACGACAACGAAAGCCGCATGTGTCGACATCGTTAGCGCCGGGCGGACTGACCATGCTGCTCGCTGCTATTATCGGCGTTCAAGCCGCGGCCGGCGCGTCCGCATGCTGCTGGGAAGGCAGGCGGCCAAGTCCACTGCGGCGCTGATGACTGGACCCGGCCACGCGGTCGACCAGGCGGGTCTTCTGGAGTTGGGAGGGGGTGAACTGAGGTATGATGGGATGAACAATACGATCAGTGTCAAGACGAAAGACGCAGCGCGCATGATAGCGACACGCTCCGTGAGAGCGAGGAGCGCCGGAGAATGGCGAGCGATGGCGCGAGCACACGCGCCCCGTCCTCACAAATGCAGGCTGTCGAGGGCGTAAGTAGAGTGCTGCATGCTGTGCACCGCTCGCCCCCTACCCACACCGGCGTGCTCGTCGGCGGCACAGTGCAGCGCGACCTCGCCGTCTGGCCGACTGGCAGTGTACGGCGTTGCGGCGATGATGACCCATGACGTTGTGTCGCATCGGCCATCTCCGTTGCAGCAACCGGCCACCACCGGCCACCTCGAACGACTAACCCGCACCCGCACTCACCACCACCCATCCACGCAATGGCGACGCTATACCTCGACCCGTCGGCGCAGGCGACAGGCGGCACCGAGAAGAAGGTCAACAAGTTCACGCGGCCGACCCCGCCGCCATTCACCGTGGGTGCGTCTACGCGTTTCAGCTGACCGGGACCCAGGACACCGCCCACCGCGTGCGATACCAACGCGGGCAGCTGGCGCTCGGCGCGCGCATCTTCGCCGACCAGGGCTGGGGCGTGGGCTATGCCGTTGGCCTGTCGGCGCGTGATGCGGCCGACGCAGGGCTTGTGTGGTTCCTGCCGCGCGGGCGCGCGCTCAACGCTATCCGGAGCGACGACCTCGTCGGCGTTGACCTTGCCGGAAACGTGGTCGCCGGGACGGGCGAGAGTGGGTTGCGGCGCGGGGGGTAGCAGGTGCTGACTCACTGCGTAGTCGACACCACGTACGCCCACATCCACCTCGCGATCTACGCTTCCCGGCCAGACGTCAACGGCATCGCGTCAGCCCACACGCCGCACGGGCGCGTGTTCGCGCAGCGCGCGCAGGCGCCCGCAACGCTGTGGCAGGACTCGTGCATCTTCCACCGGCGCGTCGGCGTGCTCTCGTTCAGCGATGCGCTGAACGCCGCGCACGACCGCGCGCCGGTGGCCGCCGCTGCGGACGGGGACAAGGTCGCGCTCGTGCTCGCCAACCGCGGGCTGTTGACGGCCAGCGCGAGCATCGAGGGTGCGATCGGGTTGTACCTCCGCCTCGAGAGCCTCGCGCACGCCCAGCTGCTCGCTGAGGCGGCGGTGCGCGGCCGCGGGGGCGAGTTGATCCCCGTTGGCGAGGAGGAGGCGCTGTTCACCCAGCAGAATGCGGGGTCGGCACACCAGCAGTGGATGATGAGCTTGCCGCAGTACACGCGGCTCGAGAAGGCGACAGGCGGGCCGCTCGTCTACTAGGTGAATGGATGGATACATGCAGCTACTTTACTCCTTGTACCCCTCGCCCTCTTCCGCCTCGAGCCACTCGTAGATCTCCTGCGCTTGGCGGTACGCCTCGTCCTCGCTCCCGAGCTCAGAGAAGACGGCGTGCACGTCAGCGTCGGAGAGCACGCCGCCGCCCCCCACGGCGTCCGACTCGAGCTGCGCCTCGCACAGCTTCTCCAGTCGCATAAAGTAGAGCACGGCGGCGTCGACCGTGCCCGCCGCTGTGAGGATGCCGTGGTTCTGCAGGATGACGCCCTTGCCCTGCGGCCCGAGGGCGCGCGTGATGTTCTGGCCCTCTTCGTCGCCGAGGACGACGCCGCCGAACGAGGAGTACAGCTTGACTGTTTCGGCGTACTGCGCGCCCTCTGGGGCGTGTCAGCGCGTGTTGGGTTGGGGCGGCCATCGCCGAACGCCGACGACAACGCGGTGACTCCGACCCTCCCTCCCTCACTCGCCGCCCCCACGCACCAACTCACCCCAGTTGGCAATGTCGATATTCCTCCCGAGCGCGCTGAACGCCCGCCCAAACTGCGAGTGGCTATGGGCAGCAGCATGAATGTCCGGCCGCGCGGCATGGATCGCGCCGTGGATCGTGAACCCGGCCGCGTTGTACAGCTGCCCGTTGCCGGGGTAGCCGCCCTCGAGGACCTCGCCGTCGTGCGAGACGAGTAGCAGCGACGACGCCGTGATGAGGTCGAAGGCGAGGCCGTACGGGTTGACCCAGAATGCGCTGGGGTGTCAGTGTTGACTCGCGGAGATGGCCGATGGGCGCGATGGGTGGGTTACGCGGCAACGGGCTGCGGCGCGTACGCGCGGTCGCCGTCCTCGCTACCGTCGACGACGACTGGGTTGACGCCGCGGCGGCCCCCGCTACTGCACGCCCTCGCCCCACATCTACTCACTCTGGCCGCACCGTGTCCCGCACCGTGATGTGCCCCGCCACGCCGTCGTCGTACCCGAGCCGGTGGAAGATGCGGTACGCGCCCGCCAGGCGCTCTTTGATGTGCTTGCGCTGGGCGGTGGTCAGCGGGATGCTGCGGGTCGTTCAAGAGACGACAACAGACGGTGCTATACAACTTGGCCTGCGGACGGTGCTCCGCCGTACCCAGGCAACGCGACAGCACCTACCTGCGCGAGCTTGGCCTCGAGCGAGTCGTCGACCGAGCGGAGCTTGAGGACGTTTGCGGGGCGCGCGGTGGCCGATGCCGTCGTAGTCTGGGTCGCTGCCATGGTACTAGTAGCTGGGGGATGCACGCCGCGCGATGAAAGCCGAGTAGCGGTGTCGAGGGCGGGAGTGAGCGCGAGTGTCAAGACGAGAGATGGTGGTCGCACCCCATGACGACATTAGGACTTGGCCGACAGCCAGCCGGCAGGCACACACTGCCCCGGCTAGCGCCAAGCCTCTCACTCGCACCCAACTTCGCTCGCTCTTGACGTTGCTCTTTCTCTCTATGCCATCAACATACACAATGTCGTTACCAGCATACACCCTCGTGCCGACCTCTCCGCCCGACGAGGCGTCATCCGCTCCGGGTCAACGCCCGGCCCCTAGCGCCAACTCGGCCGTGGAGGGTGTGTTCGCCCGCCCCATCCTCTGGCTCCTGCTGCGGTGTTCCTTATGGCTCACGATACTCGGCCTGCCCATCGCCATCGCGCTCTCAATCCTGAATGTAGGCGATCTCCCGGAAATACTCGCCTACTTCCTCCTGTTTGTCTGTGCGACATGCAGTATCAGCTTCGGTGTGCGCGCCCTCTTTCTCATCTTCAACGTCCCCGGCACTTTCTTATTGCTCTTGTCCATCCTATGCGTCAGCTTGATCGTCTTAATCACAGACTTTGAAAAAGCCAACCAGTACGGCCAACCCCCTTTCGCCCCCGGATGGATTGCCGTCGGTGCCGTTGGATTCCTGGCTTTTACCATCATCACGCGCATGCTCTACCTGGTTGGCCAGCCGCGCCCATGGGACGAGGGCGAGGTGCCGCACGCGCCCTCGCCAGGCAGCGAGGCCATCCTCACCAACCTGCACGCGACCGACCGCACCGACCTCAAGCGCCGCCGCCGCCTGCTCGAGGTCGCCGTGTCGCAGAACTTGGCGTCCCTCGAGCGCCTGGAGCGCGGGCGCGAGGACGGCCTGGTAGTGGACGCCGACGTCCAGACGCTCCGCGAGATTGTGCGCCGCGACCTCGCGGCGCTGCGGAGCGTCGCCGGCGTGTATGCGGAGCGGTTTGGCGCTGAAGATGACGTTAAGCTGCCGAGCGTAGGTGTGTAGATTATGTGTAGCTGTATGCAGTGCTGTCTCTCGCGGCTCGAGGACAGCATGACGTTCAACGGTGGGCACTGCGCCGCTCACCCCGTTCCTAAGTTCCTGCCCGCCACTAGCAGACCACTCCCCATCGACTTCGCACACTTGATCTTGCAATTGCTCTCTCTCTCTCTACATATCTCTTGCCATCAAGCATACACAATGTCACTGCCAGCGTACACCCCGCTGCCGGGCTACCCGCCCAGCGAGGGGCCGACCGCTCCCAGCCCACCAGCTCAGGCGGCCAACGCCCACCCGTGGCAGGGTATGAAGGCGAAGGTGTTCTCGCCCCCGATCCTCGCCACCATGCTGCGGTGTGCCCAGTGGCTCATGGGCATCGGCCTGCCTGTTGTCATTCTGCTGGCGATCCTGCAAGTTGCCGGGCTCTTCAGCCTCCTCGGCTACCTGATCCTCGTGGTCTGTATCATATGCGGCGGGTGCTTCGGGGTGCGCGCACTTTTCATTATCCTAGGCCCCGAGTGCGCTCCCTTCCTGCTTTTCGCGGTCTTCGTGGTCACATTCTTTGCCACCATAATCAGCTTGAGCGGCGCACTTTTCCAGGACGGCCGTTATCTCTTCCACCCTGCGTGGATTGCCCTCATCGACGCCACAATGATCGCCTTGGTGATCGTGGGCCGCGCGTTTTACCTCAGCGGCCGTCTTGCAGAGAGCCAGGGCGAGGCGCAGCAAACGCACATCCCTTCCCCTGACACCGAGGCGATCCTCCACACCTCGCACACCGAGGACCGCACCTCGACGGAGCACTACGCCTCGCCCCTTCCCGAGACCAGCAAGGTATAAGGCGAGCCACACGACCCGAGGCACGCCCACCACCAACGCACGACACGATGGACTGGCTCCGCCCCCCTCTCCAACACGATCGACTTTATCCAGCTCGCTATGGCCGTAGTCATCTTCTTCTGCACCCCAGGCCCGCCCACGCCAACCTACGATAACCACATGTGCTCTGCGTGTGGACGGCGCCGCCGTAACCAGTGGGTAACCGAGTCAGTGCTACCAAGTGCTGACTGTTGACAGGCTTTAAGGGGGAGACGAGAGTTTGAGCCGTGGTTGCATACATATGTACGCTGTGACAATGTAACTCAAGTGGCGTTAGCATGCCGTTCACTGCGGAGGTCGGCCATTGTCGAGCGAGTGGGGTGCGAGACAGGTGGCTACCGCTATGCATCACACAACGGACTGCACTATTGTACCCCTGCCTTCTCCGACTCGTCCTCCTTTGCTTCAAACCGCGCGGTGTATGTGTCGGCGATCATGCGCAGATTCCGGACGTCGTTGCGCACGAGCCGCCGGAGCATGGCGATGTCGTCGGCAGACGCCAGGTCGTCTTCGCCTGTCAGATACGATAGCGATGTGATGTTGCGGGCGAGCGCCTTCTCGAGTGAGCGCCGCTTGTCCTTCAGCGCGGTCTGTCGAAGACGTTCGATGCCGCTGAGCAATGGGTCGATGGGTTTGGGTTTCGGATTATTTTCACTTGCAGGAGCGCCAAGGAGCGCATTCGGAGAATGCATCGCGATGGCCATCACGAACCCGGCGCATACGACCACATTCGCGCCGAAGACCCACCACCACGAGAAGCCTTCCAACGAGACCAACAAGATGCCGCCGGGGATGGTGACCGCCCCGCACAGGGCAACGCAGAGCTGCACAATATCCGGAGCAGCTAGGAACGCAAAGACAGCGAGGCGGCCGAGAGCGAAGAGGGCGAGGAAGGACCCGACCGAGGTGCCGGCGTAGATGACACCGGTCGCCCAATCGACGCTGCCTGTCAGCGACGCGACCGCGACTGCTACTAGGCTGATCGCCGTGAGCGTGATCGCGGCGGTACGGAGGACCGAGAAGAACTTGGGCGTGAAGGTGCGTGCAAGGATGTCAGCGCCCATTGTAAGTGAGTGGATGGATGGAAGGACGAGCCGTCATAGCAATGCCTTTGTCGTCATGGGATGGTCTGTCGGCTGTTGCACAGCAACCACCGGCATCAACTTCCTACTGCAGGGGCAGTGGGCGGCAGGCAGGCACAACTGACACCGCCTCCTCAACTCTCAGCATGCATAGCATTCTCAGGCGAGCTGATACCTTGGGCTCTGCTTGGATAAGTGTATTGCAGCTGGAGGGACTGGGGGCGACGTGAACGCTTCGGCTCAGAGGGGGTTTACGACGCCACCCGCCATGTTTGATCTGCAGTGGGCCCCCACAACCGACACCGCACGTCAGCCAGCAGAGCCCTCCCAGCCATCGACCAGCCACATTGTACAGTACATGCATCCCGATGCAAACCGACAGCGACTACTCCGTCTACACTGCTGCCTTGGCGAGGTCTGTCGCGATGCGCAGGTTGCGCGCGTCGGCTGCCACGATGGCACGCAGCGCCTCCACCTCGTCGCTGGACGTAAGCTTGCTGTCCTCGAGATACTTGAGACTGGCGATGTTGCGTGCAAGCGACTGTTCAAGCAGGCGCCGGTTCTGTAGGGGGTCTGCTTGGCTCTCTTGGCTCCGGTGCGCGGGGGCGGGGAAGTGTGCTTCTAGCGACCCCTCTGCGGGCACCCGCACGTGTCCGTCTGCTAGGGCCGGCTTGCGGTTGGAATACGCTCTGACAATGTACCACAGATGGAGTAGTGCGCTGTTGGTGCCGACGAACCACCACGGCGAGACCCCGCGGTCGAAGGAGACGACAGTTCCGGCCAGTGAGATGGCGATACACGGGATGAGCATGAGGACCGCCTGCTCCCATGCCCCGACCTCCTCGACGGCCATGCGGAAGCTTCCAGCGATGGACACAATGACCAGCATGAAAAGGGAGAGGTACACGAGGCCTTCGATGAGGCCGGTGCCCTGGGTGAGCGATGAAAGGGGCACTCCTACAAGATAGAGGCTGAACAAGGGCCCAAAAGTCCTCTTGAAGTCGGCGAAGAAGGCTGGAGTGTACGCGAGGTTTATGACAGCGACAGCGCGGTCAATGAGCGCTTGAGCTTGCAGCTGCCAAGTCATGGTGGATGGCTGGTGGAGATGTCGTGCAATGTATGACATCAAGAGTAGTCACCAGTGTATCTCTGAATCTCTCAATCTGTGTGAATCTTGTGCAGGCCGGCAGCCACCGGCATTGTTGTGCATCGCAACAAGGCACTTGGTGACGTCGTCATGACAGATGACCCGGCATCAGTGTCAGTGCCGACAGGACGCAACGAAGAACAACTGCATCACGCTCTAAAAACCTGTGCAAGACTTCTGGCGGCGCATTGCGCACCGCAGAATCGATCTCCGCAACCAAATGCTCGCGGCGAGTCCAGAGGCGGTCCAATTCATCGCGCAGGGCGGCGACCTTGGCGTCGCTCACAAGCCTCTGCTGGGCCTCCTCGCTCAACTGGAACCACTTCTCGCGGATAGCCACTATCCTCGGATTGCTAGTGATTCCCGGGGCGGGGGCCCGAAGCTCATCGTAGAACGCTAATGATCCTAGCACATAACCGCACTCCCTTCCGAGCTCCTCGAGGCGCTTGTGGAGCAGAATCAAATGGTCGACATCAGCGCTCGTAGTCATGTCCTCGAGGCTGAGGCTGTCGTCGACGTGGCGGGAGCGATCGAAAAGAACAGTGTACAGAGCCCAAAGTGCGCACACGGCAGCGTTCGCTGCTACTAGCCACAATGTCCAGGGCAGGTCTTCTGGCAGGCCTTCGGGGTTCAGGCGGAAGACGGACCACAGGTGATTGACGAGCATGAACGGCACGGCGACGAAGAGAACGTTTTGTTTCAGGCCCAGCACCACGATCACCAGGCGCAATATCGCATGAAGGGCCAGATGGCAAGTGATGAAGATGGCAATGTAGGCCAGGCCCCCTGTGATCGTAGCCTCCCCTTCCCACCATAGCCACCCGAGGATGAGTAGGAACTTCACAGTAACGAGGAGTTCACCAAATGCGAAGCCCTTGCAGAGACCTGGCGGGAAGGCGCGTGCAAGAAGGTGCTGATCGGGCTGCGGTCCTACCAATGCACGCGGCAGCGGCTGGTGGAGGGTTTGGGCTGTCGGTGAACTCGGATCCAAGCAAGGCGGTGGAGGGCGTGACCTGCAGCCGGAGCCGTAGATCAGACTGCCAATGCCAATGGCGAGAGCCACTCCGTTCACGAGTTGGACCGAGGGTGGCCATGCAGGCATATATTGAGCTAGCTCCAGCAGCAGCATTGCGTGTGTGTGTGGCGGGTGGCGGCTGGTGGTGGATGAAGTGGACAATGCGAGTGCAACCAAACCAACCATGTACAAGCCGGTGTTGGTGTGAGGGGGGACGAGTGAAGTAAAGGAGCGCGGGTGGCGGGACAAGATGAGACTAGGCACCCAGAGCCGTCGACGATGAAACCTCCCTGCCCCCTAGGCTGGCGAGTTCACAGGGTGTTTGGAAATCTCGTTGATTATGTACCACAGAGCGCACAAATTGGTGCCGAGAAACCACCACGGCGAGTGTCCGAGGGCAAAGAGAACAATGGTTACGCCGCCGGTGATGAGGCTGATCGGGACGGCCACGAGGACAGCTTGGCCCCATGTGCTGCCCATGATTTTGGCTACATGGAAGTCACCGGCGATGACTGCCAGGACTCCGATGAAGATGGAGAGGAAGACGAGGCCTTCGGGGAGGCTCGTGCCGCCGAAGAAGGACAAGAAGGCTACTGCTACCAGGCCGAGACCAAGGACGGATCCGAAGATCATCCAGAAGTCGGCGATGAATGTGGGAGTGTACGTGTCGTTGATGACATCTAGAGCGCGGTCGGAGAGCAGCTGCACCCTCATGGTGGGTAGCGGATGGAAATGTGGTGGAAGAATGACATCAAGAGTGACGACAGTAACTGGTGGTCCATGTTATCATATTATCTATCTCTGTGAATCTGCTGCAGATGCAGGTCGGCAGCCCCCGGCACCGTTTGCATCGCAATAAGGCACTCCGTGACCTCATCATGTCGCATCCCATCACATCAGTGGCAGTGCCGATTACGACACAATAAAAACCCAACTGCATGACCCTGTCTACAACCTGTGGACTGCTTCCAACGATTGGATCTCCGCCTCCACCTGTTCCCTGCTCCTCGACAGAAGGATCAAGCTGTTGAACAGGAAGGCTAACCCAGCGTCGCTCACGTCCTTCGGCCGGGCCTCCTCGCTCAGCTGGAGCCACTTCTGATGTAGCATGATGAACCTTGGGTGGTAAGGAATCCCGGGGGCTGGCGTCCTGAGCGCTGTAATGAACGCCAATTTGCGTAGGACACGAATCTCCGCCCACTGGAGTCCGGCTTGTCGTTGGAGGAGGAGGGTCCGTCGAGAGTTGGCGACAATGCGAGCGTCAAGTCTGAGCTTGTCGGCCTTGATTTCTGTGGTAGATGTCGGCGTCCTCGAAGCCGAGTCTGGCGTCGACCTCGCGGGAGTCATCGAATAGGGAAGTGTACAGAGCCCACAGTGTGCACAGGGCCCCATTTACTACCACCAGCAACAAAGTCCAGGGCACGTCTTCTGGCCGTGCTACAGTGTTGCGACGGAGCAGGGACCAGAGCGTGTTGACAAGCATGAACAGCGAACCGAGGAGCAAGATGTTGTGTCTTAAATCGAGTGCCACGGTCACCAGGCGTAAGATGGCGTGAATGGCGACATACAAAGTGACGTAGAACGGGAGGGAGGCCAGGCCGGTTGCGATCGTCACAACCCCGTCCCTCCACAGCAACACTAGCATGAACAGGTACATCACAGTTCCGACGACCGCCAGAACCGCGAGGACCATGCAGAACTCTGGCGAGTAGGCCCGTGCGAGAAGAGGCTTAGGTGAATGGGGGAGGGTTCGCGCGGTGGGTGGTGGATACAAAACAGGTGGTAGATTGTGTGAGTGGTTGTGGATGAGGTGGATGAAATGGAGGATCATAGTGGCGAGACCGACTGCTTGCCAGAATTGCCATGAGGATGGCCAGGCAAGCATGTGAGAAGCCAGCTGCAGCAGCAGCATGGGGTGCGGCGAATGGAAGGTGTTGGATGGAGGAGATGGGCGTAAGTGCAACAATAGAGCGCAGGTGATTCTTGGTGTGAGTGACGAGTAGAGTGGAGGAACGACGGTGGCGGGACGCGGCTCGGCGAGACGAGACCAGGCACCCAGCTGCCGTCCTCGACGATGAAACCTCCCTGCGGCCTAGCGCACCGCTCCGCCCGGCAGGTACAAACAGCACAGCACACCATATGCTTCGGACTGGGCGGCCGCCCACTCGGTGATGCCGTGACGCACCCGGCGGCGGCGCGGCTGCACAGCGCACCACGCTGGTGTGGCCGGAGTGTATTGTGGCAGCGGAACGGTTCCATCGGGCTCACGCCCCTCTCTATCTCCTTTCCGGCGTGACGGTCGCCTGTACGGCTGAGTGCAACGTCCCGATCAAGCATCACACAGAATGCATTACTACTGCTTGCCGCCCTTCGCTACACATCGGCTTTCTCGCCCCTTGCCTCACCCTCTGCCTCAGCTGCCACCAGCGCATCTGCCACGCTGCGCAGGCGGCGGAAGTCGGCGTGAACGAGGCGCTGGAGCACCGCGACGTCTTCGTCTCCTGACCACCTTTTCCGTTCGAGATACGTGAGCACGGAGACGTTTCGCGCGAGCGACTTCTCGAGCCGCTCTCTTGCCAGCTCCAAGTCGGGGGTGCTCATTCCGATGAGACGGCGGTCGAACTGGTCGGTACGGCCATTTTCCTTTGCCTCTTCCTTTGCGATGCTTGCCTGGTGAATCGTAGGCACGTAGCCCGGGCTGCCGGTGAAGGCGGCGTACATGATCCATACGGCGCCGATACCGACATTGGCGCCGAGGAGCACCCACCATCCTGCAATGATTGGGCCTCCCAGGATGAATGTGATACAGAAGAAGGGCGCTGCGACAGTGAGCGCCTTCTCGGATGAGCCGGCCGCCACAACGGCGAGACGGGCCGCAGCAAAGATGGCGAGCAGAAATGTGACGAAGATGGACCAGAGGATGATGACTCGCCAGAAAGAAGTATCGCCCAAAACGGACGTAACCGTCGCGAGTACGAAGCCGACCATGGTGAGTATGGTGCCGCCCATCCACAATACGGAGCGGAAGGACGGGGGGAAAGCGCGCGTGAGGAGATTGCGGATGTACTGAAGTGCGGACATGGTGTGTGATGAATGGACTCGAGATGGATGATGCAACGACGTCACTTATGTATGGCTGACCGGCTGAGTGGGCCGGTACTGCATGCATTACTACACTGTATTGCATCACAACAAGGCACGACACTGCAGTCATGCCGGCGACACCGCCTCCTTACACTTGTCTACGACCTTCTCCTGCATGAACCGCCTGTCGAACTCTCTTGACACCATCTCAAAGTGGACAAGGTCGCGGCGAACGGCGCGGTGCAGTGCGGCAATCTCAATGTCGGCGCATGGATACTTGATGGGCAACGCCTCGAGGCGGGCGAGGATTTGAGTCTTGGAAGCCAGCGAGTCCTCGAGCCTCCGCTTGCGATTCTCGAGCTCTTTGTCGCCGACTGTCATGAGGTCCTGAACGACGGGATGTGCCACGTTCCAGCGCAGGATGCACACCAACACGTGGAGTGTGGCGTACGAGCCGGCAAGGACGAGCGACTGGCCCCCGAGCTTCCCGCACCAGACGAACAGGCCGCCCATGAATGCCAGTGGTACGACGCACAGCGAACAGGTAGCCACTCGTCCCCGCCTGAGATGCGTCATGGAAACCGCGGTTATAGCCATGTCGATCACAATCGCCAGTACGGCCAGTACGAGGACGAACTGGGGGAAAAAATCGGCGAGGAGCTTACACACGCCGCAAAGTCCCACTAGAAAGCAGAGGACGAAGAAGGTGCCTTCCACCCATGATGGGACTCGGTCGGCGGGAGCGACGGTTGGCGGCTGCCCTTTCATCGTGATTGGGGATAATGAATGTCGAGAGGGCGGTTGCACTTGCGGTTGGTTGTGAATGGAGAAGTGCAAGTCGAGCAGATTCTTGTACATGTATAGGTTGAGACACGGTAAGTACTGTCTGTCCTGTATTACGACATTGAATACATCGAGGCACGGCGCGGTGGTCACACGTGCGACACAGCCTCCTTACGCAGGTCTACAGCCCCCTGCTCGCGCCCAAACCGCCTGTCAAGCTCATCAGACAGAGCCGCAAAGTGTGCGAGGTCGCGACGGACGTCGCGTTGCATCGCGGCGATTTCAACGTCGGTGCCCCCGGACTTGCTAGGCAGCGCCTCGAGGCGGGCCAGCGTTTCCGTCTTGGCGGCGAGAGCGTCCTCGAGTTTGGACTTGCGCTTCTCAAGTTCGTCGTGGTCGATCGTGCTTAGGTCGCGAAGAACGGGATGCTCGTCACATAGCGAGCGGAGATAGCGTGTCGACACGGTGAAGAAGGCGTACGAGCCCAACAGGGCGAACGACAGGATGTCCCCCCTGCCGGTCATGGTGATCCAGATAAGTAGACCACTGCTGAAGGCTAGGGGAACGGAGCACCCGAGACAGATTAACGCCCCTCTCCACCCACACTTGAGCAGGGGTTCGACGGTTGTTCCCAAGTCGACCAAGACTATCAGTCCAAGGACAATGTAGGCGTGAACACTCTTGAGCACGGCGAAAATGAAGCCGACCATGATTGCCAGGGCAACGGCAGCGATGAAGAGGCGGCTTCTCCGCCTGTTGGGCTCGATGGCCTGCGCGATGGTCGATGAAGGCGGTGCCATCGGATTGAGAGTGATTCTGGGAGCGACGCGTGAGATGAAGGCAGTTGTAAGAGTTGAAGTCTGTCGTCGACATCCAGCAGTGCAGTGCATGCCAAGCCGATGCACGGAGCACTGAGGTACGGCGTCGTTCCTGCCGTTGTCACATCCCCTGCCGTCGTCACGTCGTCATGCCGTTGACATCGCCGCTCCACCCTAGTTCTCGGCCTTCTCTTGGCCAAACCGCCGGTTAAGCTCCCGGGACACGACCGCAAAGTGGTCGAGGTCACCACGGACGTCGGCGCGCATTGTGGCGATGCTATCGTCATTCGGCCCCAGATACTGGAAACGGGCGAGCGTTCCCGTCTTGGCGGCCAGCGCGTCTTCGAGAGTGCGCTTGCGGCTCTGGAGTTCGTCGTCGTCGATCCTCCTCAGGTCGCGTAGAACAGGATGCACCTCTGGGCAAAGCGCCTGGATCATGCGCGCCAAAACGCCGAAGGAGGCATACGCACCTACCATAGCGAACACCCCGGCGTGGCCCATGCCTAACAACGGCCACTGCTCCATGCCTTCTATGCGAGGCATGATCCGTAGACCACTCAATACGGCGAGGGGCATGACAGACCGGGCGCAGATCCACGCTCCTCGCCGGCCGCACTGAAGCAAGGGTCGCGCGGTTGCCAGCATGTCGGACACGATCACCATCGAGATGCAGATGTAGGTGTAAAAAGCCGCCATCCAGACAAACATGGAGCCAAAAAAACCAGCGATGCCCAAGAGGATTATCCACATAGGCTCGTCGGCGGGCGCAATGGTTGATGTCGGCTGTGCCATCGTGATTGAGAGTGATGTATAAGAATGGAGGAAGTTGTCAAGAGTTGGCGTACGTTTTGAGAATTGAAAGTGTAGGCCAAACAGATTACACAGCGGTATGGCATTATCCCTTCCGCTGTCACGCTAGGAACACACCTCTTCACCGACGTCTACAACCGTCTGTGGCTCATACCGCGCCACAAATGCCTTGGATACGGCCGCAAAGTGTGCGAGGTCACGGCGCAGGTCGGCGCGCAGCGCAGCGACGTCGGTGCCAGCCCCCGATCCCTGAGGGCTTGTGACTCGAGGCGGACGAGTGTTTCAGTCTTGGCGGCCAGCGAGTCCTCATGCGTGCGCTTCCGCTGCTCAAGCTCGGAGGTGTCGATTATTTCGACGAGGTTGCGAACAACGGGATGCTTATCGCGGGGCGGATAGTTGATGCTGCGTACAGTATATGCACCACAGGGGGGAAGACGGCGTACGAGCCTACAAGGGCGAGCGAATTGAGATCAAGGATGCTGACATCAAGACGTACTGTACGCCAACGAAGAGGGCCAGTGGGAGGAGGCAATAGACGCAACCCAACGCCCATCTCCACCCGTACCTCCACATGCGAGTCGCAGTGTTGTACATGTCGAGAGCAATCACCATCGCGGCCCAGGCGTAAGGGCCAAAGTCCTTGCTGGACCAGATGCCGCCTCCGATTGCAAGGTAAACGGCGCTGAGCATTAGGCTGAGCCACGCCTGTGCTGACATCATGACTGGATATGACTGAAGTTGATTGTTAGCCAAATGGAGGAGAGTGTTCAAAGCGTCTTACTGTAGATGCTGACCATCGACAACGTGAAGCCAACGGCATAGATAGTGAGGCACGGCGTGACTGCCCTTGTCCAGCCACACACCTAGACTATGACACTGCAACCCCTTGCGGAGCAGACGACCCGACACCGCATACAGGTACGAAATATCTGGGCGTATTGCGGGTCCCTTCACCCCTCAGCGGGGTGCAACGGCCTCGGCGTCGCTCCCAATCTTGGTAGTATGGCGAAGACACCTGGTGAAGAACGCACCGGCCATGACGGCGCGCAGCGCCACAAGGTTGGGGCTGCATCGACTGGGGGCTCCCTTTGCGACAGAACCCTGTCACCACCCTGCATCGCCATCAGGCACGACCCGGCAGCGTCGGCTGGGTAGCAAGACATGCATCAAACGGTACTCTGCGCGTCTGGCACTACATCTACGTGCTCTAGAATCACCTCCCAGCCGCCGTAGTACAGCGGGGTACCTAAAGTGACGAGCACACCCACCCATAATGCACAAGGGGCAAGTGAAGCAGCCACACCCATCTTCCCAGAAACGTCGATATAGAACCCCCATAGGAGGATGTACACGCCAGCCAACAGTTTGACTTTCCACCTGACCGAGGGAGGGACCAAGCCGATCATGGAGACATCAAAGGTGGCGACGAAGAAGGGGGCGACGGCGAAGAAGGCGATCAACACTGAGCTCAACACTGCGATGCCCAGGCGCGCACCCATGAAGAAGGCGATGATGTAGATGACAACCGGCCCGAACGTCGTCAGCCCGTCGGTGAGGGGAAGGTCGTGCACATGGTACCGTAGCACGGTCAAGACTAGGAAGCATGCGGAAATAAACAACCCCATAACGTAGAGCATGACGCGGAACTCCGAGGGGTACGTGTGAGCGAGAAAGCTTTGAAGTCGCTGAAGTCGTGTCATGGTGGATCGTGTCATTGTGGAATGAAAGGAGATGGATTACGGATTGGCGTTATTGTTGACCTGTCGCTTTGGTGGGGTGCAGCGGAACAAGGCACGAGGGCAGGACCAGGCGGCTCTGTCGGACCACGCTGCTGAGACGAGGCAATCACCCCTTCCAGCTCGAGGAGAATGCTGTTTCGCATCTGGGCTACCTCGGCCTCCGTGAGCTCGGGGTGGGCGACGCGGACCCGCTCGAATCGGGCCCGCAGGTCCGAGAGGCGGTCCAGCGTCTCCGTGTCAGCGGCCAAGGACTCCTCGATTTCCCGCCTGCGCTCCTCGAGCTGGTTGTGGTCGAGTGTGTCGAGGCTGAGGACAAACCCGCTGGTGCCCGTCTCCGCGAGCTCCTCCTTGCTGGTAGATTCGGAGGGCTCATCCACCTTGCCGAAAAGGTGGAAGTACCCGCTGAACAGCCAGTGGTGCAACATCGTGGGGTTCATCCACTGGGTCGCGAAGTTCTCGTGTGGGATCAACCAGAGGATGATGACGGCAAAGAGGAAGACGTAGAACGGGGGGAGCACGAAGAGGGCGAATCGGTCCATTCCCATTACTACGATGGCGAGGCGTATACCGATCAAGACGCAGAGGCAGTAGACGACCACCAGACCAGAGATACTCGCGACCACCGTGAAGGGGACATCCAGTAGTTGGTTGAAGATCACGACCCAAATCAGGCTGACCACGCAAAGACCCACCGTGGCTCGGCGGAGGGGGGGGGCGAAAGCCGGGGGGTATGTGCGAGCGAGAAAGCTTTTTAGTCGCTGATATCGTGTCATGGTGGAATGGAAAGTGATGAAGAAGGGTTGGCGTCATTGTTGACTTGGCGACGCGGGGAGCGGTGCATCGAAACAAGGCACGGGTGCAGAATCAGCCGGCTGTTGCAGACCACGATGGTTGGACGAGGCAGCCAGCTCTTCCAGCTCGAGGAGAATGCTGGCTCGTCTCTGGGCCACCTCGGCGTCGGTGGGGCCGGCGACGCGCACCCGTTCGAACCGAGCCTGCAGATCCGAGAGGCGATCCAGCGTCTCCTCATCGCCAGCCAAGGACTCCTCAACTTCGCGCAAGCGGACCTCGAGCTTGTTGTGGTCGAGTGTATCGGGGCGGGCGAGGTACTTGTTGGCCGTCTGCTCTAAGCGTTCGTCGGTGAAGAAATCGCAGTGCAAAATCCAAAGGATGTGGTGCAGTACAATCCGTTGAAGCCAAAAGTCCACGATGTCTAGGTGTTTTCGGGTCCACCAGAGGATTACGATAGCGGAGTAGACGACCCAGCACGGTACGCCCACGAGGAGGGTCAATCGTTCACGGCCCACTACTACCATGACCAGGCGTACACCAATAAAGAAGCAGAGGCTGTAGACGACCATCCGCCCGGAGACTGTTGCCGTTGCGGTGAAGGGGAGGCCCTCTATGAGGTACAGGCCAGCTTGGACAAGCAGGAGAAACACGCAAACAACCCCCATGGCGAAAGGGAGGGCAAAGTAGAAGGCCGGGGGGTATGTGCGTGCCAGAAAACCTCGAAGCTGTTGATATCGTGTCATAGTGGAATGAAGAGAGATGGGCGATGGGTGGTGTCGTTGATGTTGTCGACACGGTCAAGGCGCTGATGTGGTTTCGAAACAAGGCACGCGATCGGCACCAGGTGGCTCGTCAGACCTCCGACACGCATCAGAGGCGAACGTCGTCCGCATGTGTGCATCGTTGTGAGGGTGCGAGGGACAAAGGTCATGCATTGCATTGGCTTGACCGAGGCGCAGTGAGCCCCGTATCCTGCTCGTCAAGAAGGGGCTCCCCCTCGAGTTCAAACGCTGCGGTCCCCTCTACTGATAAACCCCACTGCATCGCAGGCGTGAGACAAGCCAGTCCACTCTACCAGCTCGCGGCGCACGTTATGCCGCAGCTCAGCCATCTCGGCGTTGGTTGCGATCCCGGGGTCGGAGACACGGAGAGCGGCCAGTGCCGCCATTGTGCTCGTGTTTGCTGCCAGAGCGGTCTCGAGCTCGCGCTTGCGCTTCCACTCGTTTAAGCGGCGGGGAGGCGTTCGTCCGGTGCAGCCGGGAATGACCTCAAAGGCGACATACATGCCAAGTACGGCAAAGACCGCGACGTTGACGGCGGCGACCCACCAGGAGGAGACACCGAGTGTGTTGAGGATGCCGTTGAGTGCCACTGTGGGGACGACAAAGGCGAGGAAGAAGACGAGGAGCCCCTCGGTGCCGGACACGAACAGCACGCCGCGGAGCACGGAAAATACGGCGCTGATGGAGGTGATAAGCCCCGCAAGATGCGTCCACGACTGCCGCCAGTCGTCCGTCGCGTACGCTGTCAGCGGGAGGCCGACAACCGCGAGGAGGAGCGCGGTCCGGAGCACGATGCGGCGGAAGGGCGGTGGGTAGACCTGTGCGAGGAAGAGCCGGGCGGACATGCGGAGAACGGAGCGCGCTGAGAAGAGGGAGAGCAGAGCACAGCCATGCAGGCCAAGCCACGGTTTTGATGTTGTACCGCCGTTCGGCACAGCCCCACCGAGGCACTGCGGTCCGCGACATCACCGGTGTGGGCGCTAGACCAAGACACATGCCAACGCCCACGCGTCGCATCAGGAAAGCCACTAGCGGGCGCCGACGCCGACGCGCCTACAATTGTTCAGGACACGAGGTTGAGGCGTAGTGCATGCACTACCATCTGGATCGGAGACGCCTTTGCGACGTGCGGGGGAGCTCAAGATCGATGAATGGCAGTCGCTTTTTCACACAGCAAACATAATGCCACAACGATTGCTGCGTACTATACACTGTCTTTCTCTTCACGCAGCCCTCGTTGTTTCTCAAAATCGTTCACTTGCAGCTCGGGCCCTAGGCGTCCTCGTCTCACGGACACACGAGTATTGGAGACACGTACAGGTGCAATATGACCCACGATCAATGGTGACCATCAGGCTCGGACAGCACATGCCTGGCTTCAGGCGCGATCTGATGCCTCTAAGCATGAGGCAGTCCTAACCCTGTCATTGTCGCAACTTGGGCTCACATTGAGACCTCCCCCGCCCGCTGGTAGTGGCTACCCTCTACGTCTGCCGCCCTGCGCCGCTACATCCTGATCCGCCTGAGACCGATGAGCTCGCCTTGTTTTCAGTCCATGTGCGCCCCGTCACCGTGTTCGTGTGTATCAGGGAAGCCTAGCTGTTGGGGCGGCTGACGACAAGGGCATAGACAACGTCATGTTTACCATGGTAGATCACAACCAAACCCACGGCCGCCTCACCGCTTCAAACGCTGCGGTCTGCTCTAGTAATAACGCCCGTTGCAGCACAGGCAAAAGACAAGCCAGTCCGCCCTGCCAGGCCACGTCGCACGGTACGGTAAATCGGAACTCGGCCATCTCGGCCTTGGTTGTGATCCCGGGGGGTTGAAGACGCGCCCTACGGCCGGCGGGCCAGTGCGGCCACGGTGGCGGCGTTGGCTGCCAGCGCGGTCTCGAAACTTGAAACTCGCGCTTGAGCTTCCACTCGCTTCAGCGGTACGTTGACCGTGATGGCGCTGGCCCGTGGTAGCGCACATCGAGGGCGACACGCATGCCCAGTACGACGAAGGGGGCCCGGCGTTGACGGCTGGGACCCACCAGGGGCGAAGCCCAAGGAGTCGAGGAAGCCGTTGAGTGCGACGGTTGGAACGAAGCGGCGAAGAAGCAGCCGCGCAGGCCCTTACTGTCTGTCTCCGAAACGGTGAGTATTGCTTCGATAGACAAAAGAAAATTTTGGTCACGAACACGGCCATCCCGCTCAACGACAACGGCACGTTTGCCGTCGAGCCCCCGAGCAGCAGGGCGCTCACCCCGAACCTGGCGAGGGCTGCTTCGAATTGGGAGCTGGTCTTCCCCCTCGCTGGGATCGCCGTCGCCGTCGCGAAGGCCATAGACACCTCGATCAAGAGCGCGGCGATCAAGCAGGGCCTGTTTGTTTGTGGAGGGCCTCATCGACCAGTATCGCCAGGTCGCCCCCGACCGCAACGTATTCATCTTCCAGCGCTTCAAGGGCTTCACGTGGTGGGTTGGCGACGGCGGCTCGGTCCATGAGACCACGCTGCAGTACAAGAACAAGTTCTTCGGCGTCGTGTCGTCCAAGGGCAGAGGCGAGCTTAACAGTAATGGTGCCGACGGCGGCTGGGCCAACTGGGGCTGGTACGGAGTCGTCTGGAAGGACAGCAACAAGGTCAACTTTTATCAGTCGGGCCTTGTGGCGCCTCGGCACACCCTTCCCACCATTCCTACCTCCCCTCTTGCCCCCTGCCTTTAGCCAAGTAAATGAAAGAAAGAACGAAAGAAAGCGAGGAAGAAAAGAATGAATAAATGTGGGTGAGGTGGGTGTCGGAGTGAGTATCGTGTCAGGCAGTGTGCTCGGAAAGACCACTAGACCAGCATACCCAAAGGTGTGCGCACACACTTACCCGTCAGGTAAGAACGTGTGTGCGGAAGTCGGGAGCTTGCATCTGGCCGGCGGCCGTTATCTACGCCCAGGCCGCCGGCGTCTTGGGGACTAGGCGCAGGCCGAGGCGGAGGCGATGGGCGCATCGAAGCATTCGTGTGGGCGACGCTGCGGTGTGTGCTGCACACAGGACGAGACAAGGCATGTAATAGATAGAGCAATGCAGCGATAGCAGCATGCATCGTGCTGCCGGCAATGTTGCTTGTTACTGTAGCTGGCCGATGCCGTTGCGCGGTGAGCACCATTTTCAGGCACGGCGGCGAGCGGCGAGCGGCGAACAGCAGGCAGCCAGCCATCGCCGAGAATCGACACGCTCACATCACTGGACAACCCGCAGTCCATCACTCTTTCTTTCTCTTACTCTTCCATCTCTGTATCAGCGCACGCAGCGACAGCATCCCCAGCACAAACACAAACACCAGCATTGCGGACCACCAACCCCGGCCTCGCCGCACCCCTCCACCCCCTCCCCGCCCCCACCCGAATCGAAGCACCCCCCGATGCGGCCAATAACCCTCGTCTCCCTTCTCGTCCTGCCGCTCGCCCTCGCGGCTGCCATCCCCAAGGCCGACGACAGCGCCGCGCTCGCCGACGCGCTCGAGCAAGTCAAGGCGGCGGGCGACCGCGCGCCGCCGACGCCAGGCCGCAAGCGACCGCGTCCGCGCGAGGTGCGCGAGGCCGCCGTGCTCAAGGTGCCGCTCTACGTCCCGTGGGAGGAGAAGCCGGCGCCGGTGACCAACGAGGAGTGGAACACGCACCCCGGGCCCGAGAGCGAGCAGTGGGAGAAGCACCACTTCGGCGACCACCTGCCCGACCAGTACCCCGGCGGCTACGACCCCAAGTCGCAGCCCGAGTTCGACGTGAGCAAGGTCGCCGAGAAGGCGAGCTTCGAGCACCCGTCCTTCATGGTCTGGAAGGGCTGGTGGTACACCTCGCAGCCGCCGTGTGCGCCGGGCGGCGGATGCCGCAAGTGCCAGGGCGATGGGCTGTGCGCCCTCACCTGGAACAAGGAGGGCGAGAAGGAGAACCCGTGGAAGCGGCTACGGGCGGCGAGGAAGCGCTGGGCGGAGAAGGCGAGGGCGGATCGAGAGCCGTGAGCTAGCGAGCGAGCGAACCCAGCGAGCGAGTAGGCGGCGTGAGCAAGATGCCGGCTCGGCGTGAGGATGTCGCGTCCGTCGCGTCGCGCTGCATCGCGTCGCGCATCGCCTCGCCAGCCGCCGTGTACTAGTTGTACCATAGCATTACGGATGTATCCGCTTGTTCCGACGATTCCGCGCGCAGCAATGGAACATGTGTGCTCGAAGCGAGCACGCGAGCACGGCGAATGGCGATGTGGAGGAATCGGACGCGAGACTGTCAACAGCAGCCTCGGCGGCGCAGCAAGGCAGACGCAATGGCGCGTCGCAGTGGCGTCATTGACTGACTGACTGACTGACTCGAGCGAGACATCTCCAGCCCATCCATCCCCAATGCACGCTAATGGCAGCACGCAATGCATCCCGGCAGGGTGGTATAAGACGGCGCTAGGCGCGCATCTCACAACCTAACCATCACACACCATGTCACTCTCCACTATCAAGATCTGGGGCCGCGGGAACAGCGCCAACGTCAAGCGCGCGCTCTGGGCGGCCGAGGAGCTGGGCGTGGCGTACGAGTCCATCCCCGCCGGCGGCGCGTACGGGCGCAACGACGAGCTCGTGGCCCTCGGCAACCCCACCGGCCTCGTGCCCACGCTGCAGGACGGCGACTTCGTGCTCTGGGAGTCGGCCGCGATCGTGCGGTACCTCGGCAACGCGTACGGCGCGGGCTCGACCTTCTTCCCGGACGACGCGAAGACCCGTGCCGCGGCAGACAAGTGGATCGACTGGGCGCCGACTTTCGTGAGTGCCAGCAACAGCAGCCACAGCTGACGGCCAGTTCAAGGAGCTCTTCCCCGCGTTCATCGGCCTCGTGCGCACGCCAGAGGACAAGCGCGACGCGGCCGCCATCGCCGCGAGCATCGAGGGCACGGCCGCGATCATCCGCAAGGTCGTCGAGCCGACGCTCGCGAAGCAGGACTACTTCTCCGGCAAGGAGTTTGGCTTCGGCGACGTCGCGCTCGGCGCGCTCGCGTACATCTGGTTCGAGGCGATTAAGGAGCGCCCCGCGCTGCCAGGCTGGGACGCGTGGTATGCGCGTGTGAGCGCGCGCCCGGCGTTCAAGAAGGTCGTGGCGGTCGGGCTTTCGTAAGCACCGGCGTGCATATAGAAGGTAGAAGGATAGAGATGGACAAATAGATAGACGTGGACCCAGCCCGAGGCGCCGGACCGAGCCGGCACCACTCGGAGCGAGTCCCTTGTGGCCGCCCACCCCGTCCTTGCCGTGCTCCACGCGGTGCACTCGGCAGCGGGGCCGGTGCCGAACCTGCGGCGAGCGGAGCATGCGGTGTGTGCGGGGCCAGCGAGCTCGGTGCGAGCATGCAAGCATGCAGCATGGCATCATGCATACGCCGAGTGGCCGAGTGAGTGGGTGGTCCAGCGTGGTGCAGTCGTCGTCGCGCGGTCGCCCGACTGACTAGGCCAGGACGCTTTTCCGTGCCTTGTGAGCTTGTATGGCGTCACATTGTCCACCCATCCACATCAATAACTGCGCAGCTACATGATCTCCTTTCTCAACTCTCTCCTCCCTAACGCTTGACTAGCACGCCCCATCGCAGCAGCAGCAGCAGCAGCCCAAGCACGCACCATGGCATCCTCCGCAACAGCAGCATCGCGTTACTACGCCGACGCAAAGGCACCCGTCTGCCCGCTCGTCATCAAGGACCACTTCAACACGCTCACGCCCGCGCAGAAGCTGTACGCGCACCACATTGCCGTCGCGAGCTGGCTCGGCGCGCGCATCGTGCTGGAGCAGACGACGCCGCACGCGTCCGGCCTGTTCGACCTCCTGCGCGAGGTCTTCTCTGCGGCCGGCAACCCCAGCACCCTCGCCGACCTCGACAAGCTCGCCGCCGACGCTGGCGTGTCGGCCGACGAGTTCACTGGCGTCCTCGAGTACACGGTGCAGGTGTTCAACAACCTCGCAAACTACAAGTCGTTTGGCGACTCCAAGTTCATCCCGCGCGTGCCGGCCGCGGTGTTCCGCAAGGTCGTCGCGGCGGCGCCTAACGCCGGCTCGGCGCTGGCAAAGTACGACGCGCTCGAGGAGGAGATCTACGGCATCACACCGGCGGCGCGCACGCTGCTGGGCTACCTTGACGCTGGACATGTGACCAACTACTACGAGGGCGACATCACGCAGGACGACATCAAGGCTATCGGTACGTGGTGCGAGGCTCGCGGGCTCGACCCGCTCAACACGCGCCTGTTCAAGACAAAGGACGGCAAGTTTGAGCTCCGCATCGCCAGCGCCGAGAAGAACGGGCCCGAGGCGGGCGAGTACGACGACGAGAAGGGCGGCCGTAAGGTTGTCGTCACGTACGGCGACTACGCGCCTGTGCTGGCTGCTGTTGCCGCCGAGCTCGAGAAGGCCATCCCGTACGCTGCCAACGAGCACCAGAAGAAGATGCTCGAGCACTACGTCACGACGTTCACCACCGGCTCGGTCGACGCGCACAAGGACAGCCAGCGCGAGTGGATCCAGGACATTGGCCCCGCAGTCGAGACGAACATTGGTTTTGTCGAGACGTACCGCGACCCCGCGGGCGTGCGCGCCGAGTGGGAGGGCTTTGTCGCCGTCGTCAACAAGGAGCAGACGAAGAAGTTTGAGCGTCTTGTCGCTGCGGCGCCAGAGTTCATCCCCCAGCTCCCCTGGAGCAAGGACTTTGAGAAGGACAAGTTCCACAAGCCTGACTTCACCTCGCTCGAGGTGCTGACGTTCGCCACCGCCGGCGTGCCTGCCGGCATCAACATCCCCAACTTTGACGACATCCGCCAGACGTTTGGCTTCAAGAACGTCTCGCTCGGCAACGTGCTCAACGCCAAGGCGCCCGACGAGAAGATCACCTTCCTCGACGACGAGGACGTCGCGCTGTTTAAGAAGCTCCGCGGCCCCGCGTTCGAGGTGCAGGTCGGCATCCACGAGCTGCTCGGCCACGGCACCGGCAAGCTGCTGCAGGAGGAGCGCGACGGCACAGCCAACTTTGACAAGGCGAACCCGCCGACCAACCCTCTGACTGGCAAGCCCGTCGAGCACTGGTACGGGCCCGGCGAGACGTGGGGCTCGCGCTTCAAGGCCGTCGCGTCGAGCTACGAGGAGTGCCGCGCCGAGTCGGTCGCCATGTTCCTCAGCACGAGCTACGACGTGCTCAAGGTGTTTGGGCACGACGACAAGTCGGTCGACGAGGGCCTCGCGACCGACATTTTGTACGTCGCCTGGCTGCAGATGGCGCGCGCGGGTCTGCTCGCGCTGGAGTTCTACGACCCCGCCGCCAAGAAGTGGGGCCAGGCGCACATGCAGGCGCGGTACGCGATCACGCGCGTGTTCCAGGACGCGGGGCACGGGTTTGTCTCGATCGACCGCGAGGGCGACGACCTGCGCGTGCGTCTCGACCGCAGCAAGATTGAGACGGTCGGCAAGGACGCCATCGGCCACTTCTTGCTCCAGCTGCAGGTGTACAAGGCGACCGGCGACGCCGAGGCCGGCACCGAGCTGTACAACCGCGTCACGGCGGTCCCCGACGAGTGGCTCGCATACCGCGACATTGTGCTCGCCAACCGCCAGCCGCGCAAGGTGCTGCTCCAGGCCAACACCTTTGTGGAGGGCGAGGATGTCGTGCTCAAGGAGTACTCGGCCGACGAGGCGGGTGTGATCCAGAGCTTCCTCGAGCGCAAGATCTAGGCGCGGGGGGAGGGGAGATGGGGCTGAGGCGTACGATGTACAGATGGAGGCGAGGCGGCGGGCGGAAGCGGCGCCCAAGCACAGGGGTAGTGGCTCGCGCAGAGGCGTCGAGCCCGTGCTCGCGGCCGTCGCGCTATGTAGATAGAAGCCGAACAGGGTAATGGAAGCTGTGGTCGTGGTCGTGGCCGTGGTCGTGTGCGTGCGTGCTTGTGTTTGTGCGTGCGCGCGGCGCGCGTGCTGGATGTGCGGGCTGGGCGGCGGCGGCGAGCGGCCTTGGTAGCGCTGCTGTTGTCTCGTCACATTCCGTGTGCATCCGCCCGCTGGCGCCCTTCAATCGCCATATGCATTACGGCCAGTGCGACCACCGCTGTGCTGGAATGCGATGTGCGCTACTGACGGGTGTCAACAACATCGGGGGTTGTGCCGAGCCTGCCTGGCTGTCAATCAAGGCACTGGGGCCGAAGCGAGGGGGGCCGACGGGAGTGACAGGGGGGAGAAGGGAGGGGGAGGCAGAGCGGCCCGGCGGCCACGAGCACTGCACTGCAGCCAAGGTGCAAGGTGGGGGGGGTGGGCCTAATATGCCCTTTGGCATCATGTCCTGCAGGGATGCTGCGCGTCTTTGCGCTGCTTGCTTGCTTGCTCGTTGGGCACCTTGGCAGCAGCGACAAGACATTATTGATTCACGCAATCAGCAACAGCCAGCGAGCGACGACAGTGACGAACGACGAGAAAAGAACAGAAAAACAACCATCTCAGCCAACTTTACACTCTCCCTCCCATCACACCCCACCACCACCCCACCACCATGCGGCTATCCTTGCTCGCCCTCACGCTCTTTACCTGTGCGCTAGCGCAGAACAACTCGACAAACAACGACGAGCCGACGTCAACGCACCCGGTCACCGCGGGCCCAACACACTCGGGCAACTTCACCGAGTCGAGCAACGGCACCGCGTCCGCCGCCTCGTCGACCATCACGCCGGTCAACGACCGCCCGGGCACCGTCGCGGTCGGCGACGGCCAGACGTACGGCCAGGCGACCGCCACCGGCGGGCTGAACGCGACGTCCCCGCTCAACGGCACCATCCAGTCCAACATCACGTGGGAGCTGCCGTGCCAAGACATCAACGCGACCGTCAACATCAACGGCACGGTCATCCCCATCGTCGGGACGTGTACGTGCCGCTTGAATGGCACCGCAAACTTCAACGGCACGGCGGTCGGCGGCAAGTGTCCTGATGTTGCGCCGCTGCCGGCGTATGTGTTGCCTGGGTACAGCTGGGACAAGAACGAGACGAAGGTGACCAGCCCGACGAACTCGAGCGGATGTGAGTGGGCGGGCGTCGGCGCAGCCGGCGCCAAAGGACCGTGTGATGCGGCCGGGGTTCTGCAGTGTCGCAAGCTGCAGTGCCCCTTGCCGCACAGCAGCGCTCAGCAGCTAACCCACCCAGGGGTCGCCGGCACGCAGTCAACAGTCGAATGGACATGGCCAAAGGACGGCAACCACACGCAGCTCGCGATCCGCCTAGCGCGCGTCAACACGAGCGCGGACGTCAGCACAAACTTCTATGCTGTGGTCAACTCGAGCGACCTGAAGGCCACGCAGGGAATCACGCCGTTGTGAGTGGGCCGGCGGGCGTCAGCGTGCGTGACAGGCACAGCGGGTGTGCTCCGATGGCCTTGCCGCCGTCGCCGTCGCCGCCGACGCCGTGTCACTCCCAATGCCCCCGCTGACGCCGCAGCACGCCCCCCGGCACAGGCTACTTTGTCCGTATCCTCAACTACGACAACCAGAGCTGTGAGTGGCGGTCCCCGCGCGCGCGCGCCAGCTGACACCCCCCGCCAGTGGTGTACGCCTCGTCGCCCGAGTTCGAGATCAAGGCCGCCGGCTCCAAGCCGTCCGGCGCGGCGCGGGCCGCCGCCCCGGGCGCTCTGGTGGTGCTGTTCGCCGCCGCACTGCTGCTGTAGCCGCTGGCTCGCGCTTCTTGTCCAGTCCTGCCCTGCCCAGTGCACACCCCCGCCAGCCGGGCGCCTCTAGAGCTTTTCGACCGCCCGCTGCTGTGCCCCTCCCATTCGTTCTCTGCCGTGCAGATGTATCTATTCATCGTGCCGGTGGTATCGGTGTTGGTGCCGCTGCGCGGTGACGTCGCCGTCCGCAGCGGACCAGAGCCAAGTGGCGTGCCTGCCTGCTCGCGGCCTCACGACGGCCAAGAACACTGCGCTACTCACGTACTCACAGCTCTGATCCAAGTCTCACGCTCTTAGACTACTTCTGATGTCAAGTCTCACGCTCGTCATCTGTGGCGGTGTGGCAGTGCACCTGCGCTGCCAGGTGACAGCGCCGGTCGGTGGCACAGTGACCACACCCCACCCGCGCCAGCAGTGACACCCATGACATGGACTCGACACCAGGCGATCTCGTCCAGTGCCTCGGCCGCTACCCCGCCCACCTGCTTACCAGCTCACCCAGCTCACATGGCAGCGTGGGCAGACCTGCGATTTATCCACTGCCCCCAGACACGACTACACATACACTACTTGGCCCACTGTCAGGCCGTACAAGCCGTGCTCTTCAATCTACTCTGACGCGCGGGCGCCGGCGCCCGACGCCCCCGACGCAGCCACCGCCGATCTGGCTTGCCCCGAATCGCCCGTCCCCGACCCAGACCTTGAAGCCCACTGCTGATTATAGCTTGGCGGCACAACGTTCACCACCTCGCCGGCGTCAGTCTCCTGGCGCGTGGGATCGACGCGGAGATAAAGTCCAAGCTTGGCCGACCTGACGAGTGGTGGCGTGCCGTCGTCGTTGGCGTCGCCAGAGCGGCTCCCACTCTCCGCCGTCGCTGGCGATACGGGGAACGGCGTAAGGAGCGGGTGCTCCGTTCCCATGAGCGCCGCGCGAGTGTTGGGTCCACTGAGGTCAGCTCAGGACGTGGGGGACGCTTACGTGACCGGATGCGACTGGTACCCGTACATCTCGCCGTCGAGCAAGTCGAGTGGCTCGGGCTTGGAGCTCTCGCGTCTGCTCTTCCGCCGCCGGAGGAAGAAGATGAGTAACGCGATAGCGACCAGTGCCGCTACGCCGCCGACGACCCCGCCGACAATCGCGCCGATGTTGCTGCCGCCCTTCTTCTCCTTCTTTTCGGGTGAGTTGTCGACTGGGTTGTTGGGTGGGCTTCCGGGAGCCACCCTCGCGTTCACTGCCGACCATGTGCGCAACCACGAGACCTCTACCCACCAGTCTTTGAGCACCGTCTCGAGAGTCAAGGTGGACTCGATTGCGGGGTCGACTGGCCCGGCCCACAGCACGACGTCTTTACCCAGCCAGGACGAGTACTGTGACATCCGCGGGGCGACTCCCTTCTGCCCAGTGAGGGACACGCGGTAGTCGCCGTTGGCCCTCGACGTGGAGCCGTACAGCGCGAGGAAGGAGGTGTTTGCGGGGACAGTGTAAGCGAGCTTTGCACCTTGGCCGCTCGTGCGAACGTGGTTCCACGCTGTGTGGTGTCAGTGAACGCAAGGGGGGTGGTGCTTACTCCTTCCGGGCCGGGACCAGTACGCACGCCACTCGACGCCACCCGTAGAGGTCGCCTTGAAGGCGGGGTTGATACTCCCCCGCGCGCCCATCTCATCTGGGCTGCTGTCCCCCTCAGTGACAGTCGACACGGTGGTAGTGTTGGCCCTGTCCGCTGTGAATCTGCCGTTAGAGGGCTGGCTCCGTTGTACCACCCACCCACCCTTCTGTCAGAAACGCAGTGACGATAGACGCGGAGTAAAAGTCCACCGAGCCCGAGTTGAGGTTGAGTAGCACATTGTGCCGCGCATATGGTAGGTTGGTGACGTTGGCCAGCACATCGCGAGTGGCAGCAGTGTGGATCGCGTTTCCGTCGACCGACACGGTCACCCCCGTGCCCCCGTCGGAGGAGTTACCCCACAGCACGACACCGGTGCCGAAGAACTCGAGGTAGATCTTGGCACCGGGGTAAGCCGAGGAGCGCTTTGGCCGGCCGGCAGGGAGGGTGTCACCGGTGATGTTGGCCTGCGCTAGTGATACGCCAGAGTATGACATCTCCCATCCTATTGCGGGAGAAACGGAGGTGGCACCTTCCGGCATGTTGTCAGGCGAGGTGCCGCCTTGCGGGTCTGGTGTTCGCGGGCCGATAGGCATGAAGATCAGCATCGGGTCCGCGGCCGACAGGTCAAACGTGAACGGCGCGAGGCTCATGCTGGTGGCTGTTGGCAGCGCGAGGAAAAGTGCGCCAAGGGCACCAAGGATGAGCATGGCGCTTGAGCCTGGATAAAAGAAGAGAGAAGGACGGTGCTATAAGTGTTTTGTACGCGCGTGGGTGGGTGTGTCACTGGCGACAGCGGAGCGGGGTTTGTGTTGAGTGGTGCAGAGACAAGCGCCATCAGAGGAGGCACAAGCAGCGTGGTTGAGTGGTGTAGAGACAAGCGCCATCAGAGGAGGCACAAGCAGCGTGCTGTGGACCGACGGACATCGAGTCGAGTCGCTTTTGAGCCAATATGCATGGATCGACGCACCCAGGCTCCGCCCTGCTCTGCCCTGCTCTGCTTTGCTCTGCTGAAGCTGCACCACAGCAGCCGCCACATCTCCCGCACTGATCCGCCGCCACAACAGCGCTCCGACCGCCACACGGGCCCTCCGACCGCCACAGCAGTCTTCGCATCTATTGTGCTTGCTGGCCGTCCAAACCGCATCTCGCTCTGGCGCCGCACATCCGCCACCCATGACACGTGCATTTGCGCATGTAGGCGCACAAGTCGTACATGTAGCTGCATGCCCTGCACGGCATGCCCGCGAGCCGGCGCTCAGAAGTTCGGCCCCACAAGGATGCTGCCACGCCGCGCCCTGCCGCACCCCGGCCATGCCCCAGCCCCGACTGCCGAAGCAATGCAGATCATACGTAGCTTTGCGGAATGCACAGCTGTCACGGCCAGCCAACGCCGCAGGTGGCAATTTGGCGGGGTGGCGTCAGAATACGAAGGCGCTGACATCGCGTCAGTCGCTTCACGTGCCCTTCCGCCTGAGCCGAGACTCTCGACTCTCCCACAAGTGGGTGTGGCAGGTTTAGCGGTAGATTTGTCGCGTGCGAAGGGCTGGGTGATCGTGTCATGTTGCGTGTGCATGCAAGCAGTGGTCAGTGGATCGGACGCCTGTCGGTGCCATTTTGCGCGTACACTGCAGCTGTTATCACCGCATCAAGTCATGCTACTACACACACGTCTAGCGTGCTAGCTTGTGGACAGATTGCCCAACGACTGCCACGCCGAACCGCCACCGACACCGTCGCCGAGTCGCCACGACAGACGCACCCAGTGACCATCTCGTCATTTCGCCCAGTGCCGGAATATCTCACCCACCCAACCCCAGCCATGCACTGCTTGTCCATTCTCACGGCCTACAAGCCACACAAACTCTTGACTCTACTCTCACGCGCGGCTGCCAGACCCCGCGGCCGCCCACTGCGGGTTGTAGCTCGGCGGGACGACATTCACAACCGCGCCCGCGTCCGTCTCCTGGTGCGTGACTTCCGCGCGGGGGGTGAAGCCGTACTTTGTCGACATGACAAGGGGTGGCGTGTCGCCGGCGTCGGAGAGGGCGCTGGCGCTCGCCGCCGTCCCTGGCGCGGTGGGGAAGGGGGTCAGCAGCGCGTGCTGCTCGCCCACGGGCGGCGTGTTGGTGTTGTGGCCACTGGCGTCAGCTCTGCGCGGAGGTGGCCGGCTTACATGGCAGACTGGGGCTGGTACTCGTACATGTCGCCGTCGAGCATGTCGAGCGGCTCGGCCTTGGCGCGCTTCCGGCGACGCAGGCAGAACAGCAGCAGCGCGATAGCGACGAGGGCCGCGATGCCGCCCACCACGCCGCCTACGATCGCGCCGACGTTGCTGCTGCCGCTCTTCTTGTCCTTGTCCCTGTTGCCGTTGGGCGCCACGGTGCCGGTACCGTTACTGTACGAGGCCGTCCCGTTCAGCGCGGACCACGTGCGCACCTGCGACACGTCGATCCACCAGTTGCTCAGCAGCGTCTTGAGCGTCATCTCGTATTTGACGGCGGGGTCGAGCGGGCCAGACCATAGCACGACGTCCTGCCCGCGCCAGAGGGAGTACTCTGACCCGCGGGTGCCCGTCGCCTCGGACGACAGCGACGGCGTAAACGACACCTGGTAGTCGCCGTTCCAGCCCGCTGTGCCACCGTACAGCGCGAGGTAGGATGTGTTGGCCGGGACAGAGTACGCCAGCGTCGCGTCCTGCCCCGTCGTGCCGACGTGGTCCCAGGCCGTGCCGGCCCAGTCCCAGCGCCCGGCCCACGGCGTGCCGCCGGTCGAGGTGGCCGTCCACACGGGGTTGAGCTTCTTGTCCGGCCCCGCGACGGTCGACACGGTGGTCACGTTCACATTGTCAGCGGTGATGCTGGCGTCAGTGCCCTGCTCCCTCCTTTGGCGACCCACCCGTCCGTCTGCAGCGCGGTGAGGATGTCCGCGGCATAGAAGTCGACCGTGCCCGAGTTGAGCGTGAGGACCGCCTGGTGCTGCGCGTACGGCAGATTCGTCGTGTTGAAGAGCACGCCGTCCACCCCGCCGGCCGAGTTGACCGGGAACCCGTCGACGCGCGCCGCGTAGCCCGTCGTGTCGGAGCTGTTGCCGTAGAAGACCACGCCCGTGCCGACAAACTTGAGGGTGACCGTCGCGCCGGCGTACGCGCTCGTGCGCTTCGGCCGGCCAGAGGGCAGCGTGCTGAACGTGATGTTGGCCAGGGGCAGCGCGACGTCCGAGTAGGACAGCTCCCACCCGTCGGCGGGGGGCACGCTGTTTGCGCCCGTGGGTGCGTTGGCAGCGTTGGTGCCGCCCTGCGTGTCGGGTGTGCGCGGGCCGATGGGCGCGAAGGCGACGACGGGGTCCGCCGCGGACACGCGGAACGTCAGCGGGGTGAGGGACGTGCTGGATGCTGCTGTTGCTGCGAGGAGCGCGGCGCCGAGGGCGCGGAGGGCGAGCATGGCGGAGTGGGTGATGCGGGAAGAGGACGATGCAGAGTTGTTTGAGTGTGGTGGGTGGGCGGTGTGTCGCGGCCGGTGGGTGGTGGTGGTGGCGGCGGCGTCGAGTTGGAGGAGGGACGAGCGCGAAGAAAAGGACGGTGGGCGTCGCTGTCGCTGTCTCATCTCTCGTAGCACTGGCTCGCTGTCGCTACCTCGATGCATGCTGCTGCTCTCCCGCTGCGCTGCTCACCTTCTACATGCATCGATCAACCCAACAACCCGCTGTCGCCGCGCGCGCCAGCCCGGATCTGCCGCCAGATCTCTGATGGCTCGCGCGGATCTGCTACGATGCACAGGGCCGCCACAATGGTCTTGGCGCGGCGTTCGCTCTGCGGCGGCGTCCTATCGACAACGGTACATCCGCAGCGCGATACACATGCATGCACACATGGCCACATACAGGTTACACACCAGTGTATGAGCTCTCCCATGCAGCACTGCATCGGCGGCGCTGAGGAGTACAGCCTGCCTGCCGATCATGGCCGGCGCATCGCCCCGCCCCTCCACGCCCCCCGGCCCGCGCCAAATGCGGATCTGGCGTGGCTTGGCGGAATGCGGGCCCGCGCTCTTATCACGTCACGCGGCGTGCACCACCCCGAGCCGTCCGCCAGAGCCGAGGCTCTGCACCGTGGCATGCAGGCCAGACGGACGGTGGACGGCGTGTCGGCGCCGTGCAGTGTACGCACGGCCGCTGGAGTCGTCACCCCGAGGACCACTGCACCGCCGACCTCCGCCACCGTCCCCGTAATCTGCGGGCATGCCGACAGACCGCCTGGCCGCGGCCAACCGTCCACACCGCGCGGCGTCGCCATTCCGCGCGCCGTGGCCTCCTTACGCCGCTTCGCTTCTCATCTACGCCCCCGGGAACACCGGCCACGCCTCAGGCCGCGACAGTCCATAGCATCTATTATACACTTTTGCTACAGTAGAGTTCCTTCGGCCCAGCACGTGGGCGTTCTCGCCACGCGCCAACTAACACACAAACAGACACACAAACACACAGGTCTATACGACTCGGGTGACCAGGGATGTAACCCAGGCCCTCCTATCCCCCCCACGTGCCCTTCGGCTCGGGGCTACTCCTTGAAGTCAAAGCCCAGCCCTGCGAGCACATCTGGCCCGAGCGGGAACCCAACAGTCGAGAACAACTCGTCCAGGCTCTGGTTCTGCAGCTGGAAGCCGTCGTCCAGGGGCGGCGGCGCGGCAGTCACCAGCCCGGCCCACTTGTCGCAGTACTCGTCGTACTCGCCCAGCATGTTGAGCGGGAGCAGGGTCTGCAGGCTGGGCGCGGAGCCGGCGCCGGGCACTACGTCGGGGGTGATGCCTGTGCTTGTACCCGGCGTCGCGTTCGAGTTGGGGGTCGTGGACGCCGTCCCGTTCGTCGTTGTTGTTGTAGGAGGGAGCACCCACATGGGCGGCGGCGAGCCGGGCTTCTGCTCCTCAAGCTTGGCTTTCAGCCCCGCGGCGAGGTTGTCGAACGCGCGCGTGAACCGCTTGATGCCGGGCCAGTTGGCGCAGAAGTGGGCGAGCGAGTCCTCGGCCGCGGCGACCTGCTCGAGCGCCGTCTGGCGCCACGCAATAAGCAGCAGGTTGGACGGGTCGCCCTCGCCCTCGAGCAGCGTGTACACGAGCGTGACGCACATGCACACGAGCTGGCAGTACGACACGTAGTTCTCCACCTGGCGCTCCTCCTGCTGGCCCTCGCGGTACAGCTGGATGGCACGGTACGCAGCGCGCCGCAGCGTCGGCATGCGGTGCGGCGGCGTCGACGGGCACATGTTGGACGGGCGGTACAGCCACACAAGCACAATGTTGTACCCCAGCTCAAAGTAGGCGTGCGGCTGACCCGTCTTGGGGTTCTTGGCCATCGAGTGGTACCAGTTGTCGAGGTGGTTGCGCAGGCGCAACAGCGTGGCCTCTGGGTCGGGTTGCGACTTGCCGTTGAGGTACACATCATTGAGCACCATGCCTTGTAGTCGGCGGAGCATGGTGGCGGTGTGGAACAGCTCGGTGGAGTCCTGGTTGCGTCAGCTGCGGGAACCGAGAGCACCCGGCGGCGGCCGCAGCGCCATGCCGCACTCACCATGTGCAGGTATAGCCGTTTGTGTCCGCCCGAGCAGCACAACTTCGGCAGCGACGTGTGCACCAGCTCGTCGGGGATCGACACGGGGCGGTTGAGGGTGAACGACACTGGGGTAGGTCAGCGACACTCCCAGCCAGGCACATACAACACCGGTCCTGGCAGAAGATCGACCAGAAGATCTTGCGGCGCTTGTTGAGCTCCTTCTCGGGCAGGCTGGGGTCGTCGCGGTTCAGGCCATACTCGAGGGCCAGGTCGGCCGCGATGCCGATAATCTGCGTGGGGTTCATGCGCGCAAAGTCGGAGAACGTGTAGGCCGAGTAGAGAACGATGCCGGAGATGCAGGTCTGGTCGTCAGCTCCGGCTGTTGTCACCAACCTACCAAAGGATCAGCACGCATCAGTGCAGGCAGGTGGCGCAGCGCGAACGCGACGAGCAGGCCGGTATCCGTGCGTGGCCGGTTCGTGCGCGTCTCGAGCTGCCCACACCCGATCGCGAACATGATGAACAGCTGGAAGATGCGGATATCAGGCCCTTCGCTGTCGCGGTTGTACGGCGCCCCGGCCCCGGACTTGGGATACACTGTCTCGTACAGGTCCTCCAAGCTGCCTCGTCAGCCCCGCCCTCTCCCCGCACCCCCACGCACTCTTTCGTGATCACGTCCTGGTCGTAGGTCGGGTAGAACGGGTTCGTGGCCTCAAAGTACATCTTGACCAGCTGGCGCGCGAGCGCCTGGCTGGGCCAGATGGCGCACGTTGACGCCGGCGCGCGCAGGCTTTCGCTGCCGCCGAGGAGGGCATCCTCGACGTCCTCGTCTGCACACGTGCCGAGCTGCTCGTGGATGCGCGCGCGCAGGCCACCCGAGTCGCCCTGCGCGAGCGGGGTGACGAAGATGCGCTTGACGATGCGCTCAGCGAGCGTGTACTCTTCCCCCGCGGCACTGGTCGGCGGGGACGGGAGGCAAGCCGGCCCCGACGCCGAAGCGCACGACTCGACGCTGTGCTTCGCGAGCGTCTCGGCGGGGGGCACGACGCCGCCCTCGTAGTCGGCCAGCCGCTCCCTCAGCCGCCTGTTCTCGTCCGACAGCCCCGAGAGGATGTTACTGGGGTGTAAGCTGCACGCCCGCCGCGCCTACGTCCCGACTCACTACAGCCGCGCAGTGTCCGCATTCCCGCCGTCGTACACGCATTCGGACCGAGACCGAACGCACCCCTCGCACGCAGGGACGGCGCGGTTGCACTGGGGTGTGTTAGTGGGCTGCGTTGGTTGGTGTACCGGCTGTCGGCCTCCCGACGCGTCGGCTACAGCTAAGGGGCGCGGCTGGGCCGGCGACGATGGCGTCGATCTCGCCGGCTGGCTGGCCGGCCCAAAAAAGACCCTGGGACCGCGACCCACCCACGCCACGCACGACGCACCTTCTTCTTGCGCTGGTAGCAGCGCTGGCAGGCCGTCGAGGCAATGTTGGGTGTGCCGCCCTTTTTGACCTCCTTCTTGTCGCTCGCGGGCATCGCGCGGCGTGGTGTTTGTTGTTGCTGTTGTTGATGCTGCTGTGTATCGGCTTGGCGGGCGAGTGGACGGGCGAGGCGGGCGAGGACCGACGTGGATATGCAGATGGAAAGAGAGAGAGAAAGTGACCTGAGTGAGGATGGAGCGCGACGAGTGCGAGTGGCGGCGGCGGCACGCCGGCGCATAATCTGCCTGCCCGCCCGCTGGCTGTCGGACACCCTCCGACAGCGATATCGGTCATCGGGGGCCCCGCGCCGTGCCGATTTGGGATTAGCCCCACTATTCTGCCAGATCGCCATAGCCGACTCGAACTCCACACCAACACAGTCTACAACAATGCATGCAGAAAAAAATTGATACACTTGTGAACCCAAAATGACTATGCTGGATGTGATGACAGACAGGGAAATGTATTATGAGCCGTTCGAGGCGAGGCCGGTCTTGTGCTTGGCCATGACATCCTGGATCGTCTCGAGAAGCGCGGGCAGGCGGTATGGCTTGATGACCACTGGGAAGTGTTAGCGTGGCGGTAGTGCGGATACGCAAGCCAGGCGGCACCGTCAAGCGCGGATACGCGGCCGCTGATGCGACTCGAGTCAACACCCCACCCACCTCGATCAAAGCCCGCCGCCATCGCCTGGTCGATCTGCCCGCCGCGCGCGTTGCCCGTCAGCGCGATCACCAGGCGGCGGGGCACGCCCGAGCCCGCCTCGAGCGCGCGCAGGCGCGTGACGGCCGTGATGCCGTCCATGACGGGCATCTCGACGTCCATAAGAATGACATCGTACGGCGTGGACGCGGTCTCGGCCGTCGTGATGAGCTCGAGCGCGCGCTGCCCGTTGCTCGCGACGTCGCACTCGAGCCCCGCCTTGATCATCTGCCGCTTGAGCACCGTCTGGTTGATGATATTGTCCTCGACTACAAGGATGCGCCGCGGGAGCAGCGGCGTGAATTTGGGCATGTCGCGTTCCTTGATGGGCGTGAGGAGCGGCGACTGCGCCGGCGCGTTGAGGTTCGCCGTGTGCGTCTTGATGTAGAACCGGAAGGTCGTGCCGTACGCGACCTTGCTCTCGACGGAAATATCTCCGCCAAGCAGCTGGGTGAGCTCTTGGGGGTCAGCGCCGGCGTCAATAGGTGCTACTCACTCCTGCATATGAAAAGCCCGAGCCCAGAGCCGCCGTACTGCGTGTGGATGCGGTTGTTGCCCTGCTGGAAGCGCTGGAACAGCAGCTTCTGCTCGTCGGGCGTCATGCCCGGCCCGGTGTCAGTCACACTGACGTACAGGTACACGGGCGTGTTGTCAGGCGGGATGGGCGTGGTGAGCGGGGCCGTCGCCGACGGCGACGTAGGCTGCGCACACGACCCGCCCGACGGCGGGTCCCATGCGAGGTCGTACCGCACCTTGATGTTGCGCACAGGTGCGCGGGACGTAAAGCGCATCGCGTTGGTGACGAGGTTGGTGACCACTTGACCAAAGCGCACGGGGTCCGTCTTGACGGCGCGCACGCCCATCGTGCGGAAGTTGTCGCCAAAGTCGAGCCCCAGGGTGATGCGGTTCATCTTGGCCTCGGACGCGAAAACAGAGAGCAGGCGGTGGGCCTGCTTGGCGACGTCGACGTCCACCTCGTGCACGGACAGCATGTCGAGCTGGATGCGCGCGAGGGACAGCACATCGCCCGCGATGCGCTCCTGCACCAGGCCGCACTGGTAGATGCTTTCCAGCGCCTCGAGGTCCTTCTCGAGCTCGGACAGCAGGTTGGGGGACGGGACAAAGCCGCCAGGCCCGACGCGCACGAGTTGGTCCCGCAAGTCCGCGAGGTTTTCTTTCACCAGCGACGAGCACTGCAGGATCGCCGACACGGGCGTGCGGATCTCGTGCGACGTCAGGTCGACAAGCAGTTCCTGCTGCCGCTTTGACTCTTCCGCCTCGATGCGCCGCCGCTCCGCCTCGTGCAGCCGCTCCTCCTGGTCCGTAATGTCCGAGAAGCACGCCAGCATGCCCGTCAGGCCGGCGTCGACGAGGTCGAGCCGCACGACGACAGCCGACATGCACCGGCCCGTGATCCAGCGGTAGCTCATCTGCGTGGTCGGCTGGTTGCCGGTCGCGATCTGCTTCCACTCGCGGTGGGCGCGCTCGCGGTCCCTGGGGTCGATGTGCGCGAGCCACGCCTGCGGGTCCGCGGCCAGGTCGGCTTGCGTCAAGCCCGCGGGGGCGAGGTATGCCTCGTTGCAGTACAGCATCTTGTCGTAGTCGGCCAGGCGGAGGATGCCGCTCGGACAGTAGTCAGACAAAATGCGGTACTCCTTCTCGCGCTGCATGTACTTGAACTCGAGCTCGGCGCGCTTCTTGCCCATCTGCATGTGGAGGTGCACGCGAGCCAGCAGCTCTCTCGGCTTGAACGGCTTGGGGATGTAGTCGTCTGCGCCGGCGACGAGCGCCGTCGCCTGGTCCTCCTCTTCGCTGGTCGTGGCGAGGAACACGAACGGTATGAGGCGGGTCCGCCCGTCGGACCGGACAGCGAGTAACAGGTCTTGGCCTGAGATTTTCGGGATGGTACGGTCGGCAAGGATCAGGCTGGGCTTGCACGCCGTCGCCAGCTCGAGGGCCTGGGCGCCGTCCTCAGCCTCGATGACCTGGCAGAACGGGCTGAACAGTGCGCGGAGGTACGCGCGGATGTCGGGGTTGCTGTCGACAAGGAGGATCATGTCGCTCTGCTCGAACAGCAGGGCGTCCGTCCAGCCACCGGACAGCGAGCCGGAAGCCGAATCGCTGTCGGTGCTGGCAGTGGACCACTGCAGCGCGTCGTTGGCCAGCCGGTCGCTGTACCCGCCCAGCGTGATGGTTCCCTCGCTATCATGGTCGTGGAACGTCGGGAAGCGCACGGTAAACGTCGACCCGGGGTCCTCGGCCGTGGTCAACTTGGTAGACACGGGCTCGCCGCCGGCGTCGCTTCGCACCACCATCCGGCGACGGGCGTAGATGCTCTCGACGGCCAGCTCGCCGCCGTGCTGGCGCACAATCTCGCGCGCAAGCGCTAGTCCGAGCTCTGTTCCCGCGCCTGTGGTGTCGACAGCCTGGAAGCCGCGGGACAGCACTTCGAGGTACGCACGCGGCATTGGCGTGCCGGTGTACGAGATGGTGATGGCCGCCCACTGCTCGCCTTCCACCACCTCTGCCGACAATTGAACGGACATCGGCCCTGTTGTGGTCGACTGGAGTGCGTGGCTCATAAAGTTTGAGATGACTGTCTCAAATAGACCCGGGTCGAAGACGACCGTGGAAAGCGACTCGTCAATGGTGACGTTGAAGTCAAGCGCACGCGAGTCGAGTACTGGGCGGAAAATCTCAGTGATGTCGCGCACGAACGCGGCGAGGTCGCCGCTGACGAAGCGCGGCTTGAGCTGGCCCGACTCGAGCCTTGTAAACTGCAGCAACGAGTCGACGAGCTGCTCCAGCCGGCCGACATGGCGCTGGGCGAGCTTGAGCCGGTTGGTCTGCGTCGGGCTTAGCGTGGTCTGGAGCACGTCGTCGATTGGCGCGGCGATAAGCGTGAGCGGGGTGCGGAACGCGTTCGCGGCGCCCTGGATGAGACTAGTGCGCGCCGCCTCGAGCTTGTCGCGCTCGACGCGGCGTGCCGTCTCGGCCTCGAGCACGCGTACTGAGTCGAGGTGGAGCGTCATGCCCTGCCGGAACTGGTTTAGCCATTCGAGGTAGTCGTCGTCAATCGGGCGGTGGACATTGATGCCAAGAATCACAACCGCGGGCGCGACGTCGTCCTCGGTCGGTGTGGACGCCGTGACGAGGGGCATGACGATCGCGCGGTCCGGCAGCTCCTTCCACGCGCGGATGGGGTAGCCCTTGACGAGAGCCGAGCAATCGTCAACAATAACGCACCGGCCGGTCGACAGCGCCAGATGGATGGGCCATGCGTCCGTGTCGGTGCAGGTCAGGAGGTCGGGGCCTGACATGGACAGCGCAGACATGCTCGTTGACGCGGCGTCCGACGTCAGGTGGTCGGCGGAGAGCACCGAGCTGTCGAAGCGCGAGAGGTACGACTTGCCCTTGTGTTTTGGAAGGACGTACTGGAGCTTCTGGGGCGTGGACGCGTGGTGGGCGGGCACGCCGAGCGTCGACTCGAGGTTGAGCTCGACCTCGACGTCTGCGCTGTTCGCGCGCGGCCGCCCACCGTGCGCCTTCGTCGGCTTGACGCTGTATGCGATCGCGAATGGCGCCTCGAACGCGTTGTGCTCGAGCAGCTGAGTGATCGTCTTGAAGAACTCGGCCGACGTGCGCAGCGTCGCAAGGTTCGACATGACCTCGCGCGTTGTGTAGCGCCTGCGCGTCGCGAGCACGCGCGAGGTGACGGACGTGAACGCGCACCAGATGCCAAACGTCCGCCCCTCGGGGTCCTGCAGCGGCATGTTGTCCCAGCTGAGATACTCCTCGATCAGGCGGCCCCGGTCGTCGTGCGCGTACATGAGCAGCTTGTCCGTCACATGGACCGAGTGGCCGGCGAGCACGCGCTCGCAGCTCTCATTCATGGCTGATCTGATCTCGTACGGCAGATCCTTGTGCTGACGCCCGATCATGAACGGATGCCGGAAGCTGACGGGCGCGAACGCGTCGTTGCTGGGCGGGCGTCAGCGAGGACAAGACCGCGCGACTCACTAGATCGAGTACAGCTCAGACGTCACCGTCCCGAGCTTGAGGGCGATCTGGCTCTCGTGGCTGAACATGAGCTCGAGTGCCGTGATGGCGCCAGCAGGCCACTCGCTCAGCGGGCCGAGGCTAGTCCTGGACCAGTCGATCTGTTCGAACAGCTCGCGGCAGTTGAGCGTGTCGGCCGGCTTGGACGACTTGCCAAGCAGGGGCAGCGGCGCGTCCGCCGCGGACGGCGCGAAGGGGGGCACCATGCGCGGCCACGGGAGGTCGCGCGCGCGGTCGACCTCGAGCCCGCGGCTCGGCGGCGGGAGGTACTGCTGGCCAAGGAGTGCAAACCCGTCGTCGGTGACGCAGCGCACGAGCTGGATGGTCGCGCCGCGCGCCGAGACATGGAACGGGGCGTCGCCGCCTGCGTGCAGCCATGCACCGATGCGGTCGAGGTCGAACGGGCTGACGCCGGCGGCCGTCCACTGCTCGTTGGCCCAGATGACATCGAGCGGGTGCGTGCGCTTCGCGGCGGGCACGGGCGTGGGTGTTGGCGGCTCGCTGTTGTTCCCATTCGCGCGGGGCACGCTGATCGTGAGTGCGTGCGCGCGTCGTTCAAGGCTGAACGCCGAGCCGGGGGACGCTAGGCGTGGCCGGGCCGGCGGCGTCGGCGGCGTGAGCGGCGTGTCGGGCGGCGAGAGGGCCAGCGCGGCGCGGCGCAGCTTGACGAGCGCGGCTGGGAACGGGTATGACTGAGGTCAGGTGTGCGCGGCGGGATGACTCACGCCGAGGAGGGCCAGCGGTGCGCTGGCGCTGGCGTTGGCGGCGTCCGAGCCCATGGCTGCGCCGTCCAAGGGGCAATGTTGTTGTTGACAAGTAGCAGTGGTGGTGGGTGACCGGTCACAAAGGAGGTTGATAGTCGCGAGCTGGATGGCTGCCTGCACTGGCCGAGTGTGTGTGCTTCGTCGCCGTTCGTGCTGTCGTCGTGGTCGTCGCCGTCGAGGGGCGTGCAATGCACAATGCACATGCACAGGATGTGGCTTTGAGAATGCAGGAGTGGTTGATCGCTCGCTTTGACACCTGACGCCGACAACGCCATCCAGGCCATCCACTCATTGTCGCCTGCAGGAGAGGTCCTGCATGTCCTGCATGTCCTGCATGCCTGCCTGCCATGCAGGCGGCTGCATGACTGCGGACTGCCGAGGGAGACGAGGGTCGCGGACAGCAGAGCCAAGCCACACGCCAGGGCCGAGGGGGGGCAGCCCGGTGGACGGACGTGCTGCAGTTGCTGCTTGGCGCCTCGTCGCCGCCTCGTCCCCTCATTTCGTCATGCAGCCCGCCCAGGAGGCCCAGGAGGCGTCGAGGCGTCGAGGCGTCTCTGCGAGCCCATGCATAGGGCATCCGACTGCCCGAGGAGAAGAAAAAAACTGTCAAGCATATGCTGCTGGGATGCGAGGGTCAATTTAATTCGGTACGGCGACGCCACAGGGAGAGTGGTATGCTGCTCGTCCTGACATGCCATGCAGAGTGGTCACACCTCGATAGATGGCATCGGATGCTGGCGGCGGCAGCCAGATCCAGTCAATGAGCCATTACAGCATGCTCGCTGACCTTATGTGCTTTAAAGCCTTGGGTCGAGAGCTCTGCGGCGCTAAGTCGGCTCTTGCGGCGGCTGCTGCGGCTGTTGGCGGCCGGCTAGCGACTAGTGGCCTCAGCCTCGGCATGAGTGACAACGACCACCTCGGCGGCTCGGATCGCGTCCCGATGATGCGCCGAGGCGACGCGGCGAGTGGCTCATGCTCCATCCACACTGCAGCAGTAACAACAACATCTATAACACCACCAGCAACATCCCCGCTACTCAAGCCAAGCGACCTGCCCACCTCGTCAAACTCGCCGGTGTGCCAAGCACGCCCACGCCCACCCCCACCCCCACTTTAGCCTGATCATCAGGCTGATAACAGCGCGCGTCAGATGACCTCGGATCGAGACCGCGGTACCGGACATCGGGATGGTACTTGAGCCGCGGCCAGGTGGAGCCAGCTGGTTGTTCCCCCCATCTCTAACATACTCTGACACGATGCCTGCCTTTCCGCAGCGGTTCACCTCGACCATCTCGCACTGGCAGGCGACGGTGCGCGTGCCCCTCTGAACCAGACGTCACTGACCCCAGAACCGCGGACGCGGGTCCCTCTGGAACCACGGGCGGCACGACCCGCTGCCGACAGAGGTCGTAGACTACGTGATCATCGGCGCGGGCGTGACCGGCGCGTCGCTCGCGTACCAGATTACACGCGCGGGCGGCGCCGCGGACGGCAAGAGCGTCGTCGTGCTCGACGCCAAGGACGTTGCGAGCTGTGCCTGTGAGCGAAGCGCTCAGCGCTCCATGGGTGTAGCTGACGACCCCAGCCGGACGTAACGGCGGACACATCGCCCCGCGCTCCTGGGAGCTGTTCGGCCCGCTCACCACGCCGCTAGAGGAGGGCGGCGCAGGCCTGAGCGAGGAGGACGCGCTCGACATCCTGTACTTTGAGGCCGAGCACCTCGAGGTTACGGCCGACATCATCCGCAAGGAGAAGCTCGACGTCGACCTGTGGACGGGGCAGCGTCTCGAGGGTGGGTCGCGTGTCGTGTGCCTCGGCCAGCCGCTCACGCCGCAGTCTTCACGACCGACGAGGGCGTGCGCCGCAACCGCGAGCTCATGGCGCAGTTCTTCGCCGCCAAGGCCAAGAGCGCCAAGCACCGGCACAAGCGCGTCGACTGGGAGCTGGTCGCCGACACGGCCGAGGCGCAGCGCCTCACGCGCCTCCCAGCCGCGAAAGAGCTCATCCGCGGCCCCGCCGGCTCGTGGCACCCGCACCGCGGGACGACGGCGCTGTTGCGCCTCGCGCTCGAGTCGACCAGCAGCTACTGCCGCTTCTTCTCGTGGGCGCCTGTTGCGCGGCTGGAGCAGCGCGACGGCGGGTGGGCGCTGCACTGCGGCGAGCGCGGCGTGGTCCGCGCGCGCGAGGTCGTGCTCGCCACCAACGCGTACACGCGCCACCTGTTCCCCGAGGACATGGCGCGCGGCGAGGGCATTCCGGCGCAGTGAGTGGGGCCTGCGAGCTACCGCTGACCCCAGCATCATCCCGTACCGCCACCAGGCGTGCCACATCACCCCGCCGGACAGCTATGCCGGCGACGGCGCGCTCACGAACAGCTACTCGGTCGAGCGGGGGCCGTACCTCATCCAGACGCCGGCGGGCGGCATGATTCTCGGCCCGTTCAGCGCGACCGTCATCGACGTGTTCGGGTCCAAGCGCGACATGTACCCGATCGAGGACGACAGCGGGACGACGGGCAAGTTCCGCAACTGTGCGTGGGGTAGCAGCAACAGAGCTGACGCCAGGGATGGCGGGGTACTGCCCGCAAAACTTTGCCGGCTGGGGCGCGGAGAAGGACGGCGAGGGCGTCGACCGCGTGTGGAGCGGGATTCTGTGCCACTCGGTCGACCTCGTCCCGCTCGTCGGCCGCGTGCTCGACAAGCCTGGTCTGTGGGCGAGCATCTCGTACAATGGTGGGTGGGGTGGAGGGTGGGGCTGGTAGTGGCCACCAAGCTGACTCACTCCCCAGGCCACGGCATGGCCAAGATTGTCAACATTACGCGCTGCCTGGCCGAGAACATGCGCACCGGCGTGTGGGACGACCGCCTGCCGCGCTGCTTTGAGATCACGCACGCGCGCCTCGAGCGCGCGAAGAAGTGCAAGCCTTTCCTTGAGGAGATCAAGGACGCGGAGAAGGCCAAGCTGTAGACGAGACGTAGAAGAAGAAGTAGACATGCAAAAGCGGGCTGCCACATGAGCCAGCATCAGGCATAGCGTTGTCACACACGCCTCGAGGTCGCACCAGACCAAACAGCATCCGACTGCATGCACCACCACCTGGGCCTGAAACGGCCGGCACCAGGCACCCACCCGCACCAGTTAAATCAGCCAAACGAACCCAACACCAACAGCACAGCGTACAAGGCAGAAAGAAACACTAAGATGCCAAGCACACTGCAGTGTGCCTGGCCCCCCGCGCGCCTGGCAACAGCAACGAGCAGAACATCTACATAAGCCCTGCACCGCCGACGACGTCACGAGACGCCACCCCGCAATGTCGACAAAAGTGAGAATCTACCACTCGAGCATCTACGCCGCGACCGTGCTGGCCGCTGCCGAGCTCGTACTACAGATCATCTCAGCCGTCAAGGGTGAGTGGGGGGTGCGGAACACGTCTGACCCCAGCCGAGGAGTACTACCATGCGATTAAGGACGACCCGATGTACCGCTACAGCTCACCCCCCGCACGTGCAAAGCACTTCATCTTTGGGATCGTCGGGGCCGTGTTCGGCCTCGCGTTCTTCAGCGCTCAGTGAGTGCTGGTGTCGGCCTTTCTGACGGCAGTATCGTCCGGCAGTGGAGGAAAAGCAGCCCCAGCGCCGCGTTCGACGCTATAGGGACTGCAGCGTCCTCTTCGCTCGTGCTATCGTCTGCCCTGATAGGCTCGTTGATTGGACTCGGCTCTGTGTAAGTGGCGCTACATATCGCGGGCAAGCTGACCATGAGCCCGTTAGGAATAGGTATCGCTGCTATGGTGGTCGCAGGAGTGTTCTGGCTGATGGTGAGTGGCGGATACAACGCTGCTGACGGCAGTGTGCCACCGTCTTCGTGATCGGCTTCCTCGCCAGGCTCAAGCAGGTCAGGCTGGGGAACGTGACGAAGGAGGACGCGTGGTGGATGAGCGTTCCCGAGCTGGAGAAGGGCGAGCGTATCCAGCCGCCTGTTTTTGCTGCGCCCAAGCCATGGCAGTAGGAGGCAGCGAGCCGGGGGCCATTCGATGGTGGGCCACCCGCTCAAACCTTTGCCTATCCCAAACTTGAGTTTCTGAAACGGCACGAAGCACTCTCTTTGGTTCACTGCAACAGACCCACTTGCCCTGTTTAAGCAGGCTCAACAGACGGAGAGCACAGCCTCAAACGCGAGGGACGCCAAGCGCACAGCAGCGTTCCTAGGTAGTATGTAGGCACCCCCCGCCTCTCTTGGCAGTGTCCCTTGACAACCGCGGAGCGCAATGCAAGTAGTGGATTGTATGTAGTTAAAGGTCCACAATGCAACCCGTCCGTCGCCAGACAGTGGCCAGACACCACCACCAATGTCACGCAAACTGCAGATCTACCGCGCAAGCTTCTACGCCGCCGCCGTGCTAGCGGCTGTTGAGCTTGTGCTCCAGATCGTCTCGGCCGTCAAGGGTGAGTCGTGTGTGAGTGGACCGCCTGACTCCAGCCGAACACTTGTTCAATGCGACGAAGAACGACAGGCACCTGTACATGCAAACACCCCCGCGTGCAACCGACTTCATCTTCTCGATAGCTTCGGCTGCGTTGGGCCTCGTTTGGGCCAGCGTGCAGTAAGTGCTGAGATCGGCCCAGTCGCTCACGCCAGCATCTTTCTTCAGCGGACTAAACTCCGCTCAAAGCTGACCAACCTCTCCGACGTGCTGGGATGTACGCTGTTCGGCATACTCGTCATTGTGTCTTCGCTGGAAGATTCCTTGAAGGGGATCAGATTTGGGTAAGTGGCGACGCGGGCAAGCTGACGATGAGTACAATGGCGGTGGGCATCACCGCGATGGCAGCCGCCGCACTGTTCTGGCTGGCGGTGAGTGAAGGGTGAAATGGCGCCGCTCACTCCAGTGCTTCGCCATCATCTTAGTCTCCGAACGAGCCATCTGCGAACAGGTCAAGCTGGGGAATGTGAAGAAAATCCAGGCACGGTACATGACCCTTCCCGAGCTTGTGGAGGGCGAGCAGGCCCTTGAGCCCCAGTTCCAAGTCAAGCCATGAGCGAGGCGAGGTCTGCGGTGGGCACACGACCAGCGACATGGACTGGGTTCACGCGCGAGCCACCTAGGTGAGGGACTTGTTTGTACGTGAACGCAATGTAATGACCTGAATGTGTTCTGAGTCACGTGCGCGTGTCTCTGCGGCGTTGGGGATAGGGTACTGGGTCGAAGGAGCGCAGTGGGCTCGACTGGCCGGCAGGAGACCTCGTGGGGAAGGGTAGGGGAGGGTAGGACCCAACGATGCGCCCCCAAGCCGGTGGTCTAGGCGAATTCTTGTGGAGACGAGAGCTCAGTTGATGGGCGAGGCGTGGTGTATAGGATGATGGTGATGTGGGTGAGGGATATGACATCCAAGATTAGCTGCGTTTGACGCGTCGTGGACGTTGCACGTCGAAGGTCGACACGCTCTGCTTCAGACCTGGCTGAAGGCTGACAAATGAGACTGGCCTGCGTCGTGTCAGGAGTGTATGAGCGGAGTCTGGTCTGTCGCGTTGGCGCGTTGGCGGCTGAGCGGCACGTCGTGCACGTTGTGGTACACGGCAGAGTGGCCGCCCACACGCGTGTGATTTCTTTTCTTTGCCACCACACACAACCAGACACCACACCATCCCCCATCGCCCATCTTCCTTCCCACAACAAGCACCAAAATGCCGCCCTGGCTCCCCGCCTGCCTCGGCAGGACAAAGGACGGCCGTGCGTCGCCGCTGGGGCGCGCCGTCGATCCCCTCTCGCCTCCCAGAGCCCCCATGTTGCCCGTCAACGACGAAAACGACGCCGATACCTCGCGCCCCGCCGCCCTCGGCACCGTGCTTGCCGACCTTCCTCCTGCGTACCAGCCTGCCCGGGCGACCCGCTTCCGCCCCAGCACGCGCATGCCTGCGTTCGACTCGATACCCCCCACCCCGCCGACGCCGCCGCTCCGCCGCTTGCACCTCGCCGATGGGGCGAACGGGTCGGTATCTTCCCTCCGGCGCGCGGTGCTCTCCGTCCACTGCCGTGAGGATGACGAGCAGATGCCTCCTAACATGGAGGTGCTGTCTTCCTCTGATATCAGCCCCAGCGACACTCCTCAGCTCCGTTCTCACGCCCCTCTCCCCTCCTCGCTCGCCGTGGCGGCGTCGACCCCGCCGCGCGTCATAATCGACCACCTCGCGCACCCGCACATCCTCGACGCAATCCTCTCCTACCTTCCCCTCGAGGCGTACGCGAGTATCCGGGCCACAAGCACAGCCCTTGCTTCCTACGCCAGCTCCAAGATGTACCCCCACGTCTGGATCCGTCCACTCAGTGTCCGCGGCGAGGTTGACTTCCTCTTCCCCGACACCACGCCTCCGCGCCGTGTCCCGGGGCTCATGTGGAACATTGACGCCAGCCATGTCGACATGGACCTCACCTTCTCCCGCCTGCAAAATTATACGCGCGTGGTCGACATGAATTTGAGAGAGGCAGCAGTCACACCGATCCTGTGGAAGCATGCGTGGTCCAAACTTGAGCTCCAGGCGGCCCTCAGCCGGGTCAAGGTACTCCGTCGGCTCGATCAGCAGCAAGGCTCCAAGACCCCCCAGACTTACCATTGGAACGAGCAGCCTCCCCGCGTTCTGTCCTTTATGGTCGACTACCAAACCACCGAGATGCGCTTCGACGCGGAGATAACATTCCTCCACCTCTACTGTGGCAGCCGTCGCAGTGAGCTACTCTCGAAGCTTCCCATTCGCATCTCGCGCGCCGGCATTAAAAACACGGTACTTGCCATCTACCTGCATTCCGGCTGTCCCGAGGTTTGTGGCCTCCCTGCCCCGTTCACCGTCGCGAAGGAAGTGAGCAACCTTGTTATTCTCTTCCTCCCCACGCCGAAGTGTCACTCCACGACCTCCACGACCTCCACGACCTCGACGACCTCCACGACCTCCACGGCCGCGACCGCCACACCGCACCGTGCGAGCTCGCTGGGCATTCTCGGGGTCTTTCTCAGGGGCACTCTTCTCGGCCAGAGGAGGTGGGGAGAGCATATTGAGAGGTGGACGATCTCCATTGGCCCGATGGAGTACCTCAGCAACGCCGACCTTCACCTCGACCTCGACGAGACGGTGACTCTGGAGGAGCGCAACGACATCATTTACCAGAAGATTGCAACCGCTCTCCAGCCTCTGCCCATCGGCCACAGGTTCGCCCAGACCATCTCTCTGCTCTCGCTTGAGGAGATGAAGAAGAAGATCGGGGAGGAGGCGTGGGACTGTGCGACGGTGTCGCCGAAGGCCCTTATGCCGGCGACGTCGGAGTAGACGGGAAGAGTTGTGTCTGCGTCGCAGAGAGAACAGTTGGAGAAGTCGCATGTTGAGTGGAACATACACATAAGGCTGTAGCAAGGAGCATTGATGAACAGTGACATGTCACTTCTTGTGGCAACGGCTTTGCTTGATGTGCCACAGTTCACGCTCACAGCCGCGTGAATGATGCTCGGCTTCCATGACCTCCAGAGCCCCTAGAACCTGATCACGCACCGCCGTCTCCCCGGCGCCCCGGACACCGAAGACGAGGGCGTCATGGCGCCAAGACGACCGCCACGCGCCGTGCCCCGCACTGCGCGCTGCGGATCGCGTCGGCCACCTCCGAACCCCCGCGGATCGATTGCACACGATTGCTGACGCGCGTCGTGTCGTCTTTCCGAATGGCGTCCCAATCATCGCAATCCGGCCTGCCGTCGTCGTGGGCGACTCGCACGGGCTGGGTGTGTCTGTCTGGCCGCATGCACGCGCGCGCCGGTGAGCACCGTGCGCGCTGATAATGGCGATGATGCAGCCCGATCGCGCCTATACCCGCCGCATACCCGGCGCGCCGCCCGCCGGTTACCATACCCGGTGGTTACCGGCCAGCCGATCGCCGCCCGTTCGTTCGCCCACTCACCCACTCGCCATCGCAGCAAAAGTCACTACGTCCCACCGCCGCACCTCCCACCTTCCACTCACCATCCACACAATGTCCACGTCCGCAGAACTCACGACCCAGCCGCCCGACATCACCGGAGCCAACCTGGTAATCAGCTTCCCCGCCCCGCACGTGCTGCACGTCGCGTTCGACCGCCCGGCGAAATGGAACGCGCTGCTCGGGAAGGATAACTGGGCGCTCGACTCCATTTGGGCATGGTACGAGGGCGAGCCGGCGCTGCGGTGCGCTATTCTCGGTACGACGAGCCGGCGGGCGTTCTGCGCCGGCGGGGACTTGATCGAGCTGGTGGGTGCGATGTGCCGCGGGGGTGTGGGGCGCGACATCGCTGACGCCGCACGCAGGGACAGAAGGACCGCCAGCCGTGGCCTGCGTCCGGGCTTGCGGGGCTTGCGAAGCGCGCGATCAGGTGGGTGGGAAGCGCTGCTGCCGTGCGCTGACGCGACAGAAAACCCATCATTGCCGCCGTCAACGGCGTCGTGATCGGCGGCGCGGTCGAGATGCTCACCAACCTCGACGTTGTCGTCGCGGGCGAGTCGGCCGTGCTGTCCCTGCCTGAAGCCAAGCGCGGCGTGCACGCCGGCGGGGGCGGGCTTCCGAGGCTGGTGTACCTCATCGGCCGGCAGAAGGGTGGGTATCATGCCCGTAACGCAGCTGACGACGCAGCCGCCGAGCTGCTCATGACTGGCCGCGACGTGCCCGCGCGCGAGGCAGAGCGCATCGGCCTCGTGAACGAGGTCGTGCCCGACGACGACGTCGACAAGCGCGCGCTCGAGATTGCGGTGCAGACCGCCGCGAACAGCCCTGACGCGGTAATGCTCGCGTTGTATGGCCTAAGGCTGGCCGAGCGGCACGCAGGGTACCAGGGCATGATGGACGAGTACTTCTCCTCGCGGGAGCTGCAGGTCTTGCTTAAGGGCGAGAACACGAAGGAGGGCCTGCGGGCGTTTATTGAGAAGCGGCCGCCGCGGTGGGTCAACTCGAAGCTCTAGAGATAGGGTTGTGATAGAGGGATGATGAATGCCGTTGCCTCCCGCCTGATGAGTATCTCAAGATAGCTGCGATTGTCTTGGATTAGAACTCGGCACGCCCGCCTGATAGCGGGCTATCTGACACCGCCCACCCCCTCGCACCTCGCTACGCTCGGTGCTCGCTCGGCGTTACTACTACACGATGCATCTACTATCAATGTCCTTGCATTGTCCGTGTGGCAAGAGTAAACAAGAAAAACCAGAAGTAATTGTCCATTGTTACTGAGTGGTCGTGGAAATTGTCCGTAAGAGTCGTGCGACTCGTTGTGTCGCAATGCCACCACTTAGTGTGGTGGTCTTCTTCCTGCTGCGTCTGCCCTCCTAAAACACACTCGTCATGTCCCCGTTGAGCCAATCGAACAGCGCAAGAATGTCGCCGTCGGGCTCGATGCCACCGTCGGCGCGTGCCGTGGGCGCCTTGGCCTCGGGCATTTCATATCCTCCCCACTCGTTGACACCGGCCATGGCGACGGGGCAGCCGAGCATGGCGCGGATGGCATCAATGCCCGGGATGACGGCCGGCACAGACTTGACGAGCGACTTGATGCGGGGAAGGGCTGCCTCGGCAACCTCCCACCCGGCATCAGCGGTGCGCTGGACCGACGACGTGATGCGCGCGAGCACGGTGCACACGTCGCCAAGCACCAGCGTGCGCTCCGCATCCGGCGTCGGTGTCGGGAACTTGTGGTCCAGCTCGTGGATCCTGATGGCCTGCTGTAAAAGGAGGGTAATGGCGTTGGAGAGTTGGTAAGCAGACCACGGAGACCAGTAGGCCTTGTAGTCGTCGTCCCAGAGTGTCTCGAGGAACAGCGCGAGGTTTTCAATCACAGTGAGAGCATTCCGGATGCTCTGGAGCACGTGCTCCGGGTTAGGGGTGAGGTCGTCGCGTTCGAGGCCGAGGCGGCAGATGAGCAGTGCGAGGCCAAAGTGAGCGAGCTGGAGCGAGCGGGCACCAGCGCGGACAATGGCATTCTCGGGTCGGAACACGAGGTCCTGGGGAAGGTCCGAGTAGACCATCTCGAGCTCGCTGGCCGCATGCTTCAAGATGCTGCGGTCGAGTCTAGGGCGGCGCGGCTGGCTGTCACGGTCGAGGAGCAGGGGAAGCACGGCCTCGAGAATGGTGCTGAGACGGCATGTGGCAATGAACACTGCAATGTCCTCGTTGCCCGTCGTCAAGGGCACTTGCCCGTCCTCGTTTAGGTCATCGTCCTCAAACGTGACTGGTGGGATGGCGCTGCGCGACGAGTCGATGTTGACCGGGCGGCCGTACGTGTACGCGTTCCACTTGTCCTGGACGTACAGGGCCCACCAGAGGCGCTTGCGCAACGAACGTTCCCATTTAGGCAACTTCCACCTGCTGCAGTCGCGGTGGAGCCCGAGCAGCTGAATGGCCCCGACAGCGCGGCAGATACCCAGGTGGTTACCACCAGGGTTGGTGATTGGCCTGCCGGTGATCTCGAGGATTTCAAGGATGAGTGTTTGGAGGCGAACCTGGCGGTACTCATTGTCCATGACGTGGAGGAGAATACTCCATAGCTCCTTGGAGTGGGCCTTCAGAGCCGGCTCGTAAATCGACGAGTGGGCAAAGATGCCCACGAGGATGGCGGAGGGGAAGGGCAGCGCGGGGGCCGCTGGGGCCGTTCCGGCTGCCGCAGCCTGCCAACCATTGAGAGATGCCTCGAAACGGGCCCTGTTGAGGATTGGCAGGGCAGGGAGCGTGCGCGTGAGAAACCTATTTGTCGTTGGTCAGTTTTGTTTGGTTCGGAACACCACAAGACTCGGGCAACTGGTTGCACCGCCACTCACGCTTGGATCAACCGTTCCGGCATTCGGGGATCGACGCTAGCAAGGATACCAATGACATGCTGGTACGCCTTCTCAGCCACAAACGCGGCATTGCTCAATCCGTAGACGCGCGAGGGGTTGCGTAGAAAAAACGCAGGGTATCGAGGGTCTGCCACTTGTCGGTAAGCCAAGGAGCCGGATTGGGTCCGAGCGACGTGATCAAGACTGTCGAGGCTGACAGATGCGAGGTGGGCGACGGCGCCAGAGCCTGAATAGTGTGTTAGCGGTGGCCGACGGCGATGTGGCGGCGATGCGGCGAACGACGGCGGCGCTTGCGGGCAACATCGCTGCCGCCGTGCGCAGCCAAATTCGCGAAACCCGCTAGCGGAGGGTTGCGGCGTGTTGCGGCGCCCGTCGGCTGGAGCGCCGCTGAGACACCACCCCGGTCGCGTGCTTGCGTGCTGGCACTCACCGAGGTAGTGGCTCTCCTCCTCCTCGGTCACGTCCATGTCGAGCGACGAGTAGAGCGTGCTGTCGTCAACCTGCTGGTTGGGGGACCTGTAGTCGAGGCCGTCGATGAACGAGATGAGCTGGGAGGATGGTGGGCCATTGTTCATGGCCAGAGATCCCATGCGTGGCACCGATAGCAGGCCAGCGCCTGCGACGCCGGCGAGGCCAAGCTGTGGCTGCATCAGGCCCGCGGCCGCAGTGGCCTGCCTGTACTGCAATGTTTCTGGGCCGGGTCCTCCCGACATGGCCGACGTCGATGAAGCTGCAGCGAGTGAAGCTAGCTGCTGTGCCTGTTGGTGTTGGATCGGTCCGGCAGAGGTTGGAGTTGGCGTCATAGGCAAGACCAAGTTGGAAGACGCGGACGAGGACGCGACGCCGACAACCGAAGGGGGAGCTGATCCCGATGCCGACGACCTATCGTCTGTCTTTCGGTGCCGAATCACCGGAGGGCCGACGAAGGAACAGTCCCTACCAGACTTTGCACATTGGGCGCACGCCTGACCTCTGACGGCAATGTGACAGGACCGCTTGGAGCGCCGGCAGTGGTCGCATGGCCTATCCTTGCGAGAACGTCTGGGGCGGAGGCTGTGCAAAGGAGGCGAAATAGTTAGCGAGGCGAGCGAGGGGTCAAGTCAAGGGTAGGGAGTGTGGGGTAGGTGGGTGGGAGCACTCCTGGATCTATGCCGACGTGCCGGTGGCCGACGTCGCGGCAAGCGGGAGGCGGCATGCGGGGCGTCGTCAGAGGCGGAGGCGGAGAATGGTGGCGGCACGAGCGGGCGGGCAGCGCGAGGCGACCTGGACAGTGTGCGTGGGTTGACGCAATGGCTGTGCAGGGCCAAGAGGTAGCTCTGGTGATGCATACAGGCTCCCCTGCGGCCAGTGCAGCAAGACAATGTTCCAAGCAAACGCAAAGTGCTTGTTGGCTGCACGTGCAGCCGTAGGGTGAGGGGGGAATTTACGGGCGATTTCCGGATCCGACGGACGCGAGCTTGTGAGCTGCACGGGTCGGACGAGTCCGTCGGCATGAAACGGTGCCGCGACGGCGGCACGGCGGCGACTGAACGCTACGAGCCAAGCCGTGGGCGTCATAGGCCAACCGGCACCCGACAGTGCGCCGAGACATGGAAGAGCGTGCGTGGGTGGGGGGAAATTGTGAAAGCAACGGGGCGAAAGAATCAGAGAGGAAGAGAATGATGTACGGCAGAGAAGCAGCCGACGGCAACAACGAGTGACCAAGTAGCCACTAAATAATCGTCACGCTGCAGCCTCTGCTGCATGACGCGGGCCATGCCAAGACACGCGTTGCGGGCAGAGGCGGCTTGGGTCGCGCGACGGGCAAGGAAACGGAGCGAGACGCGCGAGCCAGAACTGGTAATGGATGGGAACTACTCGACTCACTTTTGTGTGCCTTCCGGGGACGAGTGGGAAGGGGTCGGGGGCATGGACAGTCGTGCTGCTGCTGGCGTTCTGGCGGCCGGCTTGCTGTTTTGGAGGGGTGGTGCTACAAGGAAGGTGTTGTCAAAGACGAGGAAGGGAGAGAGTGGCGGAGTTGGGAGCTTTACGTCTGCGGCTGGGACAGTGTGGTGGTAGTAGTCGATGGGGGAGGCGGCGTTGCTGCTGCTGCTGATGCTGCTGCTGCTGCTATCGGCGGCGGCGGCGGCGGCGGCAGCGGCTGCTGCGGTGAAGGAGAAGGATGACGACGGAGACAGCGACGACAGGGCCGAGTTGTAGTCCATACTAATACGCGGGCAAGTGTGAATTGTAATGCGGTATAAGGCAACCGAGAGGAACCAAATAGAAATGTTCGGGACTGGTGTTGCCGTGGGTGGAGGCCGAGTTGCCCGCTGCGGGCAAGATAGAAACGGTGTGGGGCGTGCGTGTGTTGTGCGTGTAGTTGTGTGCTGTGGGCTGTGTGCAGTGTGTCGCGGCGGCAGTGAGGGCGTGCGTGTATGTGTGCTCAAGGCCGTTGCCACCAGGTGAAACGCATAAAAGAGAAGACGACGAAGAAACGGAACGCGAGATGGATGGGAATGGATCGAGGAGAAGAAGGGGGGATCTTTCGGCGGCGGCGAGCAGGCGTGGCTGAAATATCTACAGACGCTTGGCTGCACGGCCAAAATAATATCCTGAGATGGGTGAGCACAAGCTGCAGCGGCGGCAGCAGCGGAGGCGGCGGCGGCGGCAGCAGCAGGCAGCAGCTAGAACAGCAGCCTTGATTTCTGCCGAGACAACAATATGACAGCGGCGGCGGCAGCGCGACAGGCCGAGGCGGAGGGCACCTACGACTACGACAACAGCAGCAGACGACGGAAGCGACGGCGGTTTGCAGACTAAATTTCGATGCTTACTGCAGCGATATCCCGACGAGTTGGCCCGCGCTGCAGTCATCCGACCGTCGGACATCGATGACGTTAAGGGGGAGGTGTGGTGCATGTGACGGGGCGGACAGGCTCCGTCACAGCGCCCACAGCACGCAGCGTCCGTCATCATCGTCGTCGTCGTCGTCGCCGCTGCCTCCGCCGTGTGTTGGAATCTGTGGTGCGCCGTGCCTTGGCTTGCTTACGCCCCTACGCCCCCCTGCGCCCTGCCAGGAGGAGGCGGACAGGCTAATTTCCTGAGGCGGTGCTGAAACGGACATTGAGCAAAGGGGGGCGCACAAAGTGAATCTCGTCGGTCGGGCGGGTGGGACGGTGCGTCTCCGCCCGAACGGACTGCCCCCTCGGCTTTGGGGAGCAGCCTGGTCGCCGCGGTCGCCGAGGGCAAGAGACACTCGGCACCACCTCGGCCAGCGAGCTCGTGCGGGGGCCCACCGCTTAGCCCTGGCCTGCCGACTCACTGCCCTGGGTGCACGCGAGGCGGCTCAGGTGTCGTCGGACGGGTCCGTCCGCCTCGCCTGGCGCGCGCTCTCCGGCTGCCGGAGGCGAACAAGAACAAGCATGGCATATCCGCCGAGAGAGAGAGAGAGAGCGACGGCACCGCTCTGACGTCTGGCAGCATTGCGTGGCCCTGGAATCGCGCGAGACGTGCCGAGCGAGGCGCAGGTGAGAGACACACGGGCATTCCGGCATTCCGCGGCGCGGTTGACGGTTCCGAACACCCACCCACACACTCAGGCCCTTGTCCTCTCCGCCGCTGGCATCTGAGGGTTCTTCGTCGCACCCACGCACGCAGCACGCATTCATCATCAGCTTGATCAGCACCAGCCGCGGCTGCAGCCGTCGCTGTCGCTGCCCACCGCTCGCTGGCGGCACTCGTCGACACGTCGGCACCCAGCGCGGCGCCCACCTGGGTATGTGCTGCGCTATTGATAAAGTCGCGGCTAGCGGCACGCCAGCATGAATGGATGGACGACTGACACGGCCCACGGCCCACCGCACCCGGCCCACCGGCACGTTTGCCGAAGCATTCGCCGGAGAGCACACTATGCTCGGCGCCAACATCACATGGCGTCCTGTCCATTCACAGCACTGCCTTGACAAACGACGACTGCATTACGACCTGCGATCGGCGGGACCGGCGGGTGCCAGCTCGGTACCCAAATTATTGCAAGTTAAGCATGGCGTGGGCAGGTCCCACAGTTACGCCATGCTAGAGTTCCGCTCCCCTCTGCGCCAGCAGCCTGCTCGTCGCTCGCTCGCTAAGAAAAACTCGCTGATACCCATGCCGTGCCGTGCCGCTTTCCACACGCCCTGATCAACAACGACACCAAACGTCACGTAACCCCGCCTCGGGCGTACTCATGCTGTTGCTCGCTTTAGACTTTCCGTCTTGGCGCTGCAGAAAACAGCCCACATGCGTATATCCGCAGGGAGGGCCGCAGCTAGCGAGCGACACCTGCGGAGCTTGTCCGCGAAGATAGCGAGGCGGGGATAGCCGGCCGGCGGGGACACCGGCGGCAACAGGGGCGGAGTTAGGAGTTACGAGGGTGAGCGCCGGGCGAGAACGTGCCGAGCGTGTGCCGAGCTTCGGCCACCGACGTGCTGCGCCCTCGGCCCGGCGTGCCCGGGGTGTCGCATCGGGCTCGGGGTGCTCGGCGTGCGCGACGGCGTGCCGTCTCGGCAGTGGCGGGGTGAGTGCATGCACCGAGCCGAGGGGCGAGGCGGAAGTGTGCGGTGGTACGCCCGTCGGACAAGCCGGCACGAGGCGAAAATAGTTCTAGTTCACGTGCATCATGGACCTCCATGCCGTCTCCAGCACAGTCACGACTCGCAACTGATGCAACTGGCATTGCGCCGCCCCGGCGCATAGAGGCGTACGATGTCCAGCCAGGTGATTAATACCATGCCGGACACCAGGCGCATCTGCCATCAGGAGCAGCAGCAACACGTGCCACCTGACGCGTGCTGGGACAGTGACTAAACCGCGGCGTGCCAGAGGTGGCCGGCCCCGCCCGCCCGGCGGCAGGGCCACAAAGCCCAGCTACACCGCCTGCGCCGCTCGCCCCGAACCGCGGGCTGCGCCGGCTGGTAGATGCTGTGCGCGCGAGCCGGCGGTGTCGTCGCGCCGAGTCACGCGCATCGTCTCGCGTCAACATGCTGCCCCGCCTCGGGGTCAATCAAATCAAGGCTGAGCCGTCGCGCATGATGCTTCCACTCCCCATCTCTCACGTGCCATTGACAACCACCAGACCACACCATGCATGCCGCCTACTTCGCCTCGAGCCACGGCGCGACCTCGTCCGCATCGAGCGCGAGGTCCCACCCCGGCTGGGCGAGGTACTCGTCCATCGAGAGCCACTTGAGGCTGCTCTTGAGCGCTGTGTCATCTACTGGTGAGGAACGGAGCGTATGCCCATAGCGCCGCGCGTCCTCCCGTCGCTTCCGGATACTAAATTTAAGGGCCTCGGGGAGGTGCTTCTGTTCAAAGGCAGTCTTGACGCGGTCGAGGGCGGCCTCAACCTCGGCCGCGGGTCGCCCGGGAGCACCAAGCAGCCCCCTGGCGTTGACAATCGTAATGTGGTCGATGGTGTAGAAATGGGATGCATAAAAGGCAAGCCTCCAGGCAGCAGAGCGGACGTACTGCAGTAGCAGGTGCTCGTTCGCCTCCCACGTCGCTGGGCTGCTGTCTGAGGCTGTACTTGCCGGGCTGCTGGCTACCGTTGTGCTTTCCGGAATCCAGGAGACGTCAGGGCCTTTGGAGAGGAAGATCAGAGTTAAAGCCATAACCGTACTGCCATAAGGGTGCTCTCCGAAGCTATCGAGTCAGTCGGTACGAGAGGCGATAACTCACAAGGACATCACAGCTTTTGCTATCTCACTGGCTGAGTCTATGCTCTCGTCCTCGTCCTCGTCCTCGTCCTCGTCCTCGTTGTCCTCGTCCTCGTTGTCCTCGTCGTGGTAGTCGTCGTAGTCGTAGTCAGGCAGGAAAGGGATTGTCCAATCGGTGGAATACTCCGACGGCTCAATCACGACCGCCACGGTAGTTATCGGCGTAGGAAACAACACCGGCGGATGGTCGAACCATTTTGCTTGAAATGAGTTCGATCCAGTAGTCAACCCGCGGACGACTAAGGTCGTGCAACGAAAATGAGTAGACCCGCGACAGGCGCCGGAATCGCCACCGCTACTGTAGGATTCGCCATTGCTGCTGTAACGCCGCCAAATGGCCTTCGGATCCCTGTCGCTGCCGTCGCTGTCGTCCTCCGAATGTCCTTCCAACATGCGGAATTCAGAGACGAGCACACGTTTGGTGTCTCCGTGTCTTCTTGGATACGCTATTTCCAATGCGAAGTCACACTCTGTGAACCAGACCCGCACGGCCTCCAGTTTCGGGAGCGGCCACTCTCTGCTACGGCACACTTTGTCCACGTGTGGTGGGATAGAGACAATGCGCGTGAACTCGGCGTGCTCAGGCGAGTCCATCGGACCCCAAAGATTGAATCGCGAGAGTTTGACATGTTCGTACTCATCACGCAGTGCGTTTACACGTTCGGCGGCAGCCACGGCGAATGCAGTGCCATCGGCACCTCGGGCTGTAGCGTCGAGATCGCGCAAGGTGGAGAGGTTGTCGACGACGAGTGTGGCGACTTCCAGCGGGAATGCGTGCGCTGCCATGATGTTCTGGATGATCAGCACGGTGCTTCGGGGGCCATGTATGTACCTAGCACGTCGAGTTGGGAAGTGAGGTGGATAGAAGGAGGTGTGATGTGACATTCAGATGACGTCCACTTGGCAAGCGGTGGAGGGCGGGCATGGCGGGCATCTTGAAACCGGGTGTGACGTTTGGGAGGCAAAGGGGTCCGCGGTCACGGGGGCTTCCTGGCCGCTCAACTCTCGTTGCGGCCACTCCGATGTAGTTTTGCGGCCGGCGTAAGGATGATAGCAATATCGGTGCTTGAGGATCGCGGTGGCCCGGCATTGCAAGGACGACTGCAGGCAGGCTCTGGCGATGCTGGCCAGGCCGCGCCTTTGGTTTGGCCTGTTGGTAGAGCAGTGGGCCCAACAGATTCGCCACAGCACAGTATGCAGTCCAGCTTCAGCCGAGCCTCCCCCAACCGTGTCTCAAACTGGAACTGACAGCTCCGCCCATGACGTGGGCAGTGGCATTCGCGCCTGCCCACCGGCCGTCATCACGTTCCAGTGGTAGTCGGAGATTCTGTGCTTGGCGCGGAACGCCCTCACTGTGAGCACCTCGATCTGGGGCACCTCGACCGGCCTGCAGTAATAGTCCGTCAAGGCGGCCGCGATCCCACCATCCAACACGGTCTTGTACAGTGCGAGCCTGTCCTCGGGCCCCACCTCAGGCTTGAGGTCGAAGCCGAAGAACCCAGGGTCGAGCGTCTCGAGGCCCACGAACACGACCGGCTTGCTCACCGGGCGGAGCATCTCTCCAAGCAACAAGGAGAAGCGAGGCATGGGACTGGTATCCGGTTTACTCCAGCGTGGTGGCTCGACGGAGCCCTGCACAACGATGATGGTCACATCCTTCTTCCCCCAGAGACAGCTTGAGCCGATCTTCGTCCACACGCTCTCGCGCAAGTGTGCGCCGAGGTTCAGAGCGGCCGGAAGGGTGGCGTGGGCGACAGCCGTCCTCGAGTGGTTGTTGCTGAACAGCATGCCACGACCGCCCAAGGGCATGATCACCCGATACGAGTACACCGAGTCTGTCATGTGGGACGTCATCCCCGAGACAAAGCCATGCATGTCGAGCGTCCTGTCGATACGGTGCAGGGTTTTGCCGGAGAGCGCGAAGGCAAAGTCCCTCACCCACCCGGGCTGGTCTTGGTCGTCCGGCTGGCAGAACCTGTGGTGGTCGATGATGCGGGTGTACCATATCATGCGCTGTCTCGAGCGCTTGAACTTTGAACTGCCGTGATTTCCCGTCCTGGTCGAGGACCAGACCCGGAATCCGGTGCCACGTATAGGGGTCGAGGACTTCGGCGTTCATGTACCGCCCGTCACCCTGCACGAAACGGACGCAGACGTGTCGGTAGAGAATGACGTTTGCGCGTTCGTGGAAATCGCGCGAGACAAGCCGCAAGGTGGCCAGGGCCTCGAAGGGGATGAGGTTGAAGATGTGGTCGACGATGTCGGATGGGATGTGCCTGTAGGCTGTGTTGTCGAGCGAGAAGTTGAGCAAGGGGTCGAACAGTTCGAGGTCTGCAGAGTTCATCGGCGGGGAGTCGAGCACTGGGAAGTCGAGCAGCGGGGATTCGAGCACTCGGATGTCGAGTACTGGAGAGTTGAGGGTTGGGGGTGAATCTTGCGTTGCGGGCAGAGGTGAGATGGGCTATAGGAGGACGACAGATGGAATAAATAAGTGTACGATATATGTAAGTAATGTGGCTGTTTTGGTCAGAGCTTAGGCGGTCAAGGTGAAACATGCAGTGCATGCACTGCATGCACTGCCACCGTCGACATGACTCAAGAGGGCCTCCTACATTGTTCATGCTGACACTCTGAACGGCTCGATACAATGCATACTGATATGGACATGGCTAAAAAGGTTGTGAGAGCTGCCAGGAGGTCGTAGACTCGAGCCGACTCAATTGTCACCCACCCAGGTCGAAGGCTGTGGTAACTGCTGCCCCGGTGCGGACGCGAGCAGTCCCCAGTGATACAGATCCAACCCGAGCGAGCGGCAGTACTGCTTCACAGTAACCACCTCCACGACAGGATGCCCGGGGACTCGCCGGAACAGGAGTCCAATCCACTCGTCTATGACCGCTTTGTACAGCCCCAACCGGTCTTCGCCCTTCATCCTCTCATCGGGGTGGAGGCCGAACAAGCCCGGATCGACAGTCTCGAGCCCGACGACGGCGATACGCTTGGCGCCAATGTTGCACAGGATGCTGAGGAAGTCGTCCAAGTAGGGCGCTATCGTGTTCCCCTGTGGCGGGGTGAAGTCCGAGAAGCGCGGCGGACCACCACGGCCCTGCGTGAAGACCACCACGACGTCGTCGCACACTGGGGGCAGGTACTCGCGGCACGAGAGTACGCCCTCCCACAACATGACCCAGTCGTGGGCGGTGAGACACAGGTCGACGGGTAGGTCGAGGCGCGCAACGAGCCGCTTGGATCCGAACCCAACGGGCCAGTTTGTGCGGAACGGCAGCTCGGTGTCCTCGGACGGCACAGCGAGAGGGCGGTAGCGAAGCACGACGCGCTCAGCCTCGTGCGCGAGGAACGGCAGGTCGTCGGCCGACACGTCGACCCGGTGCAGCGCGGACGCGAGCGCCTCGCGCACGTTGCCGTGCCACCGCGGCGGCTTGGCGTACGTGCCGTAGTTCTTGTCATCGGGATACAGCCAGTGGTCGACGGTGCGGGTGTAGCGCTGCAGCCGGTCGAGCGTGCGGTAGAGCAGGGCCTCGTCGTGAGGCGCAGCGATGGAGCCGCGCTGGGACGCGCACTCGAACCGCAGGCCTGGGATCCGCCGGTGGCGGTAGGGATCGAGGATGTCGATGTGCCCGGGCCACTCGACGCGAAGGACAACGTGCCGCCAGAGGAGCGCGTCGGCGCGCGCGCCCACGGCTTTGTTCGTTTGGCGGAGGGCTGGGAGCGCGTCCCACGCCACGGCGGCCATGATCTCGTCGAAGACCTCGGGGAGGGCCAGGTAGTCGAGAACTGGTCCGCTGTCTGGCTCGGGAGTCATTCTGATTGAGTGTAAGTGAGGAATGAAGTCGAGGTAAGTACGGATCGTGGGGAGTCATATGTTTCACGATCAGGGCAACATCGCCGGAGGTGGAGGGGGTTGTTGATATTCCGGTCCGCAGGGGTGCCTGCCTCATGCTACGTCAATGCATCAGAGGTCAGCCGGAACTGGTTAGGGCTCACGAGCACGGCTAGGCCGTATAGCCTTCACTCGTACTCCCCACGCATTGGTCGGGATCCACAGCGGTCGCGGAACTTGCCGATCATGTGTGATGTATGTAGTCGGGGATGACCAAAGAGTCGAGTCAACAGCCAAGATGTAAGCGCCGGGTCCTGGGTGCCTGTTTCAACAGCGCATCCAACGTCACGCCACCTGTGACACTGTGAAAGGTCCGCGAAGGCTCACGGAGGATGGCTCTCGCTTGGTTTTCTCTCTTCCAGCCAATGGGTAGATCATCAGACGTCAAAACTACAAAGGAGGCGCCGAGATGCGTGACGAAGAGGGTCGTCGGTTCCTTCTGTGCTTTGGCGCATGGCTGTGGCGCGCACTCGCACCTTGTGGCACTTCCGCATTTGTCACAACAGGCGGCACTGCGATGCGACACTGACACCTGTCGATCGCCCGTAAACCGCGCTTCCCGCGCCTCCACATCGGAAAGGTGATTCAACTCCTCTGATGCAGTGCGAGAGAGGCATCTCTGCCTCTTTGCAGACAGGCAAGTCCCTTCCTAAACCAAAGACGGTTTGTTCAGCTGGCGGTTGGTTAGTGTCCATGTGCCAGTTCAGCCCATGATTCTAGATCACGCCAGAGCACGATTTGACCAGGAAATCTTTACACATCATATGTCTCTGGAAATATTGTGTCTGAAAATGCAGAACTGGGTCGAGGTTGGGCTCGCGGGCCGGGCGGCGCTGAAGGCGGCTGGAGTCCGGCAACCACCCGCTCACGCGGGCGAGAAGCACTCGGCGCAGAAAAGCTCGCACACGCCAAAGTACATGCTCTGAGCGCCGACGCTGGGTTCAGCAGTGCGGAGCAGCGGACTCACTTCATGCCGAGCGGGAAGCAGGTCGAGACCTGGTTGGCCTGCGCTGGGAATGTTAGCTTCGCCCAAGCCACTTTCAGCCACACTCACGCGTGTGGTCGCTCGGGCAGAGGGAGATGTCGAAGACGTTCTGGCCGTTGATGTCGAGCAGCTGGCCCCACGTGCCCACAGCGACGACGATGAACGAGCCGGCGTACGCCCCGCCAAAGTCGCCGTCGGCGTTGTGCGGGCCCGTAAGCTGGCCGGCGAAGTCGCCTGAGCCGTGAGGTTGCAGGAAGAACACACGCACCAATGTAGTTCTGACACGCGCCGTCAGAGTAGTAGTTGACCTGGAAGTAGTCGTTCTCGCGGGCGACGATGCCCGGCTGAGGGGGGTCGGTGAGCGGGGCGGCCGCGGCCGAGGCGACGAGGGCAAGAGTCGTGAGGAGGGCCGCGAGCATTTATGATTTTGGGGGAGTTAGTCGGTAGAGTGTGGGGTCGAGACTGGAGGGTCAACGGGCAGGCTGATATTTACCGACCCAGAGCCCACTGTCACCTCGAGCTCGTAACACTGCCTAGTCAGGTGCCACACAGGAATCGGCAGTGCGCCCCACCGCGCACCGCGGGGCGATACTGGTATCTTAACAGAGATAGCTCGGCACAGAGATCTGGCAAGAACCAGTCGTACAGAACCTTCCTCGCTCACAGCAGGAATACAGACGCTCTAACACCGGTGTCGCGCCCCAAATGATCTTCCTCCAGGCGCTGGCTGTACGATCCATCTGCGGTGCCACCTCAGTGCAACTCACCGCCGCGGGCTGTGCGCGAATCACTTACAGCTTATCGCCCTGCCTTGACACAGGCGGGCTGCCCCCAGTCGATCTTTCGACGCATGGACCAGCCTAATGTTCCAACGGAATGGGACGGCGTTGAGGCCAGCAGAGTAACTCGGAGGGGCAGAGCCTATAGCCCCTCGCTTTCACCTCTTGATATCGGCCCGCAATTCAACTTCCAGCCTCGTCCAAAACTAATATTAGTGTCATTGTGCCTCCCCTCGCCTGCACCAGTATGACACTTCATACAGCCTCTGCCATCCAGACTCCGATAGACAGTTACAACCACCAAACCTCCCATCTAGCTGTCCTTGTCCCAAGCCTCGAGAGGCCACTTGTCCGGCTCTGGTCCATCGCGGTTGTTGACGGCGGCAAACTGGCCCTTGAGCTGCTCGGGAATCTCCTGTGCGCTGTTCTCGATGTAGATGCGGATCAGGTGGCGCGCATTCTCCTCCGAGTCGGTGGAGGCGTTGCGCGCGTGGAACACGGTGTGGTTGTTGAAGAACTCGAGGTCGCCCTTCTGGAGCTCAATGTCGAGCGAGTACTTCTCGGCCGTGAAGTGCACCGCGTCGAGGGCGAGGTGCTGGTCCTCCGGCAGCGGGGGCACGCCTGACTTGGCCTCGTAGAACCCGAAGAACGGGCGGCGCGAGTACGCGAAGAAGATGTTGTTGCCGTTGTCGATGGGGTACACGAGCGCCTTGGAGCCGTCGTTCGAGTTGTGCAGGCCGTACTGCGACACCCAGTTGGGCTTGGCGAGCACGCGCAGAATGTCGCGGCGCGAGTTGGCGAGGTCGTTGTACGTCGCCGCGACGGACGAGAGCTGGCTCAGGCCGCCGGTCTCGGCGACACCGAGGGTGATGAGGCCGACGATGCCCGCCGCGCCGTCGTTGTGGAACACCTGGTTGCCGCTCGTCTGGCCCTTGACGACTGCGCGTTAGCGGGGAGCGCATGGCGCACTTACCGATCGCGGGGCGGTCGTCGGCCGTCAGGCCGGTGATGTCACGCAGATGCGTGATGTTGCGGTCGCCCTGGCGCTGGCGCTTCTCGTCGCCGAGGTACGACGCGATGCCGGCGAAGACGACAATCTGCTTCTGCCGCGTCCAGTCGTCGACAGGCAGGCCGCGGAGCACGCGGAGCCCGACGCCGTGGTTGATCTGCTGCGTCACGTTCTGGAGCTCGGCGTAGAGACCCGAATCGGCGGGGATGGGGAAGGTCGCGCGGCCGATCTTGTTGTTGTGGAGTTTGAGTGACTCAAAGTGGTCGTATGCGGCGTTGATGAGGCCCAGGTCGTCGTTGGTGAAGGTGTACAGCCACTTCTCGGCTGTTTGTCAGCAACGCAGGGGCAAGCAACGCACGCTGGTTGATGAGCTCCTTGCCGTCCCACAGCGTCTTGGGGCTGACGTGCGAGGGGAAGCCGGCGGGGAGAGGGTCATCCGCGGGGCGGGTATACGCCAGCTGGTTGGCGGACCACCACGACTCGGAGGGCTCGTACGACGTCTCGAAGAGCTTCTTCTGTCCTGTCAGCGGGGAGCAGAAGCCACACCCACCCTCTTCTCCTCGTCGGTGTAGTTGGCCTTGGTGACTTGCCCGCCGAGCGACAGGCGGTTGAAGTCGATCGCGTCGACGGCGGGGAGGACTGCAGCGGCGGCCATGGTGCGTGGTGGTGGTGTGTGCACCGTTCATACGTGGCATTGTGCTGGGTCTTATACCATCAACCGCAGCACGTCAGTAGCCCGCGCTGCTCACTCAGCAAGTTGTTGCTGGTGATAGTGGGGGACGGTATGACACCAGATCGTGTACCCATCACGTCAGTGTGACGCGCTGCCGCGCTTTCGGCGCAGCGCGATGGGTGGTGGTGGTGTATGCACCTGGGGCTCCGAACCCACGATGGGTCCAGTTTCCTCACCCGACGGCCTTTCGTCAGGCCGGGGGTCAGCGCAAGAATAGGCCGCCAAGGCGTGGCTGTATGTGTGCTGAGGACAGATCGAAGAGCGATGAGGACTGACGGAGCTGTTAGATGGGATCGGACTTGGCCGAGCGGCAGTGATCATCAATGGCGTCACCACCTCTGGCGACCCACTCGCCGCTGCGACCGACCCCGAACGGCCCGGGCGCGGGACGGGGCCGCCGCTCGACGATGTCTCGCACCCAGCGCCGCCCACTCCTCGGAACTGGCCTCACGACGATAGTCACCGAGCGAGTCGCCGAGCGCACCCGCGGTGGGGCACTCATAGACATTGCGTGATGGTCAGTCGGGTATGCTCGCTGTTGAACATCGTCTCACCGCTGGGCAATCTCTCGCGTCTGTCGGGCGACTGTATAGCCTGAATGTCCAGATCCTTCAGCCCACCTCTGGTACGCGGCCGCCGCCCTGCGGAGTGCAGTGCTTATGAACGTGTTGAGGCGGGGGTCCAGCAGGCGTGGGGCGGTGGCGCAGCTGGATGTGAGGCGGCGTTCTACTATCCGCCACGCGCCGAACAGAAACATCACTAGAGCCGACAGAGCGTGGATATGGTGTCTGTTTACTGACCTCTCCCAGCTCCACCCCTCATAGCTTCCAGTATCACGCGTGCATCCGACTCACCCACAAAGAAACAAGTCGCGGCGTTGTGTCGATCGTTCACCACCGTCACGTGCGGCATTGACGTCACCGAGTTCGAGACCGCCACCGACTGCGCATTGTTGTCGTCGTCGTCGCTCGTCTCGACTGACATTTGTCTCTTGGCCACTCCGCAACTCGGTAGCCAGCCGTCCACGCAAGACGGTTGGAGCAGACGACGCAGTACGTTCCCAATGCACTATTTAACCCGCCGCACACGACCTGCTCGCGCCCGTGCCTCCCCACTGCATGACACTTCCGCCACCATGCCGTCCCACCTGACACAAGCAGCGCCGTACGCGGCCGTCTTCCACAACTTCAAGGAGCTCAGCGTCGCCCTCCTGCGGTACGACACGGCGGATTTCGGGCCGCTGAACGGGCGCTGGGCGATCCACGCCGACGGCGAGGTGTACGCCGTCGCGGACAGCGAGTACTCTGCTGAGCTGGACCGCGTCGGGCTCGGGCGCGGGCCGCACGAGGGCATCCTCAAGGAGACGCGCGCATTCCACAACCCGCACGGGTTTATTTCTATCGGGCCGTGCGAGGCGCGCTGTAAAGAACCGCACGAACACCACGCCGGCAGCGAGGTCCTGTGCGCCGTGTACTCTGGGTGCGAGGGCTGCTGCCACCGCGATATCCTGCAGCGCCGCTCGCTCGAAGGCCGGAGCAGCGAGGAGGACTCGGACCGGGCCGCGCGTCCCTGGCTATTGTAGCATGCATCAAGTTTACTTCTCGTACTCGAGCGGCTCGTGGTCCGCGTTGCCTTCGGCCGAGCGCGCCGACCCACTCCCGTCACCCATCGCAATGTGCCCGTACCCGTTGTCGACGAGGTACTGGCGCCACGCCTCGTCCTCCTTCTCCAGGCGGTCCTTGCCCTTGTCCTCGACGAAGAAGAAGGCAAGGAGGACGCCAGCAACTCCGCAGCACGCAGCAATGATGAACGTGTACTTTTTGCCGAGGTGCGCTGCGGTCCGTCAGTGGCGGGGGGCGACAGGGCGACAGGGCGACTTACTTTGGATCGGCGTGAAGGACTGGGTGCCGATAGCTGCGCCAGCCTTGCCAATCGCCGCGGAGAGGCCGTAGCACGTCCCGCGGATAGACGTGGGGTACGACTCGGCACTGATCGTGCCCTCCATGTTGCCTGGGCCAAAGTTGCCCGACGACTGCATCATGGCGTACATGACGATGAAAGCAGGCACGACCTTTGTGATCTTGTTGTACGAGAGACCCACGATCAGGCCGAAGATGATGTAGCCGGAGAAACCCATCATCAGGAGGTTTTTGCGTCCGGTGCTGCTGTCAGCGGAGCTCACTGCCACGGGCTCACTATTTGACGACGAACGCGCCGAGGAACACGCCGGGGAGCGACAGGACCGAGAGCAGCAGGTTCCACTCGAACGTCTTGACGATGCCCGCGTGAGGGACGACGCTCGCGATGATCGTGCTGCTGAAGATGCCGTTGGGGAAGGTGACAAAGTCGTAGAGGAACCACGTGCCGGCGGTGCCGAGCAGCGTCTTCCAGTACCGCTTAATGATGAGGAGGTACGGTGGTGAGTGACGGATGGCGTTGCGGCGGTAGATCTTGGGGTTCTTCATGCGGAGTCTAGGGCGGGTCAGCCGGCGCCTCAAGCTGGGCGACTCACCGGAAGTAGAAGACGCTGAGGGGGATGATGATGCCGATACCCATGAGGATGCGCCAAGTGTACGCGAGCTTGTGGAGGTCCTCTGCGCTCTTGGTGCCCTTGTATCCCGCCGCATTGATGATGAGCAGGAACAGGGAGATGACGATCGGTCCGCCAATGGACAGCATGAGGCTGGGGGTGGGGTCAGTATGTGGCGCCACGCACACGTACTTGGTGACGAGGATGAACACCATGCCGCGGTTGCGTCCAAACTTCTCGTTGGCCGACTCTGACGCGCTCGTCGAGCACGCGGGGTACTCGCCGCCGACGCCGACGCCCGCCGTCCCGCGCGCGACAGTCAGCATCCAGAACATGCCGGCGGCGGTTTTGCCCGTCGCCGCGGTGGACAGGATGCCGCCAATGACGATGAGGAGCGTCGTGCCCACCATGGCGGTCTTGCGGCCGACACGGTCGCAGATGAGGCCGACGACGACCTGGCCAATGATCTCGCCGATGAGCAGCGCGTTCGACACGCGGGTCTTGACGCCGGCAGTGTAGTCGTGTGGGTAGAGAATGGCGAAGATGACGTTGAAGACGGTCGCCAGGTTGTTCTGGTACCCGTCCGACACGAGCGCGAAGCCCGACGCCATGATCGTGAAGTAGTCGGAGATGCGGGCTGGCGTCGGCGTCAGTGGAAAGGAGAGGGGGATGCGTACTGGTTCGCACGTCGACGCCGTCGCCGTCGCCGGCCTCGAGGTCGCGCTCCTCGTGCGCTGCCTGAGCGTCATACCCGAGGCCCTTCTTCTCGTCGGTCGGGGTGTCGCAGGGCGGCGTCTCAACGGGCACCTTGGGCGCCTCTTCAACAGTCATCGTGAGTGGGGGTGAGAAGAGTTCCCCCCGCAAGGCCCCTCCCGGACTTATACCTTGTCGCCATCGACCCGAGTCACCCCAGCCGGCTGCTACGGCGCCGCGCCTGGGCAGCAATCGCGGAGGCACGCCTCCGAGCCGAAGGATAAACACTGACCTGGGTCAGGCTAGCCTCGCGGCCCGTGGACGCAAATAACCGCCCATGTGCTCCTGGACGCAGGGCTGGCGCCTACAGTCAGCTCACACGACAAGGTTATCAGAGTTTGAGTGGTGTGGTGGCGCCGCGAACCGAGGATGCAGGGAAGTGCGAGTTGCCGAGTCGGCGCCGTGCTATTTTTGCCACAAGGTACGGTTTGCGCCGGTGCGAGGATGCACAAGTGTGTGCTGTTCGCAGTCGTTGCCAGAACGTGGTCGGCGTAAACGTGCTTGTCGAACGTGCTTGGTATGGCTGGTGCACTGGCTCGAAGAACTGGGACGAGACGACGAGGTGGATCGAAGTTCGTGGCGGCTGTAGATGTCGAGCTGGGTTTGATGTCAACGGTGACTCACAATCATACGCACGCGCCATCAGGAGTCGCCGACGCCCCTGTCCAGCTGACCATCCGGCGTCTGCGGCACATGTCCGACCTCCGCGCCGCAGTCGGACCCCGCACGGCCCCGGGCCGGCACCACGCGGGGCAGCAAGCCAACGCGATGCATCTATGAGTCTATGTGTGTATGGTTGTGCGGTGATTATGGTGCCTGCTAACGGAGCCCCTTACACGCTGTTGGACCCCCTCGCGCTCCCGCGGGGCAGCGAGACGGGGAGCAGCATTACAAAAGCGATGAGCGCGACGAAGGCGTCGACGCCGAACACGAACGTTGGGCGGCCGATCTCGGAGAGGTACGCGAAGACGAAGCCGAACACGCTGATGGTGGAGACCTGGCCTGGGGTGGGTGTAAGTACTATTCTTCGCTGGCGAAGGGCGCTACGGCGCCATCCTGGGCGTGTGCCTCTACCGGCTCCCAATTACGGCCACCACACCGCCCCGCCCCACCCGCTTACTCACCGATCTTCTCGACCAGCGCAATGCCCGCCAGCGCGTCCGCGCGGTCCTCGACATCGACGATATCCAGCATCACGCCCTTGGCCGCCGGCGCCGTGCCGCTGGAGAAGGGCAGCACCGCGGCCGCGACATACAGGTGCCACCACTTATTTGAGAAGCTGACTATCGACGTGAGGATCGACGCGACGAGGATCGAGCGGCGGAGGAAGGCGAGGTCGAACGCGGACCCGTGCGCGGCGTCCGTCGGCTTCTGCGGCGTGTCTATCACCGGCGCGCCCGCGGCGTCGGGGAGCTCGGCCTGGTCCGGGTCCGCGGGGTCGACGGCATCGTCGGTGAGCGTGCGTGTCGACGACGCGGACGACGGGGCGGGGGACGCGGGCGCCGGCGAGGACGCGGGCGCGGCGGCGTACCACCTCCTCCCGGCCGCAATGATGCGCGGGAACGCAAGCGACAAGAAGCCTGCCTGCACGAGCTGCGTGCAGCTCATCATCAGGCCCGACGTGTCGGGCGTGAAGCCGAACGCGTTGGTCCCGACGAGCTGGAGCGCCATGTTGACGTAGCCGGTCGCGAGCACGCTCGTGAACGTCCCGACGGCGAGGAAGAAGGGGTTGGTGTCGAGCCTGCTCTTGCCGCTCGGGGTCGGCACGCGGCGCGGGATGAACACCTTGAGCGGGGAGAAGAGCCCGCGCTTCTTCTTGGCCTTCATCTTCTGCCCGTTCTTGCCGGTGATTTCAGTCTTCGGGTCGATGTACGGCAGGGACACCGCCGCGAAGAAGGTGCAGAAGACGAGACACACGAACGCGACGTTGAACGGCGCCAGCGGGCCGAGGAGCCGCTCGATCGTCCCGCCGACCGTGTAGCCCACCGCCGAGCCGAGCATGTGTATGCCCTGTATGACGCCGAAGTTGGCCGTGCGCGCGTCGTCGGACGACAAAAGCGACACGAACCCGTTCGCGCACAGCTGGTACCCGCCGCCCGAGCCCATGCTGTTGAACACTTGCGACACGGTGATGATGCGCATGCCTGCCGCGCCGCCGACGATCTGCGCGTACGTCTGGCACAGGTTGCGGCACGCGCCCCAGAATGTCTGCTGTGCGAGCGCGTTCTTGATGCCGTACCGCTCGATCACGTAGGTCGACTTGAAGAGGTTGATGATGGCTGGGGGCGGCGTCAGTCGCGGGGCGTCAGTCGCGGGTGGGACCACCTAGGCGGAGTGCAACTCATTCTCGGCACCGGCGCAGAGCCACGCCTTTGAAGAGAGTGCGCCCTCGCCCCCACTCACTGCTCGACACCATGACAGTCCCCATCGCGGTGATGCTCTTGGCCGTGCTCGCCTCGATCTCCTTGATTGCACACCGGTCGCCCACACCGTCCCACTCGTGCGTCTTGTAGTACTCGTCGCACGTCATCGTGCGGAACGAGTACACGAGCGACGTCTGCGTGAAGCTCAGCGTGAGGGCGACAAAGAAGGACATGAGGTAGACGCGGTGCAGCGGGGGGAGGAGGCGCGCCGGCGCGTACCACGGCGCGCGGGTCGCCGCGCCGAGCAGCGGGGTCGTTTCCGTTGTTGTCGGTGCCATGCTGCTGCTTTGCGGGCTGAGCTGCCCGCTATCGTTGCCCGCTGCGTTTTAAGTACGATGCAAGGTTTTTTTTTTTCCCGCATCTATCCTCGTCTCTTGTCGGCGATGCGAACGCTCGCTCGACTGTGCTGCGGCTGTGACTCGGTTGCGACGAGTGGGTGGCTAAACGACTGAGCCGACGACCAGTGACGCTGGCTGACGTGACGCAAAATAGCGCGTGGACCGCACAAAACCGGTGTGAGCCACTTCCGCGCTGTCGGCGTCCATCTCTCCTCGACTCACACGCCCGGCTGCCTTCTCGGCGACTCGGACTCGGACCACGAGGCAAGGGGCGGAGGTAGCGACGAGCCTGCATCCGGCGCGGACCCAGCGCTGCGACCACAGCGGCTGGTCCCTGCGTGCGTCACGGTGTCTGACTACCCAGGGAGGCAAACTTTCCGCGGCGGGCAAACAGCTCGCTCGCTTCGGCCGATGTCCCGCCCCCTCGCGCCTTGGCGAAAAACACCGTCTAATCTGATAACGCTGGCAGGTGCTAACACTCCACTGACTCGCTCCCTCGCACTCACACCATCGTCGCATGTCTGCGTAGGACATCTACGGCCTCGGCCAGCGCTCCAGCTCCACCATGCTCCACCTCCTCGGCGTCCTCCCCGCCCTTGCGCTCGTCCTCCTCGCGACACCCGCCGCCGCGGCGTCCTCCTCGCACTCTGTGTTCCTGGGCGTCCGCAAAGGCCTGTGCGGCGACGCATGCCAGGCCGCGCTCGGCGCCGTGCGCTTCGCCGACGCGCCCGCCACGCCGAACATCTTCACGGCGCACGCGCGCTCCCGCCTGTGGATGGGCAGCGCGGTGCACTGCCTCGACGTGTTCTGCGAGTCCGCCGCCGACGTCGACGACGGGTACGCCTCCATTGCTGGCGCGCTCGAGCGCTTCGGCGGCGTGCAGGTCAGCCCTGCGGACCGCTGGCGCAACGACACAATGCGCGACTCCGCGCTCATCGTCGACACGTTGAAATCAAACCCGCAGATCGTGTACGACGTCGGTGTGCGGCCCGCGCTGCATGCCTACTCTGTCGCATACGACACTCTGGTGCGTTTTTTGGCCGCCGTGTAACGCTGACAGCCAGTACACATGGGACCTGAACCAGGCCTACGTGAGTGTTTTGCTGCCCCCCATCACGCATCTCGCTAACCTCGGCGCCCAGCACCACGGTTTCGGCGAGTTCCTCTACCTCCTCCTGCTAGTCCTCATCGCCCAGGGCCTGCTTGCGCGCCTCACGCGCCGCGGCGCCAAGCCACGACCAAAAGACACAGAATCCGAAACAAGGCCGCTGCTGGGCACCACCACCGGCCGACGGGGCCTTGGCAGCCGGTTCGTCACCTGGTACCGCAGGACCATCGACACGCCCGCGCTCTTTGGCTACCGGCATGTCGCGCCCGCCGGCGCGGGGTGGCTGAGCATCCCGACGCGCCTCGAGGCGGTTATTGTCGCGGTGTACGTTGCGTTCAATGTCGTGTTCACATGCGTCGGGTACACCATCACGGCCGAAAGCATCTTGTAAGTGCTTCTCGCGACAAGCGACCGCCGCTGACCCCACAGCTGGCCGAACCGCAAGGATATCGAGCTCACACGCTATGTCGCCGACCGCACAGGCATCATGTGCTTCTGGAATTTGCCGCTTCTGTGGGCGCTGGCAGGGCGCAACAACCTCGTGCTGTGGCTCACGTCGTGGTCGTACTGTGGGTGTTGCGCGTGTCCGCTCCCCGACTCCCCACTCACACCGCAGCCTCGCTCAACCTCTTCCACCGGTGGGTCGCGCGCGTTGCGACGCTCCAGGCCGTCATCCACTCAGTCGCGTACCTCTATCTCGGGCTACAACGCGGCGAGACGCTCGCGGGCCTCTGGTCGCGGCAGTACTGGGCCATGGGCGTGCTGGCGACCTTCGCGATGGTGCTGCTCCTCCCGCTGTCCGTCCGGCCGCTGCGCGAGCGCGCGTACGAGCTCTTCCTGCAGCTGCACATCTGGTTCGCGTTCGCGACCCTCATCCTGCTCTTCTACCACGTCAAGGTGATGCAGGGCGCCTACGACGGCTGGCTGTGGGCCTGCCTCGGCCTGTGGGCGTTCGACCGCGGCCTGCGATACCTCCGCGTCGCCGCGCTCGCGTGGCACGCGCCGCGCGGCAACAACGCGCTGGCCGTCGCCACGGGCGAGGAGCACGGCCTCCTGCGCGTCTCGGTCGACGTAGCAAAGTGTAACCCGGCGCCGGGGGCATACTACTTCCTGTACACGCCGCGCAGCCTCACGCCGTGGGAGAACCACCCGATGACGCTCGCGTCGGCGGAGCCGAGCGCCGACGGCACGGGCACGACGCTGCACTTCCTCATCGCGCCGCAGGAGGGCGCGACCAAGCGCATGGCCGACGACGTCGCCGCCGCAGGGGGCAAGACACACATGCAAGTGCTCGTCGAAGGGCCGTACGGCGAGCACCACGACGTGCGCGCCTTCGACCGCGTGCTGCTTATTGCTGGCGGGTCGGGCGTGACCGCCGTGCTGCCGTACGCCGCCGAGCTGCGCTCGCGCGAGCACACCCAGGTAGTCGACGTCGCGTGGATCGTCCCGAACGCGGCGTACGCGCGCGACGTGTGCGCCCGCGAGCTGGCAGACTGCGCCAGCGCACACGTGTACGTCACGCGCGAGGCGGGCGTCGCCGCCACCGACGTGTGGGGGCTGCAGGACGCCGAGAGCAGCACCGACGACGACGAGGAGATGAGCCAGCTCGGCGAGGACGAGCGCGCGTCCCTCCTGCGCAAGATCCCCGCCGCGCGTCCGCGCCTGCTGGCGTCGAGCGGCCGCCCGCCGATGCGCGACGTGCTCGCGCAGGCCGTGTCCCAGCTCGTTGGCGGCGAGCGGCTGGCGGTCCTCGCGTGCGGCCCGCCGGTCATGATGGACAATCTGAGACTCGCAGTCAGCGAAACGTACGGCCACGGCGTGGGCCAGCTCAGCGGCGACCGGCTCGTGTATTTCGAGGACGCATTCGGGTGGTAGTAGAGTGGTAGAGCATCTGTATCATCTATAGTACAACAAGGCAAGGCTATTGGTAGTATTCACTGGGCGGGGCGTCAGCGGGGCTCATGGCGGGTCAAGTGCTGCTTCGACTTACGAATTCGCCCATCGCATCAACGGGTTCGGGTCGACAATCAGGTTGCCAGGCCCGCGCTGTGGCGGCAGGCCCAGCTCCTCGAGCGCCGTGCCCATGTCCACGTTGGTGTCGGGGAAGAGCACGCTCGTGTCCATCCAGTCCATGTTGGACGGCGGCGTGAAGATTGTGCCGCCGCTGCGGGTCGACCCGTCGACTGTGATGCTGGGCGAGGCAGTGTCGACGCGGGCGACGGGCGGCACCGCGGCCTGCTCGACGCGGCTCAGCGGCTGCGGCGCGCCCATAACCCCGAGGTTGAGCATCGTCGTGTAGATGTCCTTTCCAAGCAGGTTGGTCACTGTCTCCTCGTTGCACGGCGGGGTAGGAAGGCCCGCGACGCCGTTGCCCGCAATCATGGCGACGGGCGACGCGCTCGGCGTGTCGGTCAGCATGGGATTCTTCTTCAGTTGGTCGGTCGTCGGCCACGACGCGTTCCCGGCCGCGACCTGCAAGCTGCGGTTGTAAAGCGCCGTGATGATCGCCACCTCCTTCTGCGAAGAAGGCGTCTGCAGCGCCTTGTTGTCGAGCGGGTGGTGCTCTAGGAAGCACCGGAGGATCATGCGGAACTCGTCGGCGTCGGCGGCGTTCGGCTGCGTCACGGCCGCAATACCAGCCACGACTGCCGAGTTCTGCTGTCAGCGAGCACTCTCTCCACAGGACGTACAAATTCCACAAACTGTGCCGCGAAGAACTGCTTGTGTGCGCTAGGGGACCGCTTGAGGAACGCCTTGCGCAATCTGTAGTCGAGCTTGGCACTCTCGAAGCACGCCTTGCGGGACAGCAAGAACTTGTCATTGTCGGCCTTGCGGAGCAGCCACGGACGATGGAGCAGAATTCGCGCAAATGCAATCTCGGTGCCGAGCGCGTGCCGCTGCACGGGCAGGTACGGACGCAGCACGTCGTGGCTCGTGTCGGCGTCCTCGATCCTGAATGCAGGCGGGAGAGACTCGATAAAGTTTGCAATCTTGGCGTCTAGCGCTTCGACCTCCTCGAAGGTGGGCACCTCGTTGAGCTTCTGGTGCAGGTTACAGATCAGTCCGTCGATCTGGGCGAGCCGGCGCTGCAGGATGATGAATGTTGTCGACGTCGGCTCCTCCATCGGCCGGTCGACAATCTTCTGGCTCGGGAGAATGGTTTCGAGATCAACGTTCTTGGGCTCGCATGCATCGCAGATCCAGCACGGCTCCGGGATGATTGATGGCCGGCCGAGAATGAGCGAGTAGTGCCGGTCCGCGTGCATAAAGTAGCTCCAGATCCGACGGCGGTACTCTGCTTCAAACGGCCCGAGGCCCATCTTCTCGCCGTCGCGGTGCAGGCCGACAGCCATGGCGGTGCGCACACTCGCGCCGAGCAGCGACCAGCCCTCCACGAGCGGCCGGTCGTGCCCCAGCAAGGGATACATCCCTGCCAGGAGGCCTGCGAGCGCGAGCTCGACGCTCTCTGGCTGGATCGACGCGGTGAAGAGGTTAGCGCGGCGCGCTGGGCCCGTCAGCACGTGGCACGCACACCGAAAACGCCACTCACAGCACCAGTACAGCCTCAGGCTTTCGGCCCGGCGGTCTTTGTCGCTGCCCGCAACCGACTCGGGAGCAAGCAGCACGCCGATAGCGAGCACAATGAACACGAGCGGCAGGTGCCGCAGGCTCTCGAGGTCGTCGCTCGCCGTCGCCTGCTTGTCGTACAGGTCGTCCATGGGGTACCAGAACTTGTTCTCAAGAATCGGGTAGCGCAGCGGGTTGATGTACTTGAAGTAATGGACGACAATGCGGCTGGCGTACCCCTGGTCCGGGAGCTCGGCGATGAGCTGGGTGAACGTCTCGGGGGACACGCCGGACGCGGTGCACACCTCGCGCAGGCGGTCCGGGACTGGTGGGTGCGCGGCGGGCTTGGCGCGCTTCTTCGACGACTGCGCGTGCGCATGCGGCATGCCGGGCATGCGCTCGATGTCGCTCAGCCCCGAGAGGAGGGACAGGCCAGCCGCAGGCGCCGACGACGCGGAGGCGAGGAGCAGCTCCTCAAGCCGGGTCATGCGCGCCCGCATCTCGTCGCGAAACGCCGCGTCCGCGTCGGCGGGCGGCAGCGACGGCGCGCGCAGCGCGACCTCCGGCACTGGCGGCACGTGGGTTAGTGGCACGGCAGCAGCCGCAGCTGGCGCGGGCACATCTCTGGCCGCGCGCTCGGGGGAGCGCTTCTGTGCCGGCTCGGGGCTCGACGACCATCGGGGGATGTACAGCGTGCACTGGTCGGCGATCTGGCGTCAGCTGTGCGACGCAGTTATCAGCTCACCCCGCGCTGGACGCAGTGGTTACACGGGATCTCCTTGTTGCAGCGTTGCTTGCGCTGCGGGGTCAGCGAGGCCGGCAGCCGGACGTACTCTCGTGCACTGCTCGCACGTCAACGCGGCGACGCGGCGCCGGCGTTTCTTCTTGGGCTCGTCGGTGCCCGAGGGAGCGGGCGGCATGCCGAGGGGTATCGCTATCGGAATCGGGGGCAGGGGAATGTGAGATGCGTGCGGTACCGCGCCGTGTTGTTATGCCTCGCGATCGGCCGATAGAGGAGTGGTGGACAAGTCGACGTGGAGAAGAGCTGGATCACAACACGCAAAGTTGACGCTGCTGCGGCCGCCCGATACGCTATATCCCGAGCGGGGCTGCGCTGCGGTGCGCTGGCTGCTCGAGTCGACGAGGTGATGCGACGAGAGTGACGAGTGGGACGAGATGCAAAAGAACAAACTTGTCGGGTTCAACGAGTCGACTCGGGTCAAATAAATGACGTCGGCGGGCTCCCCAGGCACTATAAAAGGTATTACGACACGCATGGTGGTGATTACAAAATGTTCCCGCGGATTATTACAAAACCGTGTCGGCTTCGGGTCTTCGGGTCTCTCGGCGACTCGAGCAGCACAAGCCCCGACAAGCGCTGTTGTGCGTCGGCCACCGCATGCTCGGGCCACCGAGGGGCCGGCCAGCCACCCAGCGAGGGAGCCCGAGGCCGAGACCGCGACCGCGACCTCACTGCCTCCCCCCACCCCCCCACCTCTATGCAGGCGCAGGCGTTGTACCACGCGGTGTGCGCGATGTCGCTCGCGGCGCCTTGCCCGTGTCGCCAAGACCCCGCCAGTCCCAGTTAAACACGGGTGACCACCAGAGCCGCTGCGCGCCCTTGCCCTGGCCGCGCAGGCCGGTGGCTGTCGGCACGACGGCCGCGGTGGTACGCTCGATGGCGACAGTCGCGCCGTTGGCGCGGCGGCTCGACTCTTCCGCCCGCCAGCGGCGGTACACCACCGAGCGGGATGCGTCGGCGGACAGGTGCGGGAGCAGCGCTTCTTCCAGCCGCGCGGTGATCTTGAACGCCTTGTTCTTGTCGATTGGCTGCCGCGGAAAGTCACCCGCCTCGGGGAGCGGCGCGATGGACGAGGTCGACGACGCCGGCGTCGTCGCCGGCGTGTCGGGCCCCAGGTCGTGCTGCTTGATCGACTCACGGCGCAGCCGCTCCGTCCGCGCCCGCTTGACTTGCTTCACCGCATCCCGCTCCTTCTTGATCTCCTGTACCCGCTCCCCGACGATGCGGTACAGCCGCTGGCTGCTCGAGTTATCGTCCTTGACTTCGCGCTTGGCTTGCACCGCGGCCTTGTCCAGCCGCGACCTGATCTCCATCATCTCGGCGTTTGCGCGCTCGAGCAGCGTGCGGATTTTCCGTTCCAGCGCGCCGCTGAGCTTGTGCTTGAGAAAAGGCACGCCGAGCGCTGGTAGTATTGCACGGAAGAGGCGGTCGCGGCTTGAATTTCGCACGCGCAGGCTCAGCTCGTCGACATTCACATCGACATCGTGCACCGTCAGCATGCGCTTGGCATTCTCGTCCGTGTTGAACTCGAGGTCGAGCGTGATGGACAAGCCCTGCCGTGAGAGCGTGATATCCACTACGCGTCAGCGCCTCACTCCCACCCGCCACTCACCATCGCCCTGGTCCTGTATCTTGAACTTCTTCAAGTTGATCCAAATCATCGCGTCACGGACATCAGCCTGCACCTGCGATATTCTGATCTTGTTGCGGTTCCTGTGCGTGTTCTTGATGGCATCAAACGGCGACAGCTTGGTCATGCGGTGCTCCTCGATCGTGATCATCGTCGGGAGGATGTTCGAGATGGACAGGTAGACATTCTCCAGCACGAGCTCGATTTTCGGCGACGCATACTCGATGCGCGGGATGGGCACGAACCGGCCCCCGCCTTTTGTCAGCGCAGGGAACACGACGTTGAACACGTCCTGCCAAATGGCCGGCTTGAACGTCAGCCGCCCCTTGCGGTCGAGGAAGAGCGCGCTCGCAATGTCGTGCGTGTCGTCCTGCAGCTTGGCCGTGAGCGGGTCATCGCGGAACCACGCCTTGTCTTCTTTCTTCGAGTCGCTGTCCTTCCACCCGAGCCAGTACGACACGCCAAAGCACAGCGCGTTCCAGTGCGCGCGGTACACGCCGTCCTTGAGCCACGCCATCATGCGCGCCCAGATGTCCTCGGCCTTGGCGCTGCACTCGTCGCTGCCGAGGTATCCCTTTTTCAGCAACACGTTGGCGATCAGCCGGTCAACGTCGCGCCAGAGTTTCATCGCCGAGTCGTCGTCAAACACGTCGGCGTACAGGTCCGCGATCGCCTTCTGGATCGGGTTGGTCGAGCGGCCACGCGCGAACCGCTCCATGATGGTCACGAAGTTGGCGAGAATCTGGCGCGTCGGCGTGGAGGTGACGGGTGTCTCGGGCACCTCGGGCACGCCCTTGACCTTGCGATCGCCGGCCTTGGCGAGGCGTGAGAGCGCCCCCTTGGCCGTCTCGCGCTGCAGCACCTCCTCTTCGTACGCCTTGAACATCTCCATCAGCCACTCCATCGCCTCGGCGTAGCCCTCCTGCTCCTGCAGGCTCCCCCTGGCTGTCAGCGTTGTCCGGTGCTGCGCACTCACACTGCGATCTTGAGATGGCCGATGAACTTGGCCGTGCGCGGGTCCTTCTTGGCCGCCTCGGCGCGTGCAACAGACTCCTCGCCCTTCTTGGTCGATTCGTCTCCGACGTCGATGTCCGCCCAGGTAACGTCCGGGTGGTTGTCGGCGTCTTCGAAGAACGCGCCTGGTGGCTGTGGTGCCGGGCTAGTCGCATTGTCGTCTTCGTCTCCCTCCTCCCCTGTCGCGTCGTCGTTCGCTTCGTCCTCCGCGTCGGCGTCCGCTTCTGGCGCCGCAGGCGGCGTCTTCGACCTTTGTGGTGGCGCCGGAAACGCCGGCAGCGACGGCAGCGACATGTGCAGGAGGTCCATCTGGCCTGCTCCCCACTCCTGCCATGTCCTCGTGGGTGACGTCTTTGGCGACTTGCCTCCCTCCTTGTTCCAGCCCGACGGCCCGGCGTGTCCATTACCAAGCTTCTCCAGCCTCTCCTTCGCCCGTTCTTCCTTCTCGCGTTCTCTTCGCTCCTTTCTCGCCCGCTTCTTCTGCGCCTTGAGCTCGTCCTTGTCGGCCTTCTTGGACATGTCGCGCGCGATCGCGATCAGCTCTCCAATGGCCGCACGCAGCTCGCCGTTCGTCGCGAAGATCATGGCCAGCGTGCGGACATGGCGCGCGGCGACAAACAGCTCGCCTTGACGCCCCGAGTTGTCCATCACGACGCCGACTCGCTCGTCGGGCTTGACCTTGTCCACCGACGGGCCGACGGGCTCGGGCACAGCCGCGACCTCTCCGCCGTGCGCGGTCGACGACGCCGTCGTGTAGTTTGAGCCATCAGACGCGAGCGACGAGCTGGAAGGCTGACGAACAACATCAGGTCGCTTGACCTCCTCCTTGATCCGCCATGGCGGATTCTTGACCTCGGGCAGCTGGGTCACATGGCGCGTTATCCGCTCGCCGACCTCGATCCGGCTCTCCTGGAAGGCGAGATACACCGTGTCCTGGATGAGCTGGTCGGCGTTCTTTTCTTTCAGCACCTTGCGCAGTGTGTGCGCGAGGGACACGGTCGCCTCGAGCGCCTTCTCCGTATCGCCGTTGCGCGCGTGCTCGGGCTGGATCATCTCCGCGACCTCGGTGAGTGCGACGTCGACCTGCGCGTTGGACGGGAGGTAGCTGGTGTGTGTTAGCAGTACCCTGGCCCCCATCCAGCGCCCTACCCGTTTCTGAGCGCCTCGGTCAGCCCCCACAGCTTGAGGTTGTCCTCGATGTCGTCCTCGATGCGCTTGGCGTCGGCGAGCTCCATGACATGCGTCACTGCACCCGCGGTCGGGTGCTCGACCACCTCCTTGTGGAGGTCGCGTGGGAGGTCGCTGTCAGCACCGCGCGCCCGCTTGAGCCTGCTCTTGCTCTTGCTGTCGCTCTGTCCCATGGGCATTGCGTGGTTGAGGAGTAGAGTCAAAGAGGATGTTGATGTTTGTTCGCAGCAGCTAGCGCCGCCGTCGCCTCCGACGTTGATAACGGCGGCCGGCATGACGTCGTGTGACCCTATTTTTTCAATAGATCCTTGTGCCGTAAGAGGAAAACGTGGCGAGTCGAGTGCAAGGACGAGTAAGTAGCACAGTTACAAGACGAGCAATGCATGGATGCAACAGTGGAGCGAGCGAGTGGATGGGGCTAGTCCTAGTCGAGAGTGAGTAACAATGGGCACTGGTGCAACATGGTCGGCGATGTGCATGGGGATGGGCGAACGACCAGGCCATCCAGGGTGAATCGAGCATGCACGCAGCCAGCCTGACATGCTCGACTGACAAAGACGCAGCATACAGCCGTACGATCACAACGCATGCATGGCTGTTGTTGGGGCAGTGCAGGCAGCGCACAACATGTAGCGAGTCAGCGCCGCCCCGTGCAGTGCAGAAGCATGCCGAGGATAGCAGCTCGCACGGTGGCGTGCTGCCGCCTGCCCTCCCACCATGCCGCTTCGGTGGCGCTGCCTCGAGGCGACCTCGAGGCGGCGGCAGGCATCATCTACGGCGGCGTGCACGAGGTTGAACAATGGCGTGGGGATGTTGGGGAGCAGCATAAGAGCGCGCCGTTGCGCTCGATCTCCGTCTCGACAAGCAAGCCATTCCCGGCTCCGAGAGTGAGCTGCCCACCACACTACACAAGCTCACGCAACAGCACCAACAATGGGCAACCAGCCCTCGCGCCCGCGGCAACACCCGCACCGGGCCTCACTCAGCCCCACGACCCCGCTCTCCCTCTTCACGTTCTACCACACCCGGCCAGAGCTGTACGCGCTCCTGCCCAAGGTGGTGGCCTACGCGGGCGTGTACCCCCTCGTGCTGGTCGAGTGGCGCGCGCGGGGCGTGTGCTTCTCGCACAGCGGCGGGTCGTTTGTCGTCCGCGCGTCCGTGAACCAGTTTGCGCCCTTTGTCGTCCGCCTCGACCGCGAATGGCCCGCCTGGCGGGGCGACTACCGCGCACTCACCAAGTTCCGCCGCGGGTACGAGTACATTGATTAAAAGCCTACTAGAAACACATGTACCCGCCGTCAATGTTCCACGTGGTGCCGGTCACGAAGGACGCCTCCTCGGAGCACAGGAAGACGATCACGTCGGCAATCTCCTCGGGGATGCCGCCGCGCCCCATCGGCGTGCGGTCCGGCTTGGTGCCCCAGTCGTAGATGACCTTGGCGCGGGCGGTCTGGGTCATCTGGGCGGGGGGTCAGCGTCGCGAGGGGCGCACCGGCTGGTAGGCAGCAGGATGGGGGCTCGTACTCACGTTGGTCTCAACCCAGCCGGGTGCGACGCAGTTGCTGTGCCCGTCAGCCGGGCACTCGCCCTACCCCTCGCACCACTCACATCCGGATACCTTTGCCGGCGTACTCGAGCGTCGCGCTCTTAGCGAGGCCGATGACGGCGTGCTTGGACGCAATGTACGCCGCGGACTGCGGGATGGCGACCTGGCCGCAGAGCGAGGCGACCGACACGATCGCGCCGCGCTGCCTGCGGCGCTCGTCCTTTGCCCTGTGCGAGTTAGCTCAGCCCAGCCCAGCCAGCCCGTCCCCCAACGCAACACCCACACCGCCCACTCCTGCTCGGCCATGACCTTGAGCTGCTCGCGCATGCAGAGGAACACGCCGCGCTCGTTGACGCCCGTCGTGCGGTCCCACGTCTCGGTCGAGAACTCGGCGAACGCGCCGCCGCCCGACACGCCGGCGCAGTTGACGGCATAGTCGATGCGGCCGAACTTGTCGACCGCGGCGGCGATGAGCGCGACGACCTCGGACTCCTGCGCGACGTCCGTCTTGACGGCGAGCAGCTGCGCGTCGGCGTACTCGGCCTGCCAAGCGCTCACCGCGTCCTCGAGCGGCGAGACGTCGGCGATGACGACGCGCCGCACACCCTTGGCGAGGAACGCCTTGACTGTTGCTGCGCCGATCTGGGCCGTCAGCGCGGTGGCAACTCGGGCGACAAGCCTCGACGCACGCCTGAAGAGCCGCCAGTGACGAGTGCTACGCCGTTCATGGTGAGTGATGGGGTGAAGGGCAGGGCCGCGGTGTGCATCCCGGGCCAGCGGTTAAGTACTCGGTAGCCCGGGGACGCGGCGCGGAATGCGGGACGCCGAGATAGCCAGCGTCACATGACACGGTCGATAACAGCCGCGGCGGCGGCCTCTGACAATGCGTCTGGCGTGTCAGCGCGACTGCGTGCAGCAGCGCGGGGTATGTGGGTTGGTGGTGGTTGTGCATGCAGCGTGGGCAACTTGGATCAGTTGTGATGGTGCAGAGGGTGTCTGTCGGCTATGTGGGGGTGGGGTTGGATGCGGGGTTCGGACATGAGCGATGGCCGGCTCGGCTGGCTGTGATGCCCCGATGGCCCCCGTCGTCGTCTTCGACCGTCAGTCGTCGGTTGTCAGTTGCTTTAAGTCGCAGTTGCCGCCTCCCTCGCATGCTTGTGATTCTCGCTGGTGCGGGACGCCGCTGGTGCTGGCGGCAGCGCTACTGGCACAACCGGAGGAGGCATGGAGACGTGTGCCGTGTCGCGCGTGACACACAAGCGACCGCCGCAGCACGGCCCTGGGCCGCTGCATCGCGTGCAGCTAGCACAGATGCACACGCCTCTAGGTCACATTCTCGGCGGCGACAAGTATGCTACCCGCGACGCCGTTGCGCTGACCGCCGTCCTAGCGCCGGCGTCTCACCCACTGTCACCGCGTGGGCCGGGCCGTCACTCACCGAGCGTACCGAGCGCTGCGGTGACAGTGGGTCGTACCGTGGGTGGTGCAGTCTATGGCGAGGCTGGTGCGACGACAACAACCCTCTGGGCCAAGCCAAGCAAGCAGCTGTCAACAGCACATACATCTTGGCAGTGTTGATTTTCATCAGCCGCGCTTCACCCCCGCGTGTCGCGTCGTCGAGGGCCCGAGCGCTCGGCGCAGCGGCGAACGGCCGCCGGCGGCAGCGGCGGTGCACCATTCGGAGTGGATTTGTATTACTGCGGATGGATGGTGCGACCTCGCCCTCGCGGGGGCGGAGAAAAGAGCAGCACGCCCGCCCTTGCCCGCTGCTCGCCGTGCCAAGGAGCCAGGTGGGCGCCATGTATCAGCCAGCCGGCCAGCCATTGGGGCTGGCGTTTCGACCCGAGTTGCAGTGGGAGGGTGGTGCAGGCGACCTTGCACTCGCATGCACACACCTCGTCTCACACCTGCCCGCCGCAGATAGCATCGATCGTCGCCGCTGCGCGCGTGATACTACTCTGAAACGCACTGCATTCCAGCCCCGCGGGGGGTCGAGCTGCGCGCAGAGGCCCGTCCCGCAGCCATGTTAGCCATGCACAACCCAAACCGAAAGGGGCTTTGCGCATCGCGGCGAGCGCCGGGGGATTGCCACCGCGCCACGCTCCCCTCGGGGCGTGTGGCATTTTCCTGACGCGCTGACGCGCTGATGCGTTGCCGCCGCGCTGCCGGCATGCACCCCGCGACGATGCACCACTTGGGCCCTGGAATCTGCGTGTATTGTTCCTCTCCGGTTCCTGTCCTTGGTGATCTTGAAGCTTGGAGCACACTGGCTGACCCACTGACGGAGCCACTCGGCCACACTACGGACGACGCGTCGCGAGAGACTCCGATGTCTGTCCACACACCCACTAACCCTCGCTCGGTCCACGGAGCCCACGCAATGGCCAGGAGCGAGCACGCACCGTCCGCCCAGGGAGAGCAAGTCTTGGCCGTGCAGACGTTTGTCGTCTCTGCTGCAGCAGTACAATAACGAGGGGCGACAACGGGCGACTGTGCTGTGCCCCCTCCCTCAACTCGACAGACCATCATTCTCCCACTCCCCCACCACACCATGAGTCGCGCGCTCACACTCGCGCTCTATGCCCTCGCGGCGCTGCAGCTCCAGCTGGTTGCGGCGCTGACGATCCGGAATCCGAGCGAGGCATACAACCCCAACCACCCCAACGCGCGCATGTTCCGCCGTGCGCTCACGACCAACGCGAACGACGTCGCGGGCAAGACATACGACTTTATCATTGCTGGCGGCGGCCTCGCGGGCCTCACGCTCGCCGGCCGCCTCGCCGAGTGGAGCAATATCACCGTGCTCGTCATCGAGGCGGGCGGCGACGGCTCGGACGTCGACCTGCAGGAGACTGTGCCCGGTGCGTTCGGTCTTGCGATGAGACAGGCAGCGAGCTGACACACGCCAGGCTTCGCATACATGAAGGGCCTGTCGTCGGGCCCGTACGGCTGGGGCTACAAGACTGTCAACATGACCGACTCACTCAACCTGGCTAAGAACTACCCGCTCGGCAAAGGCCTCGGCGGCTCGGGCGCCATCAACGGCATGTTCTGGTGCCGTGGCTCCGCCGACGACTATGACGCCTGGGGAGGTGAGTGTGGTGTGGGTGGTGTGTGGTGTGTAGCTGTGACGTGAGCGACACACTCGAGTGTGTTCTGCATGCCCCTTACACCACCCGCCCCGCCCACGCACTGGCCCACGCTGACACTTACCGCAGCGCTCAACCCTGGCGCACCAGTCACCTGGAACTGGTCCGAGATGCAAAAGTACATCAACAAGGCGGAGAACGTGCAGATGCCGTCGGCAGCGCAGGCGGAAGAGTTCCACATCATCCTCGACCCCAAGGTGCACGGCAGCGGCGGACCCCTCCAGATCGGGTAAGCTGCGCCGCACGCCCACACGCCCGCACACACACTGACCCCCCAGCTTCTCGAAATACATCTACCCCATCGTCGCCAACTGGGTCCCGACGTGGCAGAGCCTCGGGTTCACCAACAAGGACCTGGCGGGCGGCAACGTGCGCGGCGTGACCATCACCCCGTCGACGATGGACGCGGCCAAGGGAGCGCGCTCCGACTCGCGCCGCGCGTACATCGACCCCAAGGCCGGGTTCCCCAACCTCACCGTGCTCTCGCGCCAGCAGGTCACCAAGATTCTGTTCAACAGCACGCTGGGCGGCAACCTCACTGCCAACGGCGTGCAGTTCCAGGCCGACGCTGCCAGCACCGCGTTCTCCGTCTTCGCCAACAAGGAGGTCATCGTGAGGTGAGTCGGCGGAGCTGGTTACCAGGGAGTGCCGCAACGCTGACGCACACAGCGGCGGCGCGATCAACTCGCCCAAGCTCCTGCAGCTGAGCGGCATCGGCCCGGCCTCGGTGCTCCAGCCGCTCGGGCTGCCGGTGCTCGCCGACCTGCCTGTCGGCCAGGGCTTCCACGATCACGTCTCGTACGGCATGTACTTCAACATCCAGTCGGGCATCGACACGTGGTACAACCTCGCGACAAACCAGAGCGGCGCGCAGGACGCCGCGCTGGCGCAGTGGCACGAAAGCGCCGACGGGCCGCTCACGTACGTCAACGAGGCGATCGGGTACATCAACGCTGCGGACATCGGGTTCACGACCGTGCCCGACGTTGCGGCGACCGTGGCCGCCGTGAGCGCAAAGTACGGCTTCGGGCCGGCGCTGCAGAAGGGCATCGCGGCGCAGTACGCGATCCAGAACACGCAGCTCGGCACCGACGCGGGCCAGTTCGAGATCATCATGCACCTGTGGGGGCGGGACGCGTCGAGCATCGCGATCCAGGTCGCGCTGCAGCACCCGTACTCGCGCGGCCATGTGTCAATCGCGTCCGCGTCGCCGTTCGATGCGCCGCTCATCGACCCCGACTTTTTCGGCGTCGACGCCGACGTCGAGATGATGAGCGCGGCGGTTGGTTGGGTGCGCAAGCTCGTCGCCGCGCCGCCGCTGAGCGGTATTATCACGGGCGAGATGTCGCCCGGCGCGAATGTCACCGGCGACGACCTCGTGACCGCGTTCAAGACGACGAGCGGCACCGAGTTCCACCCGCTCGGCACGGTCTCCATGCTCCCCAAGGACTCGGGCGGCGTGGTGGACACCTCGCTGCTGGTGTACGGCACGCAGAACGTGCGTGTTGTCGACGCGAGCGTCATGCCGCTGCAAGTCGCCGCGCACCTCATGGCCTCGACGTACGGCGTGGCCGAGAAGGCCGCGGACATCATCAAGGCCAAGTACGCGTTCAAGCCGGCCGTGCCGTCGTCGACTGCCGCGCCCACCTCGCATGCCCCGACCTCCGCCGGGTCGTCGGCCGCGGCGCCGACCAACACGGCAGCCAGCAGCTCCGCGTCGTCGTCGAGCCTCAGCACCGGCGCCAAGATCGGTATCGGAGTCGGCGCGGGCATCGGCGCCGTGCTGCTCCTCGGCGCGATCGTAAGCCCGCTCTAGAAGACCGCCACGGCTGACGGCCCAGCTGCTGTTCTGCGTCAACCGCAACAAGAAGGCAAATCAGCCAAACAAGAACGGGTGGTACACCACACCGCCGGCAGCAACGGGTGAGTCCAACGACCACGCACAAGAATCGAAACCTCTCTAACGGCCTAGGCTACGGCCGGGACAACTACGCGATGCAGAACGTCCCCGGCGGCGCGGGGCAGCAGCGCGGGTTCGACTCGCCGCAGCGCGGGTTCGACCGCCCGCTCTCGGCCGCTGGAAGCGTGGATACCATGGCGACGGGCGACCTGCCGCGCGGGGGGCAGTACAGGGACAGTTATGATGCGCCGGCTCGCAGGCATTAGGCAGATATAGTTATTGGACATTGCATGTAGATATTCCGATCCACCACATGAGATGCGCTGCGAGGAGGTCACGTCAAAAGAAGTTGCATATGCGTAATCGGGTGTCATTTCTGGCGCTGGCAGCGCCGGCCAGCGTCAACGCCGTCGTGACCACCGGCGACGTCGTTGCTTTCGTCGACGACGCGATGGAGGGAGAACTTCGAGGACGGATCGCGCTCGGTCAAAAGTTGCCTCTCTACCGGTTCGTCCACCAAAACCACAACACCGCCGGCGCGCGTCGCACGCCTCGCATCGCAAGTCCGCCACGGTGAAGGTTACCGGCAGGGTCTGACCTGGCTCTTCCCCTTTCAAGTCGTACACCGACGAGCTTGCCGACACCAAGGACTCCGACGAGACCAAGATCGTCGAAGACGACCCCCCCGGACCATGACGCCGCGAGCTGGCGCTTGCATCCGGCTCAGCAGTTCTCGATAGGGTTGACGTCGGACGAGGACGGCGGGTGGATGTTGTGGTACTGACGACACACGCGTGGGGTTGGCCTCGACGCGCCACGCCCACCCGTCATCTCCGCCAGACTTCAACCCCATCGAGAACTGTTGAGCGAGGTGCAAGCGACCGGATCGAGTTATCCACCACGCACTGTGGCATGGCGGCTAACCCCAGCGATCCTGATGGCCCGGTGCGCGACAGGATCGGTAGGAATGACGGCGTGCTGTATCCGCCGCTCGCAACAGGTCCAGCAGTGCTCGATGGGGTTGAGATCGGGCGAAGGCGGCGGATGGGCATGACGCGTCAAGCACGGGGGGCGGACACCACCGTCGACGCCGGACCTGAACCCCATTGAGAACTGCCGGACCTGGTGCAAGCTAGATCGTGCCCAGTATAGCCGTCGTTCCCACCGACCTTGAGGAGCAATAGGCCGTCATTCAGGAGGCTTGGGCCGCCATGCCACAGTGGGTGGTCGACAACTCGATCCGGTCGCTCGCCGCTGCCACGACGTTCTCGACACTGCCGGGCTGCCTGTGCGTGTTAAACGCTCCATGGGCGTCGAACTCCAACCCTAGTCTCTTAATGTGTGTCTGTAGCCGTCAGTAGTGAGAAATGAAGGAAATGGCGGCAGAGTGAAGGGATACAAGAAACAACGTTGGACGTGAAAGGATTGACGCGTCGACGCGCCAACAAGTCGACGGGATCTAGACGCGTGTTACGAGAATCCAACGGGATGGCTCGTCGGTGGTGGTCCGGGAGCCTCTGGGCCAGGTTGGCTGGCATTCCAGAGAAAGAGAGGCGGTGTGGGGGAAGTGGTGTCGGACGGAGCATGGTGTCGATGTAGGCGACAGTTCGACGTATGGTGTGGCGGCGTCTGCCGCCTGCACTCCGTGCGCCACTCACCCCTAATGGTACTGCTCGCTGTGCCACCACGCAGCTCATCCACAAGCTCCCCCCCTCACGACCTGTTTGCTCGTTCCAGCGGCATCGCCTGCCTCCCACACTAACCAATCATGCTCCAGATGCATACAGATGCGATGCTGTTGATACAATTATACGATGCCGAATCTGTCCCAGCGCACGCGCGCCTATCCAAACCACGACCAGTCGGCCGGAAGCCCCTCGCGCGTTTTCCAGGTCTGGCCGTCCAGCCAGCGGGCAACCAGCGACTTCTCATCCACGCCGTCGAGGACGTCGACGTTGCCCTTGCCCTCCAGAGCGAGCGCAGCCCAACCGACGAGGATCATGCCCGGTGGCCGCTGGTCTACGGACGCAATGGCGCCGACGATACCGTCCAGCGTGGAGAGGATGACACGCTGGTCGGGAGACGACGCGCGCTCGACGATGGCGACGGGAAGGTGGCCGGGGTAGACGGCGCCGTCGCGGCCCTCCCCGTTGCCAGTGAGCACGCCCACGACCTTCTCGATACGCGCGACACCCATGAGGATGCAGAGGGTGCGCGACTTGACGTAGCCTGGCAGCTCGACAGACGCGCCGGCACGGCCGACGCCAGTGCACATGACCAGCGAGTCGGCAACACCGCGCTGCGTCACCGGGATGCCGTGCATCAGCGGGCCGGCGAGCGCTGAGCTGACGCCAGGAACAACCACCGCCTCGTAACCGTGCTCGCGGAAGAAGAGGACCTCCTCGCCGCCGCGGCCGTACACGAAGGGGTCGCCCTGCTTGAGGCGGACCACAGTCTCGCCGGCACGCGCGCCCTGCAGCGCCAGGTCCATGAGCTCGCTCTGCGCGCCCTCGGCGTTGCCAGGGAACTTCTTGGCAATGATGAGTTTTGTCGTCGATGGGATCAGGTTGATGATCTCGGAGGGGACAAGCTTGTCGGAGAGAATGAGGGTCGCGTTCTCGAGAGCGTGGCGAGCGGCGACAGTGAGGAGGCCGGGGTGGCCTGGACCAGAGCCAACAAGGAGAATCTTGCCCTTCTTGCCGTCGTGGTGCGGGAGGTCGACCTGCGGAGCCTCGCCCTCGAGCGTCGTGTCCATGTCAGCTGCGCTGAGGCTCGCGAGCTGGTCATAGCTGTAGTACTCGGACATCTGCTGCACCCAGCGCATGCGACGGAACTGCTCCTCACCCTTGGCAGCAAGGGTGCCGCCTTGGGCAACGGGGGCATTGAGTGGCGTGGTGACGTCGTCGTCGGACACCTCGGCGGCAGCCTGCCACATCTTGGCGCGGGCACGCAGCTTGCCAATGTTGTCGACAGCAGCGCCAACGTTGAGAGGGAGGCGGGCGGCAATCTCACGGCGGATACGGCCGCCAAGGCGGCAGCCCTGGCCGTTAGTCGACACGGCAACCTGGAGATGGGACGGTCCGTCGACACCAGCAAAGCGGTGAACGCTGGGGAAGGTGTACGTGGACAGCGCGGGACGGTCAGAGACGTTGATAGGGATGAGGAGCTCGGTCGCGGCGTTGTACGCTGCCGCAGCGTCGACAGGGTGTTCCGAACCGATGAGCGTGTTGGTCACAGCGAACAAAGTGACCTTGTTGGCCTTGAGGAAGCCCTTCCAGTCGTGGGCGTCACGGGGCGCGAAGCGCTGGTATCGGACCTCTCCAGAGTTGACGCGGAACTGGATCTCGTCGGGCAGGTCGGCAAACGGAGCGTCCGACGCGACGATGACCTGGGCGTCGGCCTCGAGGAGGGTGAAAACGCGAGACGCGGCAAGCTTGTTGCTGCCGAAGACGAGGACGGGGCGGCCCTTGACGTGGAAGGTGAGGGGGAGGGGAGCGCCGCCGATGGGGGTGGGGAAGGTGGTGAGCTTGTCGTCGCCGCGCGGGGCCTTGGGAGCGGTGGTGGCTGGCTCTTTGGGCGGCAGGGCGTTGGCGACGAGCGAGCGGGAAATGCCGGTGCCGAGGGCGAGTGCAGCGATGGTAGGAATGAGCCCGATGGCATGGTGGAAGGCCCACTGGACCCAGAAGGGGTATGTGGGTTGCTGCCTGCTCTTGAGGAAGTCGAGGTAGCTGGAACTGAAGGAATGCTGGAAGAAGAAGGCTGCCGGGTTAGCGTTTTGGCAGGCAAGCCCATCCACTCACCCTCGATGTGGGAGAGGTAAGTGTAATCCCTGGTCGCGGATGTGACGGCGGTCGTGAGGGCCACGACGGGGGCGGCGGGGTGGTCGCCGAGGACGAGGGCAACGAGGCCGAGGGTGATCTCGAGCACGCTGTACTGGTCTGCGGGGTGTGAGCTACTCTTTTCTCGTCTTCCTCGTCTTCCCCGTCTTCCCTCGAGCAGAGCTGGCAAGGGAAGGTCGCCGCCCGCCCTCCCTGCTGGAGCGAGCGATACTCTGCCCGCCCACCCACCCCTGTGATCGCTGCGCGATCAAGAGCTGATGCCACCACCCACCCCTCCATCCGGCTCCGCCTCCCCCCACCACCTCACCCAGCTCCGCCCCCCCGACCCACACACTCACGATGCTCCCACACCCACGCAATGTCATGGTGGACGGCCGAATACCCAAGCTCTGATTGACGTCAACAAACGCTGATAAGGCTCAACCTACCTCCGATAACAAGCAACAAGTGCGCTGCGAGCCACAAGCGGACCCAGCGCGGGGTCGTGTATGCGGTAGCCATGGCTGCTGGTGTGTGAAGGGGGGTGGAGTGGTTGTGACCTGCTCAATGTCGCCGCCCGTTATTATCTGCTGCTGGCTGTCGTCAGTTTGCTTGCCGACCCGGGATGATATTCCGAACTTTTGAGTGGTCGATCACGTCAGTGGGCGGGGGGGGGCTGCTGCCTGGCTGGCTGCCTGGTTGCCTGGCTGGCGGGGGGCCGCTGCTCGCTGTATTCGGCGTCGCACCGCACGCACGCCATCGATATGGTGCAATGGCGCGGGTGCAGATTCCAGATAAGAGGGCATGGTCACGTGACATGTCGCGTGGCGACACTAACTGGCACCCCCCGTAAGCCGAAGGCCACGGCGCCGAGACCGTCAACGTCACTCTCGACATGAACGAGTTTCGAGGTTCGAGCTCGCCCACAACCCACCCCCACCACCACCCACAATGCGGCTATCCCACCTCGCCCTCCTCGCAGCAGCAACAGCTGCCTCCGCCTCAGACGCCACACCACAGCAGTATACGCTGTACCACCGCGCACTGTCGTCCGGCGCGCCGGCGCCAGAGTTCTCCCACCGCGGCGTCGTCTCCCTCGACGGCTTCAGCGCCTCGCTCGACCAGAGCAAGATCAAGGCCGTCAAAGCCGACGACGCACAGTGGTACCAGGTGGCGCTGGGCGTCGGTGACGAGCTGCTGACGGCGTCGACACGCGGGGTATGTGGCGTTGCTTGGGGCCGGCGTTCCCTTCCTTTGGCTGACATTCCCCAGTGCTGGGCGACGGACGACGCCTTCCTCACGCTGCACCTGACGGACGGTGCGCCGTCCTCGATCGAGTTCAAGGGCGTGCGGACGCCGCCGAGCGGCGCATGCCCCCTCACGCCGGAGGCGTACGGGTCGGGCCTCATCAACGTGCGCGTCGAGGGCGCCGAGAAGGTGTTCGGGTGGGTGTGGTGTGGGCGAGGACAGGAAAGGGTAGCCAGCTGATCCACCCAGCCCCGCGCTCGCGACCCCCGTCGCGCCAAAACTCGACGCCGAGGGCAAGCCCGAGGCCCCGGAGGAGGAGAAGACGTTCCTGCAAAAGTACTGGTTCGGCATTGTCGTCGCGCTCATGTTCATCGCGACGAACCTCGGCGAGGAGCCGAAGAAGGAGGGACAGGGGCAGGGGACGCGACAGGCGCTGAAGTAGGCGGTAGAGGTAGATGGAGTTTTCATGGGCTGGGCGCGGGGGGGGGGGGGGGGCTTAAGCTGGGTGCTCCAGGCGCCGGAGTGCTGTGGAGAAGACCAGGAGTGACGTGGAGAAGACCGATGTTGGCTCCGAGATAGGAAGCCGGAGAGATACGCATCCAACCTTGCCTGATCGCTTGCAAGACGCCGAGTCGTGCTCTTGCTCTAGCTCGCTGCCTTCTGCCATGGCGGCCACTGCACAGCAGGCGCAAGCGAGCCGAGCGCCACGAGCTTGTTGTACACTGGTGCCGATGTGGGGCCCGCAGATGCACAGATGCACCCGCCCCAGCGCATCGCATCGCGCCTCGCGTCCAGAGTTGACGGCCCAGGGCTCAGCAAGTCACATGTGCGCAAACTGTGCGCGGTCCAGATGCAGCGGGTGGCCAACTGAGCTCGGGTAGACCAGCGATCTGCGCACGGCGCGCGGCGCAGGCAGTCACCGCTGGTTATGGGTTTGACGCGGTACGTACCACCGCCAGGCATGCACGCACCGACACGTCCGACGGTCTGCCGTCCCGCACCGAGGTATGCATGGAGAGCAGCCGCGCGCAGTAGCATGGTGTCAGCACGACGATGCATGCACGCGCGCGCTGCACCGCTTGCTAAGCACGTAAGTGCGCGCAGGGTCGCTGGTCGCTGGTCGCGCCTCGTCTCGGCCCCCGCCGGCCGCGCGCAGAAAACGACGTCATCGCGGCCACCGGCGTGATTTTTGCTGCGGCATTGGCAGCGACGACGACGCATCCATCACATATCTGTATCCATTCCATTCCCTCCTCTCCTTGACTCGTGTACCTCTCTTCACACGCTCACAGAGCAAGCACTGCCGCTGCTCGCTATCAAACCCTTATCACAGCGCACGCACAGCACACGACGACGATGGCCTTTCCACCCCCGCCAAGACACCACGAGGCGGTCACGCCGCCGTCGCGGCCCGACTCGCCGGCCACGACAGACTGGAAGAGCAGGATGAAGGCGCGTTCCGCGGCCACGGGGCAAAAGGCCATGGTGAAGGGCATTGCATTGAGCGACAACGTCGGCGGCAAAGTCAACAGCTTTGCCGAGCGCCGCTTTGGCGCGGAGCACTTCTGGCCCGTGACGGGCGACTTTCCGAACGAGATGGACAAGTGCGCGAGGATTCTGAGGAGCTTTACGGGTGAGTGGGTGTGGGTGGTCGGGGTGCTGCGGGCGTTGGCGGGCGCAGTCCGAGTGTGGTGGTGGCTACAACCGTTGTGTTGTGCAACAGCCGTACGATGCTTGCACGTTTGCACGCCGTCGGCGGACCAGTCCGCCGGCCATCTCCGCAGCAGCACCGCCGCACCCCACAGTGTGGGGCGCCAAGCTCACACCGCTGACACCCCCGCAGTCACCGGCATCGAAACACAAGACAAGCGGTCGAAACGCAAGGTCATCCGCAAGATCCCGTCGTCGGTCATCGCGAGCGCCAAGGGCCTGGCAATCTTCACCTCGATGCGCAGCGGCATCGCGCCGCTCGGAGGCGCGGGCGGCGCGGGGCTCGTTGTCGCAAGGCTGCCGGACGGGTCGTGGTCTGCCCCGGCGTCCATCACGCCCAATAACCTCAGCGCAGGCGTACGTACTGCCAGCCCCCCATTCCTTCTGACACGCCCAGTTCCTTCTCGGCGTCGACATCTACGACTGCGTCCTCGTCATCCGCAGCCAGGAGGCGCTCGACTCGTTTGGCGGGCACAAGGTCACGCTGGGCACCGAGATCGCGGTCGTCGCTGGGCCGTGGGGCGCCGGCGCGGCCGTCGAGGCGGGAAAGGAAAAGGCGCCCGTGTTCAGCTACATCAACTCGCGGGGACTGTACGCTGGCGTCGAGGTGGTCGGGCAGGCGTTCTTCTCGCGCACAGAGGAGAACGGGATGATGTACCACTGGCCCGGGGTCAAGGCGTCTGATATTGTGAGTAGTGTCGACGCGAAGGAAGCGTGAAGGAATCACACAGCGCTGACGCCGCCCCCAGCTCGGAGGCAAGGTGCCCGTCCCGCGCGAGGCGTACAACCTCGTCGACGCGCTCAAGGACGCCGAGAGCGGCGCAGCGCAGCGCCGCGTCGTGACCGCCAACGACGACATCGAGGAGCAGATGGCCGAGGGGCTGTCGCATCTCGAGCTCGAGGAGGGCGAGGTGCTCAAGCTCCCGCCGACGCCGGCGCAAACAGACGGGCACGAGGGCGAGAGCGACCCGGAAACAGAACGCATCACGCACCGCAGCTGGCAGCTTGCGCTCCCAAAGGGCATCCGGCACCAGGCGCGCCACTCGGTCGACGGCGGGCTGCCGCCCCCGCCGCCTCCGCCGCGCCGGCGCGTCCCGCCCCTTGCGAGCGGTGCGAGCGCGGGTCCTTCGACACCGCGGGCGACGCCGCCGCCCATCCCGCCCCGGTCGCACGCGCGCACGCGGTCGCTCAGCCCGCCGTCCGGCCCGCTGGGATATACTGCGCCCTACGAGACGCGGAAAGAGCACGTCCCGTCGCCCCTCGTGCCGGCCCACGCGGCGTTCGTGCACGACGCGCTCCCTCTCTCGCCGCACGGCTCGGCGTCGTCCGGCTCCGCAGCGTCCGGGTCCATCTACTCGCCCGCGTCCGACCCGCCCGCGTATCACTCCACGCCCGAGTCCGAGCCCGAGCCGCGCGAGTGGCAGGCGGAGACCAGCGACGAGCCGGAGACCTTGATCCCTCCGGCGGCGGAGACGCCGTCGGTGCTCATCCCGCCTGCGCCGTCGCCTGGCCTGCGGATCCCCGTGCCCGAGATGACGAAGGAAGAGAAGGACGAGTTTGAGCGCGTGGAGCTGGAGCGCAGGGAGCGGGACGAGGCGCTGGTATAGTGTGTGTGTGGCTGTTGTATTAGAATGTTACGTGTTAGCCTTGATGACATTGTGTGTTGGTAGTGTGGCTGGCGGGGAGCGCAAATGCCGCGAGGCGCCTTGCTGCTCACTGACACAACTAGGAGAAGGACCCGGGCCCAAGTCCAGCAGCCCAGTCCCCCTCCCTCACCGCGCCACCTTCCTCCGCGAGTCCATAAAAGAACGAAAGTGCACCCCTTCCCCAGCCGGACTGATCTGTGTCTTCGGAAACACAGTGCAAGGAACGAGGGACTTGATCGCACAACCACCACCAGCCACCTCCAGCAGGACCCGCATGAGCGGGTGGCGTAGCCCCCTGATCCGTCGCCACAGCCCTACCCTCCTTCAACAGCCCACAAGCCAATGGCATCGACCTCGTGCCCCAGCTGAAAGGGTCTTTCTCGTCGGAAAGACGTTGCGAGGAACAGGGGATTGAGCACACAACCACACGCTACGCACCTCCCGGCTTTCGGATACCAGTACGTGCCCCAAGCCGCAACAAACGATAAGCTGTGCCGGCGGCAAGCACCTGCGCACCACGAACTCCGCAGCAGTCACTTCCTCCCTTCTAGGCCCTCCACTTGCAAGCCACCCAAAAAACGAGGTCGCGCGGGGTGCGGTACGAATCTTGGCGATATCCGCTCTGCGGCGATAACGACTGTGCCCGTGACACGGTGCCGCCGGCGCACAGCGCGAATCAAGCCCGTTGGCTGACGGTCCAGTGGGTCACTGCCGCCGGCTACAGTCGGGAGCGTGTGTGGCCGGGCGATATGGGTTTTTTTCGGGGCGTTGAAGAGGGAGAAACCCCAACGAGTTTGGGAATCTATCTGCCACACCGGGTCATCTTCGGAACTGGGTGTGACGTACAGTGCGGCAGGGACAGGGCACTGGAGGGATAGGCTCACCAGGCTCACCCAATCGCTGGCATGGATGGATGTGGCACCGGCGCGGGTCAAGCTCACGAGACCGTCCATTGCCGGCTGGCCAGATCCAGTGTCGTCTTGGCCAACGTCACGAGTGGTGGCCGTTGTGGCAGCTAACGTGGGGAAGTCGCGCCAACGGTCGCTTCTGAAGTGGCCGGGGGACTCGGTCCACGCTGCCCCGGCTGAAGGACTCGGTCCGCACTGCCCCGTCTGAAGGACCTACATCCCCATGAATTCACAACCTAAGCGAGCATGTATCGTATCGTTCGAAAAAAAAAAAAAAGACGCCATTTCATGTAGACGAGCGCGGAGGAGAGCTGGTGAAAGGACTGGCGGGGAGGGGATATTTCGAGGAATTGGGTGGGCCCGGCTAAACTGCTGTTTTGTTGAGCAGTTCACCCCGACATCCAGCTTGGGTATCGCGCGCTTGTAGCACAACAGACTGATGAACGTCGCCTGGTCGGAAGTGTACACCACTACGTGCTAGTGCTGGTTTAGCATGCTCTAGTCGCGAACTGGGTGTCCGCCAAGCGTGTGGTGGCGTTGGCACACGCCCCCATGATTTGTGTGGGGATGGCTTGGCTGACACAGTCTCGCCTCGGCAACCTCAGTCTCCAAACTCGGTGTCCATCACTCGCAGCGATGCATCCCTCAACTCGTGTCCAATAAGCACCACGTTTGTGCCCCAAAGTCGGTGTCCTACAAGCAAAGCGATGTGTGTTCCGAGGTCTTTCCGCATGTCTTTCCACGTCCATACTGACAAACCCGCGTCACCTCCGAAATCGGCGAGGAACCACTCGACACAGGTACCGTACCGCCGGCGCTGTCGTTGCCGCTCCGCAGCCCCCCCAAGCCGCAAACTGTTGCCGCTCACTGCCGCACATTGCCATTTCAGCAGTGTTTAAGCTGGCCCGTCACATGTGCCTGCTAAACCGCCGGCTCGCCCGCCGCCGGTGCGGTGGGCAGTTGCTGTCGGTGGGCAGCCGCTCCACGGCGGGCGTTCCTGCCCGGCTGCCCCACTGGTGCTCCGCGCCGTACGAATCCCGCGCTGCTATTGGCTCGGACCGATCACCTGTAACAGATCAGCAGGTAGCAGGTGTCGCTTGGCACCCGTGGTGGTGGTGCATGTGGCGCGCCGCACTGCCGTTCTGCCAGGCCGCCGGCACTGGTCGGTCAGGTTGTTGTGGTCCTGCTTGCGTCACTAGCTCTGGCCAAGTGGAGAGAGGGGCGCCAAAGAGGTACTTAAAGCAGGGATGCTGTGGCTCCCCAGCCCCATCCCCACCCACGCAGCACCATGCCCGCTCTCGCAATCATCCTAGGCGCCTTCGCCTCCTTTGGAGGCTTCCTGTAAGCTGCTAGCCGCAGGCGTGACCCTGACCGACCGCAGGTTCGGATATGACACGGGCTACATCTCGGGCTGCAAGGAGATGGAGCACTTCCTGCAGTCGTACGGCGACCTCCAGCCGGACGGCACGTACCTCCTGTCGAGCGGCACCGACTCGCTCATAACGTCCATCCTGTCTGCGGGGACGTTTGTCGGTTCGCTGTTCGCCTCCACCATCGGTGACTGGATCGGCCGCCGCATGGGCGTGGTGGTGTACCTCGTCGTCTTCTGCGTCGGCGTTGCCCTCCAGACGGCCGCCAAAGGCAGCGTCGGCACGTTCGCCGCCGGCCGTGTGCTCGCTGGCCTCGGCGTCGGCGGCACGTCGTGTCTCGTGCCCATCTACCAGGCCGAGTGTGCGCCTAAGAAGATCCGCGGCCTCATCGTCTCGGCGTACCAGTTCTTCATCACGTTCGGCCTGCTCATCGCCGCGGTGGTGGTCAACGGGACCAAGAACCACCCCGGCGCGAGCAGCTACCGCATCCCGATCGCGCTGCAGTTCATCTGGGCCGCCATCCTCGCCATCGGCATGTTCATCCTGCCCGAGTCGCCTCGTTGGCTCGTGCTCAAGGGCCGCACGGACGCCGCCAAGCACTCCCTCAGCCGTCTCCTCGCTGCTGAGCCGGACGGACCCGACGTCACAGCCCAGCTCGACGAGATTGAGGGCAACCTCGAGCACGAGCGCCAGAGCGGCGGCGGTACCTGGGCCGACTGCTTCAAGCAGGGCGAGACGAAGAACTTCCAGCGTGTCGCGACTGGATGCATCTTCCAGGCCTTGACTCAGCTGTCGGGCATCAACTTTATCTTCTACTAGTGAGTGGGCGTGAGGCCCGACAGCTTGAGACAGCTTGCGACGCCAGAGTGGCATGAGGCACTCCCGCCTCTTTCCAACACTGACACCCCCCAGCGGCACGACCTTCTTCCGCCACTCGGGCATCTCGGACCCCTTCCTCATCACCATCGCGACCAACGTCGTCAACGTCGGCATGACAATCCCCGGTATGCTCCTTACCGACGTCCTCGGCCGCCGCCCCATGGTCATGTACGGCGCCTTCGGCATGGCCGTGTGCCAGCTCATTGTCGCCGCCGTCGGCGTCAGCATCTCCGTGGACAATGAAGCCGGCCAGAAGGTGCTCGTCGCGTTCGTGTGCATCTTCATCGCCCACTTCGCGTCGTGCTACGGCCCGCTTTCCTGGGTCATCACGTCCGAGCTGTACCCGTACAGCATCCGCACCAAGGGCATGTCGCTCTCCACTGCGTCCAACTGGCTCTTCAACTTCGCCATCGGCTACGCCACCCCCTACCTCGTCAACACGGGCCCCGGCAACGCTGGTGAGTAGCTCGTTGGTCAGTGAAGGAACTCGCGGCTGACTTCCCCAGGCCTCCAATCCAACGTCTTCTGGATCTGGGGCGGATGCTGTGTCCTCGGCGTCGTCTTTGCCTACTTCATGATTCCCGAGACCAAGCAGCTCTCGCTCGAGCAGGTCGACCTCATCTACCGCCACTCGACGCCGCGCAAGTCGGTGGCATTCCGCAAGAAGATTATCAACGACAACATGGTCGAGGGCACGACCACCCGCCGTCTGTCGACGTACTCGCTCGGTGGTGCCGAGAAGAAGGCGTCGCAGGACGTCAAGGTGGAGAGTGTGTAGTAGGCCGGGGCAAAGACAGTGGAAGAGTTCAGCGCGGCGACGGAGGTCGAAGGAGAGGCGTTGTTGTCCAGATTGTAGTTGGAAGATGTGAACCCCGTGGATCGAACGGAGTCGACCGCGGAGGGAGTCAGGACTGCACCGAGGTGCGGGATCGATTCCTTCGGCTGGTTTAGTATTTCTTTGCATCATCCAAGCTCACTTGTTCCCAAAGGGCATCCGAGAGCCCGACCCGAAACTGACGCGCTTGTCACGCGCACCGGGGACAGGGTGGTTCTGCGGGGCGAACTTGCCAAAGTCGACCGCCGGGCTGGGCCCGTACGACGATTCAGGGGAAAGCGAGCCGACGTTGGTGCCATTGACAGCGTGGTGGACGCCGGTGGTGCTGCCGCCGTTGACGGTGCCGTTGCTGCCGCCGTTGACATCGGTGGTGCTGCTGCCGTTGACGTCAACGGTGCTGCCGTGGACGCATAGGCCGTACAGCTTGCCGGCGCCACGGGGCGTGTCGGCACCGCCCTCGTCCAGGAGCTGGGTATCAGCGCGACTGAATACTACAGCAAACAGTACTCACGAGCCCGGCAAACGCGCGAATCTTGGACTGGATCTCGGCGAGCCGCGCCTCGGCGAGGATGCGCGCCTCGCGCTCCGCGGCAAGCAGGGCGGCCGCCTTGGCCGACTCGTCCTCCCGCAACTTGCGCTCCTGCACCAGCGCTATGGACGCCTGCTCCTCCTCCTTCTCGCGCCGCACGCGCTCCTCCTCAAAACACGCGTACGCCGTCTCCTGGTCCTGCTTGTGCAGGCGCCGGGTCTCGGCCAGCTGCTTCTCCGCGGCGGCGCGGCCTTTGCTCTCCTCGTTAACCGCGACAACAAGCCTGGAGATTAGGATCGGCCTTGCCGCAACGAGAGCAGATCGCAGCACTTACCGATCAACCGCTGCGACCAGATCCTGCACCGTGTTCCCTGTCCGAGGGAGGTCGGGAATCACCGAACGCACCGGCTGCTTGAAGATGGGGGGACTCGGCGGATTCGCCACTTTTGTCAGTCAGGTCAGCCCGCTGCAGCAACCCACCTCGTTGTGCTTGGTAGCTCATTGTGTGTGTCTGCCGGGTGGATGGGTCGTCTACGCTGTCAGAGAAGGAAGTTGAGCAGTCAGTGATAGTGAGAAGACACGATGCGGGGGATCCATGGAGCCAGCCTTGGTGTGGTGGCGAGCAGCACAGCAGGCCAAACCGAAAGCGGCCTCCACATTCCCACTAGCTCGGACTCGGCGTCCTTCGTGCCGTCACCCGATCACAGTCGGGCACTAAACCGGGTCACCTGCAGCCTGCACTTGATGACGACTTCTACTGTGCATACATAGCACGAGGTACAAAAGGCAGAGCACAGGAACGAAGCTACTGACCGGATAGGCATCTAAGCCGCCGGACTTCTATCCTTGACACACGAGACGAGAAACGACATTGAAACTAAAGCTGCGGTGTCAAACAAGGTTGACGGCCTCTGGGGCTCCTTGTTTCTCCACTCTCACCATCACCTGGGGTGAACGGCCAAGAGCGACTGGAGCTTCGCAACCTCCTCCTCGAGTTGCTGACGCATCTTCCTCTGCCCAGCAATCTCGGCCTTGGCCTTAGCCATCTCCTCAACGCGGCGCATGCGCTCGCGCTCAAGCTCGGCGGCAAGGCGCTCCTTCTCCTTAGCCATCACCGTGCGCTCAGCCTTAATCTCAGCCCGCTCAGCCGAAATCGCGGCACGGTCGTCCCTAATCTTGTCCATTTGGCTCTCGACATAGCTTTTGTCAGCGGTTAGGCAGGCATGGAACTCACATATCAAAGGCCTCGTCACGCTTGTTCTGATCCACCATCTCGTACAGCTTCCAACGGAGGCGCTCGACACGTGCCTCGGCCTCGCGGGCGTGGCGCCGGGCCTCGGTGATGCCCATCTTGCTTTGGGTGACACTGTGGGCCTTGCGCTCCTTGTGAAGTTCTGCAAGTGTGGCGCGGTGCTCCAGCTTCTCCTCCAGTAGCGCTTCAAGCGTCGCCGTGTGGGAATCTACCTCGGACTCCAGGGTGCGGCGGGTCACAGCATGGCTGCGCTTCTCGTCGGCTAGAATTGTTTCAGCTAGGAGGCGTCGCTCATTCTCCTTCTTGAGGAGGACAGTGGAGTCACTAGGGTCAGCCTGCGATAACAACAAGGCACTCACCGCTGACCAGGGCTCGGGGGAGCTGGGCGGGACAGCTTGGGCGTAGACTGCTGCCTCCTGGCGGTGGGAGTGTCATGGGTTGGAGGCAGAAAACCAACAGGGACAATCTGAGGGGTACGGGGCGGAGTCATCTTTGTGGTTGGGTCGAGGCGGGAAGAAATGTCGCCTTGAAGAATATGGGCGTGATGGTTGGGGGGCGGTCTGGCACCCAGGTGCTCTGCTGGCCTCCACGATAATCGGGATGGATGAATGCCTGAGGATAGAGGAGTTGGAACAGTACGAGGGAAAAGAGGGGTGATGCTGATTTATGGAGCTGAGGCTGATTTGAGCTGTGCAGAACATCACAACTCCCATCACTGGACAATAACATGGAACAACATGACACAAACATCGCATTGTTGAGCACGCCTCCCATCACTGCCACACTGCCGCCGCGACAACAGTCAGTCAACATGCTCGAGAGCACACAGTAGCCCATCCTGGCCTCGCCCGGTTTATTGCCCCATGATCAAACGCCCCAGACACAATGCATTCACTTCTTGCTGCTCGTAGCCGCCTCAAAGTACTCTTTGAGCCAGTACCCCGACTTCTTAATATGCCTCGCGTGGCCGTTCTCCCGGTCGACAAACACCGAGCCAAAGAGGCACTCAAAGCCCGACATCCACTCGATGTTGTCCAGCAGGCTCCAGGCATAGTATCCGCGCACGTCGACGCCGTCCTCGTTGACAGCCTTGACTAGTTCACCAATGTACGCGCGGAAGTAGTCAATGCGCTTCGTGTCGTCCAGCACGCGTGGGAGGCCGAGTGCCGCCTCCTTGGCGATGCTGAATCCGTTCTCGGAGATGACAAGGGGCGTCTTCGTCGGGGCGAGATACCGGGTGTGAACGTAGGTGATGATGTTGCGGAATCCCCAGGGCACTAGTGTCAGCGGTGACGGGTGCAGCATACCCACCAATCTTGAGGAAGCCTGGCTGGCCGGCCTCGCCGATTAACCTGCCTTCGCCGTCGAGCTGGGTTGACACGTAGCCACCGTACATCTCCTTAGTCTCGTCGGTCAACTTCTCGCCCGTGAACCAGTGCGTCGAGTACGAGTTGAGGTAGAAGCTGTTCGTGTTAGGGGACACACTATACGCCGACGTACACGTCCGACGACCCCTTCACCATCGCCCACTCGTCGGCCGTGAACTGGGGCAGACGGTCCCCTGCCATGTCGATGCAGCGCTGTGGGAAGCGGCCGAGGTAGATGGGGTCGGCGTACAGGCCGAGGTAGGTATCTCTTCTTGCCTGGGGAGCAATTTGGGCCTCTTCGCTGTCGCCGAGCGGCTCAAACCAGTCGCAGTTGAGGCAGATGCCGATGTCTCCAGTACCAAAGTCGTCGCGGTACGCCTTGACGGCCGCCGCGTGCGCCAGGATCATGTGGCCAGGGATGCGCCAGGTATCGATCTCCCAGTCGTAGTCGGGCTTGACACCGCGGCTCATGTTACGCAGGACGATGAATGGCTCGTTGATCGTGATCCAGTGCTTGACCCGGTCGCCGAGGCGCGTAAACAGCAGCCGGGCGTAGTGCTCAAAGTCGGCAATGATCTCGCGCGACGACCAGCCGCCATACCGCGCCTCCAGGGCCGAGGGCAGGTCCCAGTGGAAGATGGTAACGCATGGCTCGATACCAGCCTCGATAAGCGCGTCAACGAGGTCGGAGTAGTATTTCATCCCGAGCTCGTTGATCGGGTCGTTGCGACCGCCTGGAGTCAGTGCCGAACGGCCCACACACGCACCCTCGGGAATCACACGGCTCCACGACACACTGAAGCGATACACCTTGGCGCCGAGCTCCTTGAGCACTCGAACGTCCTCGCGCCAGAGGTTGTACGAGTTGGCCGCGACGTGCCCGTTGTCCCCGTTGGCGATGAAGCCCGGCTTGTCCGCGAGGTCATCCCAGACGCATGGGCCACGGCCGTCCTGGTCCCATCCGCCTTCGATCTGCCATGCCGCTAGGTGTGTGAGTGGTGTGACAGACGGCTCGCTGCCATGGCCGACGTACCAGTTGCAAAGCCGTACTTGAAGTCGCTCGGGAGCGTCCCCGTCGCAAACTGCTCGTCGATCTTCGGAACAAGCGTGATCGTCATAGTGAGTGGGTGAATGAGAACTGGCTGACACACCTCCCAAGTTATGCGACCTTGTCCAACCCCACCACGTCCCCGAGTCAACTCACAACACCACCGGTCCGCTGGCCGCTGCATGCTCCTCAGCGACCGGCACAGTTGAGACCGTACATCCGCAGGAAGAGCCTGTGGACGGAGGCCGCGGAACCGCCGGCGGAAGCTTGCCCGCTCCGGCGGCTCACCCGGCGGCCGACCGCGCGGCGTCTGCCACTGGCTCGTGACCTCCTCCTCGGCGTCCACCGCGTGGCGTTGACCAGACCACGCTGCACAGTCACGACCACAGTCATGCCGACCTAGCGGGGCCACGGCGGGGTAATTGTGCGCCGTCTGGAGTTGCGGCCGACTTCGGCATATGGGGCGACCGGCACACCGGCACTCCGGCACGTCCAAGGGTCCGGCCCCTAGCCGGTAAGCGTCGCGTCGACCAGAGTCATTTTTCGTCAACAACCCTTGCATCGCTGGTCGCACATGGCCTTGGCAAGCATGCTATTGTCGGCAGAGACCCAGTACCAAGACATTGAGACACACGGGCTGCATGGCTTCCTGCGGAGAGACGGAACACCCGCCTACAGGTGTCAATGTTCAGCGGACTCGCCGCGCGAAGTCGCGTGAACCCGGCACGTAGTCCGATCTGAACGTTGATCATGTCTGCTGACTCGAGGCTATAAGAGCTTAGCTGCCTGCGGGGTAGATGGGGCACCAATTTCATCCCCCCAAGACATCAACCAACATGGGCGGCGAAGCTAGACGCGCATGGACTTACGCCATCTGCGCGGCCATGACCATGGTACGTGCTGGGTGCCTCGGCCTGTGCCTGAGCCCTCACGTAGCAGTAACTGACATTGTAGGCCATCAACGGTTACGACGGCAGTACCTTCAACTCGGTACAGGGATTCAAGACCTTTGTCGACCACTTCAAGAAGCCCGGTGCCACCGAGATTGACCCAAACCTCCTCGGCGCCATCAACACGGGCTATACCACCGGTGGCATTGTCTCCGGCGTGTTTGTGACGCCCACGCTATCCAAGCTTGCTGGCCGCCGCATCTGTCTCCAGCTCGGGTGTGCACTTGTCATCATCTCAACTTTTGTCCAGGTCTTCGCGCCCAATGTGCAGGGCTTTATCGGCGGTCGTCTCCTCATGGGCATTGGACAGGGTATCGCCATCCCCACTGGCCCGACATACATGACTGAAATCGCCCCTAACCGGATCCGTGGCGTCATGATGTCCTTCTGGCAGGGTGAGTGGCGAACACACTCTTCGGAACGGTAGACTCACGCCCCAGTGTTCTTCACTATCGGCGCTTTCATTGTCTACTGGACGGCCTACGGCGTCAGCAAGAACCACCATCTCGGTATCTGGCAGTGGCGTGTCCCGCTTTTCCTTCAGATCTTCTTCCCGTCCCTGGTCATTATCTCTATGTTCTTTTGCCCTGAGTCACCTCGCTGGCTAGTGGAGCGCGGGCGCGTCGAGGAGGCACGTCGGGCTCTGATCCTTACGCGCCCACAGGAGGAGGCCGAGCAGGAGCTTGCCGACATCGTCGCCGCTGTCAACTACGAGAAGACGGCCGCTCACCTCGACTCGCGCTGGTGGGCGCCATACAAGACCATCTTCGTCGAGCCGTCCCTCCGTCGTCGTATGCTCATCGCCATCTTCATCAACTTCGGGCAGCAGGTCTGCGGTAACTCGGTTCTTGCTGGTTACACGTCCCTCATCTACAAGTCGGTTTTCGCCAACCCCGACACTATCTTCCTCATCAACGCCCTCAGCGCCACATTCTCGATCCTCTTCACCCTCAACGCCACCTGGCTGGTCGACCGCATCGGTCGCAAGCCCGTGCTTCTGATTGGTGCCGCTGGCCAAGGAATCTCACTCCTGATCGTCGCTAGCGTCGGTATCACCCACCCAGCCGACTCCGAGGGCCACCGCACCCGCTCCGTCGGTATCGGAGTCGCGGCGCTCTTCTTCCTCTTCGTCCTCTTCTACAAGCCGTCCTGGGGAGCTACTGTCTGGATTGTCAGCAGCGAAATTTTCAGGTAAGCTTGTGAATGGGGATACTCTTCTATGTGGCGTACTGACAGCCCTCAGCACCGACGTCCGAGCCCATGCCATCAGCTTCTGCTCCCAGACCCAGTCGACCGTCGGTACCATTGTGGGCCAGTTCTTCCCCATCTTCCTCAAAAAGACGGGTTTCTACTGCTTCTTCTTTTTTGCGGGCATGAACCTAATCCTGTTTGCAGGTGTATGGTAGTGAGTGCCCTCCTGCGTTGCGAGACCAAGCTGACCACCGCATAGCTGGTTGCCCGAGACCAAAGCCATCCCGCTGGAGGACATGGACAAGCTCTTTGGAGGCGTGTCCCACCGCGAGCAGGGCGAAGCGCTCGACAACGAGAAGATCGAAGCCAACGGCGGAACGGTGCTCCGTTACGACAGCCCTGAAGCAGCGCCCGTTGGATCAGAGCAGCCCAAGCAGGAGGTTAAGCACATTGCGTAGTGGGGCAGAACAGTGGGGATAGAATAAACCTTTAGTGGGGATGGAATACTCTAAAATTGATCTTGGATATGCTTCTACGTATTGTGGGGCTTTAACGTTGCGCTCTCGGAACAACACAAAACCTCTTCAGATCCCTCAGACCTCGGTACTATAAATACGACGCTCTGCCTCGCTCTTCTATGACCCATTGAACCTGTATAAAGCAGTTCTAATCAGAGGAGTGGAGCAGGTTGTTCCTGCACTGTAATGGCCACAAATGAGCCTTGTTCGAAAACAGTGTGATGTGGGACTACAGTACACAATGTACCTGGCGATACATATTGAGGAGCCGCACGGTCCGCCACTTGCACGGCATCGCAGTCGCACTTGTCTTGTTGTGTGCTCATCGGGAGTCACGAACAATCAACTCCGACTATAACCATCAATCACTCCGCAAGTTCCCAGTCACTCCAGACTTGAAGTATATTTAAGGCAACTTCTCGACTTGTCCATCACCCAGGAGCCGACAGCGCAAACCACACAACAAGACCGCTATCGCCTCATCACCACCAGCCAACAATTCTACCATGTCTTGCCATCCAGGAGACTCCTCTCCCGACGACGAGAAGCAAAGTTACACCACTCCACCACTCCCAATGCCCCCAACCGAAAAGGATGCGGTCGATCTGAAGCCCTCTCCCCTCCACCCCTCAGCCATCCCGCACCTCTGGGACGGCGTAATCGAGCATGCCGACAACGCTACTCACCGTGCCCTTCACCTGACCGCTAGAGATCTAGGCATATAACTTCAAACTGTGGATGAGTGTGTCAAAGGTTTGGGGGCTTGTTCGTCTTTGTGAATATCTCATTCAATGGGTGGCAATGACTCTCACCTCCCCAATGATGGGAACCAGCATTGTGTGCTCGGGAAACTAACAGCTCACTGCTTACAGTATGCACATCAAGACTGTGAATACATTCAAACAATGGGCCGAGCGAAGCAGTGATGTGACACCAGCCCCGTTCGCCCCCTGATCGTGGCACTCACTCCTGTGCCACTTTGATCTGCCACTCTCTCTCGCACCATGCCTTCATCCACTCGCCCTCTGAGCTGTGTGCATCACTCGAAGCTGATGACACCTCACTTGGCCACCCGTCCTCCTTTTCTATAAATCCCTCCTTGATGCATACACTTCCACACACACCCCTCACCGGCACACGCCCGCAACTCTACCGCTCGTCCGACCTCCCAGGCCTCACCGTCGAACTCCAAGCCACACTCCCGCCATGCCCAAAGACGCCAGTCCACCCCACTCCAAGCCCGCCAATCCACTACTGCCTTCCGGACCCACTGCTCCGAGGAATCGCCCATCGGAACTTTACAAGCGAGTTACCATCAAGTTCAATACCAAGGGGGACCCGCGCATTCCCTTCTTCCAGATCGGCGTATCGAGGGCTAACGGCACCGTTGAGACAGCGGATCTCGAGTGGAACGGGGGACCAGCGGCCAGGGCCAAGACACTCGCGCTCCTCAAGCACTGCCGCACACTCGACATCGTCCTTGACTCCTGGAACGTGCCGCAATGGTTCAAGGTGCTCGACGAGTTCGCTCAGCTGGAGTCGGCACTGGGGTTGGTTACGGGAGCGCACATCGACAACGGGGCTCCAGTTCCGTTCAACCTCCCGAAACTCAAGCGCTTGGTACGCAGCTACCACATGCCCGAGACCTTCCTGGGCCAAAACCAAGTCCAGTCCTTTTTCGAGCTCGAGCCCACATCACTTCCCCCATCCGTCAGGACTGTGGCCTACGCCGTCAACTTCTCCCTACTGGCGCTTGATAATCAGCCATGTCTTTCTGCCATCGGTCTGAGGAGCTCTCCCGGTGTCAAAAACGTCTACTTCAAGTTTGACGGCCGTGGCGTTCCGCCGCCAACTCCAGGCGCCTTCGTGAAGAGTGACAGGATGTTCCGCATGCTCTTCTTCCTCATGGGAAGCATCGCTCCATGCGTCCCGATGATCACGACGACCTTCCTGTGGTGCGACCGCTCCGACGGGGTAGAGCACTGGTTTTGCAGCCCCGCCTGTGCTGTCATCGCCCCTTGTCCAACCTGCGGGGTTCCAGGCAGCCCTGAAGACTTCTCACCCAACAAGACGTTCGTGCGCAGCGGCCTGATAGCCCTCACAAGCATGGTTGAGTGGTTTCACAACCACCCCGAAGGTTGGAATGGATACGACTCGGGAGCCTTCTTCATCGACCCGGCAGAGAAGCCTCAACCTCTACATCATGAACTCTTTGAAGCATGGTACTCCCGGGTTAAGGGTGCTTGGGACACGATTTTGGCGGTTGCCCGCGCCCAGAAGGTCGATATTAAGAGCTCCACCGCCTTCCTAGAGGGAACTGAGGGGCGTCTGATTCCTTGGCCACTGTGAGGAGCAGGTCAAGGTGATCACGGGTTATACAGATGCATCTTAGAGCACATGTATCTGTACACAGTCTCGACGTCCCATGCATCGTGTCCAGCGGCAGAAGACTGTATAGTTCCGTCACACACCTCATCGTCAAGGGTGTCTCCCACACCACTATGACGTCTCACAACCACCCACTCACTCATGCTCGCCACCATACACATCCCCAACGCCATCCACGGCCCGCTATGCGTGCCAGCGACACCCATACCGGCGGCCATCTCCCCGTTAGCTATGGGCCCATGGCTGGGCGGATGGACATGACAGTCATCGCCGAGAGTTGGCGGCCGTGCGCCGCATCCTCGCCCTCGGACCCACAACACTGGTGAGGCTCCTAAAAGCCCCCAGCAGACCGGACTACAGCCCAAGGACGCACAGCAAGGTCCTGCATGAACCAGGGGGCTAGCCAGCGGACTCGTGGAGCTCGTCCAGGAACTCATGGTACACTTCCGGAATGACTTGCCTCAATACGGGCCACCGCGTCGCATCGTCTTCTTCACCCATATCACCACTCTGGCAACTTCAGTAGCCCCTGTAGCCCCCAGCCCACCGTCTCCGACGTCTAACACTCACCTTATCACCACCATGGCCCCCCGTCTCCTCGACGAGCAGCGTCTGACCATCGTCACGCTCATGAGGCTCGACGCGAACGTCCCCCGCGTCGCTCAACACCTTGACATGTCACCGCGCACCGTCCGCGAGGTCTGGAGGTCCTACCTCGAGCATGGAACTTATCAACGCCGATTCCTGGGCCACCATCGCTCGTAGATACCGCCACCCAGGAGGCTGCCGTCCTGCTCGACGTCGCCGAGCACCCGTACGACGCTTTGCGCGTCGTCGCGCGTCGCAACAGGCTCGCGCAGACCCCTGCAACTCGCATCCTCAAAGACCACGGTGTCGTCACGTATGTACGTGCAGCACCGTCGCTTTTACGTATCGCCGGAGAACCGGCTCAAGTGCGTTGCCTGGGCTCGAGAGAACCTGACCACCGACTGGTCGACCGTCATCTTCACCGATGAAGCTGCGTTCAGGACGAACACCACGTAGAGGCAGTTCATGTGCGTGCCGAGAGGCAACCAGGGTCTCGTCTAGCAGCAGCGCGTGCGCCACCAGGGCTCGGGGTCCTCCATCATGGTCTGGGGGGCTGTCGCGCTTGGCTTGAAGTTCTCCCTGTACCGCGTCGTCGACGTAAGCGACGGCAGCACCGGCACCAACGCCTGTGTGGCGTTGAAAGTAGTAACGGTAGACGTAGAGTAATCGCGTGCTATGGAAAATGGTGCAACACGAGGGTGCGGCAGAGCCAAACAAACAACTCATGAAAAGCAGCAGACCTCGCCACACTGGCTCGAGCCACAATGATGGCTCGATTGATTGTATGTATGTATCCACGATCAGCATGTTGGCAGACGTTTTGGGTGTATTAGCAAACAACTGACATCCATCTATGTATACTATTATGCGAATACCTCCAGGCAGAAGAAGAATTCGATGCGTGAACCGTCTTCTCTTCCCCTGATTGTGAGAGTGCGACATCTGTCCGCGATCATCTCTCCAACCACTGGCGAGCCACAGAAGAAGACGCCGACCTTGAACCTGTCGTTCTTGCCGTCGCCAGTCCGGTCAAAGCCATACTGCGTGCGGTAGCGGAGCATATCCTCGTAGTACTCGTCGAAGATGCGGACAAAGTCCGGCCGGCCAAAGTGGGTGGGGTTGATGAGGCCGGTTAACCTAGATTCGGGATGCTCTGGGGTGCGGTAAAGCTCCAGCAGCCAGCGATACACGTGTGTTGAGATCTGCTTGCGCGCCTGGGTGACGTGCGTCTGGATGCGGATGTCGAGGTGCGGGTGCTGGAGTCCGTCGTGCTTTTCATGCCACATCTGCGAGCGGCAAATCGAGTTGAGGAGGTCAGAGAACCACAGCAGGTGGTTCTTATCGCGCACGATCCAGTGGAAGTCGACACGCTTGTAGTCGTCTGCAAACTCCGGCGGCCCGGGGTTGCGGTGCCTCGACCTCGATCGCGTGAGGGTCAGCGATCGAGCGGAGGGAACGCGGAAGAGGTCGGCTGAGCCCTTGCGCGAGTTGCGACGCGAGTTGGCAGGCACAGCCGCAGCGGAGGTGCGATCGGGGAACTTCTCGTCAGTTGTCGAGTTGCGCCGAGATGGCTGGCGCGACGACGCTCGTGAGCCGTCATTGGGTCCACCGTGGAGCCTGTTCTCGCGCGCCTGCAGGTCGGCAAGGATGCCCGAAAAGGGCGTGACGCCGACGCCGGATCCGACGAGGATGGTGTGCGAGAAGTCGTAGAACCGCTGTGCTGGGGCGCCGTACGGCCCGTCGATGCCGATCTTGATCGGAGTCTCCTTCCCGCCGTTGGTGGCCAGCTCGCGGAGCTTGCCTGTCCAGTTGCCGTCGGTCTTGATGTGCAGCTGCACCTCCTTGTCGAGACACACAGAGATGGTGAACGGGTGCCACTGGAAGAAACTGATCTCGGGGACCTGCATGAAGAGGTACTGGCCTGCCGAGTAGTTGAACACACGCGAGCCGGGAATGGTCGTCTTGATCTCGACGGTTTCGCCGTCGAGGATCTTGATGGTCGCTGGGATGTGGTGGAAGCCGAGGGCAACGCGCATGGCGCGCTCGATGATGATGAGCACCGCCGGGAACGCCAGGAAGTAGCCCAGCATTGAAAATTGGAGGATCTGCTTTGTTCCGTGGGCCGCGAGACATCCGATGATGGGGTACATGAGCAGGTGGCCGAGCTGGAAGACCTCGTATGAGCGCTTTCGCACCCATGGGGAGGAAGTCAGGCCGATGGTGTAGAAGCAGAAGAGCGAAATGATGCCTGTAATGCCAGGCAACGACGCGACGAGATGGCGATAGTGGTGGAAGCCCTTGCGATCTTCGCCGAGGAGGTTGTCAAGCTTCTGGGGCCGGTAGTCGTTGCCGATCCAGATGAAGTCGCCTGCGAGGTGTGCGATGCCGTGGAGCGTGCCGAGGAAGGTTGCCCAGATGGCCATGTAGATGTGGAACTCTTGCGACAGGTCCCAGTTGATGATCCGGGACACGCGATAGGACTGGCGGAGGATCGTAGAGAAGTACCGCGCCATCGAGAGGAGCAGGAAGAAGAGCGTCGGGTACAGGATGCCGGCGCACGTCTTTGCGATGACGACACCCCAGCCGAGCGCACCGCGGTACGCCTGGCCACAGTACTTGACCAGCTGCCAGACGCCCATGCCGATCATCGCGCCAAAGACGATGCCCAGGAAGATGACACTGGGGCCGTGCACGGCCCAGAAGGCGCGCAGCCGCCGTGTGAAGCCAACCTTCTTCATGTACTCGTCCTGGCTGTCTTCCTCGTCCTTCTCCTGCTTGAGACTGGGGATGCGCCAGCTCTTGACTCGCGCGCGCATGTCCTCGCGCTTGATGCGGCCGTCGGCGTTGCTTCCGATAATGCTGCGCAGGAAGGCATGCCGCTGGTCGTCTTCCGTCGTCTTGTGGTGCAGGTGGTGGGGCTTGGGCTCGGGCTGGGTCTCCTTGCACACCGCGTCGAACTTGGCCTCGATCTCCGAGTAGTCGATGTAGCCGTCATTGTTGTGGTCGAGGTCGTCGAGGAACGCCTCGATCTCGTCGTCGGACAGCGGGAGGACGTGCCCGCGCGGGTCGGCGGCGGGGTTGAACCGCGGGTCCGCACACGGGTTAAACGCCTCGGCGGTCGTGTCGCTGGCGGAGGGGCTGTCAGACATGGGTGAGTGGGTGCTCGCAACATTGCATCGTCGTCCCGCTTGTCCATACATAGCTGTGGAGTTGTGAGCGTCGTTGGACGCGCTCCTCCCGCAGCAACAAACCGCTCGGCGCCAAGGTGAGGTCATCGGAGTGAGTGGTGGGAAACCCTGAAGAGGTGGAGCTGGAGCCAGCCGCACCACAAATGACAAGCAGCCGAGGTATCAGCAACCGCGTGGCCGGCACGCTTGGCCACAGGCTGCAGGCATGCGAGGCCTGGATCTCGTCGTCGATGTGCTCCGTTTCCCACACGAGGGGACTGTTGCCTGAGGTAGGAGACGCGGGTTTCATACCGTTTGCAGCGAATGAAACGGGCTCGGCGGACTGGGCAAAAACTCGGCGCCGTCTTGGCGACCACCACGTGCTGGGCTCGCTGTTTACGGTTTACATTCCAAGCTTGCGCGTTGGGCGTCTGTGTATGATCATTACATTCCATCATTCTGGAGCAACAGTGCGGGGCCGAGCATGAACAGTGGACTGCAACTGGAGGCCACGCGTCTCGAGACCACGACCGTCAATCGACAAGGAACCGGCTGTGAGAGGTGGGCAGTCGAGCAGTGGATATCGCCTGTCGTCTACAAGTCGCCCATTCAGTGCATTAAGCGGGTGACGAGTTCCGACATCGCTGTGGAAGTCACGGGGGGACGAAGCAGAGTGCACAGCGTACTTCCACAACTGACCTCACGGAACTGACTGGTTTGGGGCATGGCTTCAGTCGGTCAACGCACACGCTCCATCACCGGCGCTGCAAAGACCGGGATCCAACCAGCACGGCGTCGACGGAGTGAACGTACAATAATACCCCGCACAGGCCGCGCCATACATGCATCTTCAAGCCTCGCCGGCGCGCCGTCGCCGCCCCGACCCCCCCCCCCCCCCTCTCCCGAGCGTTTCCCGGCACCGCTGTCGCGCTGGCATCTAACTTGGACCGATAAGACGCGCCCATGGATCGAGGGGACGCCCGCCCGCCCAAGCCTTCGCTCCATACTCATCCCCTCGCTGTCCGACGCCGTCGTCCGACTCCTTCTGCCACGCGTCCACACACACGACTTGCCCCTCCGTGTGGGTCGCGTTAGATCGTCGACATGGCGTGTATTGTCCAGCATAGCCAGCTCCAGTGGAGCGTACGAAGGCCACGAGATCCTCCACGCCGGCGGTGAAACAGTGTTTGGAAGTCAGCTCCAGGACCGGTTAGTCCTCCATTCCTATGCCTCTGGGTCGCCGTCCTGGAAGAGGGAGTCGCTAGCATGTTGGACGTACTCCTCGTTCGCTTGGATGTCGTGGGCCGATGCGCGAGGCAGCGTGCTAGCAGTGAGTGCGCTCATCATCTTGTCGAGCTCTGGACTCGGGAGAACGTCCCCGTTGTCGTACTAGACTGTGATACATGACTCTGGGAGCTACTTGGCACTGAGGAGACGCCCGATGGAACGAGGGGACCGCCAAGCCTTGACTCCGGATCCATCCCCTCGCCGTCCCTCACTACTGCCACATATCCACACATTCGCCATGTCCGGCTGTGTGGATCGCGGCGGATCGTGGGTATTGTCCGCTTGGCGCGGGTTGTGCATGTGATCACGGGCAAGTCTGCGCTCAGGAACAAAGCGCGCCGAACCGGTCGGCGAGGAGAGGAGAACAATGGCGACGACTCGGCTGATGACAGCGAGTGTGGCGGCTGATGGCGGCGACGTGCAGAGATGATGGGCGGCACGTACGCCGGTGCTAATGCCATCAACTCACTAGTGCTGCTGATTGTTCTGGGAGTTGTGGGGGCACGCACCGTCGGCGGCGGCGGGCGATCACACCGTGCACCGATTCTGACACTGGCCGTGGCGCCACACTCACACACAACCGCTCCCCATCACTCTGTTGTCATCCCTTGTCATCCCTTGTCGTCCTCGCCGCATCCACGCCTGTCCGACACACTGACAGGCCGCTGATGCACTTTGCCTGTGTCTTGGTGCTGTCGGCGCTGATGGCGGCTGTGTGCAGCCGCCTGCGTCTCGCTCCCTGCTTTGCCTGCCGGGCTCGTGTTTAATAGCCTCCTGCTCATCCTTACCTTACATCCACAAATCACGACACCTCTTCACTCTCACCACCCACTCCGACACACCTACGGAGACTCACACTGCTCTCTAACCACTCATTCACAATGTTTTCCTCCAACCCCCAGTCATCCGCGTCGCTCTCCTCCCTCTCGACGCTGCTGAGTTCCCTCTCGACCGCCACGAGCGCCTCGTCGCTCGTGTCCATGGCGGCCGAGAGCGAGGTAAAAGGCGCGGCCACTTTGGACCCCGAAGGTGAGTGCTGCTCTGCAGCACCAACTTACTTGCCCGTAGCCAAGCTGGAGTCGGTCGACGAGACCGCGGAAGGCGAGCACAACGTCGCCGAGGAACCGACGGGTAAGTGATGGCTCTCCTGCCTTGGCCTCCTTGGTGGCCCTCCAGCATGACCCCCACTCAATCCCCGCAGAAGAGACATCTTCCACCGCCTCTCCAATCCCCCAAGTCACCGCCACCAGCCATGGTATGTGGCTCCCCGGGGCGGCGACTCACCTCCCCGTCGCCTCCGCCACACGCCACTCCCCCGCCGCCACAATCGACGCGCGTGGCCTGCCCCACATCTACGAGGCGATCATCGCCCTCGCGCTCCAGGACCCTGCTGCGCACCCCGTCCTCCGCGCTGTCAACTCCGAGCTGCATGCGCGCGTCACGCGCGCGTCCATGACCCACGTGCGCATCAAGGCCGACTGGACGCGCAGGGTACACCTCCAAGGGTACGGCGGCGGCGTCGTCTTCGCGGCGCTGCTGCTCGCATACCCGTTCGTGGACCGCGCGATCCCCGGCCTGCAGTACGACATGAACGACACCGCGGCCATGGCCATCACACGGGAGCGCCTGCAGACCCACACGCGCGTGCTGGACACGCCGGGCGACGCCTCGCGCATCTTCCACGTCCACCTCTCCTCCGTGAACGACGCGCTCATCGGCATCGAGACCCTCCGCACAAGTCCAGGGCCGACGCACGTCGAGCTTCCCATCGCTCCATGGCTCGTGACCTACCACTGCTTCAAGACGACCTGCCTCGTTGCGTGGGGAGGCGCGTCGTCGGTATGGTGCGACTGGGTCCCTCCCGAGGCGAAGCGCGCAGTCTTCACCATCACATACAGCGTGAACACCCCGGCGCTCCCCAACACGTTCCTGCGTCTCCCCAACTATGCTGCGTGTGAGCGGTTGGACGATTTCGTCGTGATCTTCGTCCCGGCCGCTCCCGTGTACGGTCCCATGGACGCCAGGCAGACGCAGTACGCGGAGCTACATGCGCAGCGTGCGGTCCATAGCCCGGACGCACAGCGCATGCTCGGGACCCTCGCCACGCTGGTCCTGGACAAGCCGGACTCGCTCACCGTCACCCTCGTCGGCATGGAGCACCTCCCTGCGAGGTGCCTCGGCGACTGGTGCGCGGCTGTCAAGGCTGAGGTCCCTGAAGGGTGGTTCACCGCGTGCGTCCCCGAGCTGGACGCGGGCAACCTTCCACACATGTTCGGAGGCGTGCACGACCTCGACGACAGCGTGCGTGAGGTTACTCTGGAGGCGTACCGCGCCGAGGTTGGCGAGCAGGCGTGGTGCCTGGCGACGGAGGTGCACGACGAGATTCTCGGGGGCCTGTGAGATGTGGGACGAGGGGTCTCGTGAGCCGGCTGGCCCGGTTAGCAGGATCTTGTAGTTGCTTTCACCGTTGTACAACTCCGCAGACAGATGAAGATTCAGTGACCAATATGACTGACAACTGGGATAGACTGCAGGTGCCCCTCCCTGAGTGCTCCTGGTCGACTCGTGAGCGCCTCCACACTCGAATGACCAAAACAGCCGCTCTCAACGGCTTGTGCCACACCCGGAACAGCCTGGAGCGGACGACTGACAACGCACCGCACAGCCTCACATCACTGAACCCAAAATGAAGCGCCGACATAGGCTGTGTCAAGCCTGCTATAGCCACGTCGGAAACACGTATGCACACCTTGCTCTGCTCATATCTACCGCCCCATGCTCGCCCTCGTCATTGGCAGGTGCTTGGGCCATGGATCCCAAGGGGCGACCGTGGCGAGCGAATAGAGCTCGTCGCCCACCTCCGCGCGCCACTCCGAAAATGTGAGCAGACACCAAGTCGGCGGGTGCCATGTCTCTGATGAGTCCTGAACCGGGAAAGGTGGGGGCACAGGAATGGGCGGCCCGGGTCCCCAACCGGGCATGGGATTCGCCACCGCCACCGCTGTGGGCGGTGACGGCGGAGACTCAAAGGCATCACCCGCAGCCGCCCGGAGAGCCGCCGCAAGATCGCCCTTACGCTTCTCCCATGGTGTGGAGAGGCTGCCCTCGCGGTGATAGTACACGGGGTCCATGTGCTCCAGTCCAACCAGCGTGATGGTGCGGGCACGGCCTGTGAGACACGCCGCGGTGCAAAGGACATTCTGGAGAACGCCAAGGTCACCGTCGGCCCAGGTCCAGCTGTCGTCGGTAGGTGCGTTGGCGAAGATGACAACAATGTTGCTGATATGGGCTGGGAGCCAGCTTCTAATTCCAATGCCGCGTGTCGGCTCCCCGTATACCTTCACAGTGTCCGCGAACGCCACATTGGAGATTAAGCGTGTTGCGCTCGGCGCGAATCCATGGGTTGGCACGTGCAGGTCGCTGTCCCCCGTCAATGTCATGAACGTGATGCGCGTGGTTGCGGGAAGCGGGGGTCGGACGTCCGCTCGTGCAGCATCGACAGGTGACTGGTGGCCCCTCAGGTGTCGTGAAGCTGCGATGCGCTGGTGCAGGAGGTTGGTTTTGTCGAGGTCAACGTCGAACCTTGAGCTGTTGTTGTCGTCGTAGTCTTCGCGGATGTGAATACCCGTGAGGTCCATGGACCGCTTAACTGCCTTTCCCCACCCCACATACGGGTACCCGTCGAGAGTTAGACCCGGTTCGCGGACGATATCTGCAGACAGGGCGTCGGGGAAGGCCACGCCGTAGAGCCTATCGAACATCCGGCCGCCTGCAGCACAGTTCCACCACAGGTTGCTCACGTTGCCGCGGTCGTCCAGGATGCGCGTGTACTCCTTGAGCCGGAGGACAGTGATTTCACGGTCCTCCCACCGCAGGCCGGGGATACGGGCACGCGAGTACGGCTCCCGGAAGATCAGGACCGGGAACTCGTTGCCTTCCGGATCTTTCCGGCGGGCGACGGACAGGCAGACGTGCTCGTACAGCACGGCGTTGGCGCGGGCGTGCATCTCGCGGCTGGTCGCGCGGAGAGCGTGGAAGAAGGACCGTGGCGCATTGGAGAGGATTGCGTCGAAGACGTGTGGGAGTGCGGCGTGGTCGATGACCGGGGCTGGTGGCGAGTTGGGGGGAGAGTCGAGCAACTCGCCCATGACTCCGAGGGGGCGTCGTTTGGCGGGCTTGAATGGGAAGTGTGTGGGTGGGTGCGCTGTGCGTGGTGCTCCTCGTGTCTCCGGTATGTGAAAGCAGCTCGAGCAAGTCGATTGGAGGTGTGTGGGATGAGTAGGAACGACAAGAGAGAGGTTGGGTGAATGAGAGAGGCCTTGTGTTTGTCCGATGGCTCGCGTTTGGACCCAGCGGCTCCGGCCATATTTGCCGTCCAGCCGGCGGGTGACTTAAACCACACACTTTACTCTTCCTCGGCTAGGCAGAGACATGTCTCACTTGTTATGCACTTCCTGCCTGCTGTGGATGTCATGCATCAGCTCGTGTGCAGCAAGGACGAGAACAACAAGTGTGATTGTGGGATCCCAGCTTGGGCGTGACGTCATTTCCACGCGCGCGCGCGGTGGACGGACGCGCACCGGCCTCTGAAACGGCACAGCTTCTATTTCTGCCATGTCGAGCGAGTGCAACATCTCTTCCTCTCTCTCCTTCTTTCTCCACAACGAAGGCGGCGACAGCGACGGCGGAATGAAGGACACGGCCGCGACGAGCGGCCTGACGGACTGGCTTTCGCCCCCCTCCACGCCAGCCGACGACGCAGAGGCCCGCGCGCCGCCCCCGCCCCCGAACCCCCGACGCGCAAGCCTCGTCCGCGGCGCGCCCGTGATCCGGCGCCGGCCGCGCTCCGTGATCGAGGGGGAACACCACCGCGAGTTCGACCACCGGCGTATCCAGTCGGCGTCGGTCGCGTTTCACGCTGGCAAGGGCAAGCGCAGGCAGCGCCAGGACGACGACTACGACGACGGCGACTATCCGGCCCCGCCACCCCCATACGAGCCCGGACCTTCTGCACCGCCGCCCGCGGACAACAAGAAGCGCGGTGGCGCCGCGACCCTCGACCTCCTCGCCTTCCCCCAGATCGCCGCGCTCGTGCTGCACCACGCTGAGGGGAACACGTACGCCGCGCTCCGGGCGACATGCAAGACGCTGCATGAGCGCGTCAACGCGCTGCTGTACGCGCATGTCGAGGTGAAGATCGAGCTCATCGAGCCCCCGGAGCCGCCGGCGCCGAACGTGTCGCGGCTGAGCACCGTCGTGCGCACGATTCAGAGCCTCGGCGTGCTCCTCGGTGCGCTGCCGGCCGTCGCCGAGGCCGAGGCGGCGACCGAGCCGGAGCCGGCCTTCGCGCCGTACCTCGCCGTGTCGATCTTCGCGCCGCTTTACGCCCCTGGCGCGGGGCTGCGTCCCGGCGCCCGCATACCCGGACTGCGGTGGGACATGGCCTGCACGGTGTCGCACGCGGCGTGTGTCACGCGCATGCGGAAGCACACGCGCGTCGTGGACGACACCGGCAGCCTTGCGAAGCATCTGCCAGACCTGCGGCGCGATGAGGCGGCGATGCTGCGCCTCGCGCTTGGGAGCGCCCGTGTTGTGCGCAACTCTGCCAGCGACAGCGTTCTATCAGCCCCGACCCACATCCTCTTTCGCGACCTCGAGACGGACGGCTTGTACCTCCAGCACAGTGTGCCCGAGCGGTGTACACGCGCGATCGTGCGCGTCGCCTTATGGACTGGCCTCCACGACGGCGGGGCTGGCACGATCCTGCTGCCTGGCCCAAGGATGGGCGGCACGCGCAAGGTGTATGTCGTGTTCGGCGCCGAGCGCGCGGAGACGATCAGAGGCAGGTGGCCCGACGCACCAGGCATCCTGCGCGACACGGTGAAAGACCTTCTGCCGCACATTGGCACCGGAGTGCACTACACGTTTGTCGGGCTGGCCGATGTCGAGCCCCTGCGCCTTGGCCTTGTGCGGCCCCCAGGCATGAGTGCCGACGAGTTCCACGAGACGATTCGGACAAGCATGGTCGAGTACGCTCTCCGCGTCGCGCCCTTCTCCAGGCGCGACGAGACTACCACCCGCGAGCAGGTTCTCGCGATGGTCTCCCTCGCTACGGACCAGCAGTTCCGCGCCGATGTCGGCGAGGAGCTGTATGCACTCGTGACCGAGTAGTTTGTTGTATGCATGGGATGCGGGTCATTCGTCCCAACTGTAGATCATGCGAACATGCCAAGCTGAGCACGACCTCATCCGAACCAGCGTGGCGCACTGGGCTCTGCATCGCGGAGCTGCCACACGCAGCGTACAGTGCACGGCGCATTGCCCATGTCGTCCAGCTTCTCGTTCTCTTCCTCTCTCTCTCTCTCTCTCTCTCACACACACACACACACACACACACACACTCAACAGCCCAGACGAACACGCTGCAATGAACAACCCGGCGGCGACAAGCGGCGCGACAGACAGCCCATTGCCCCCGTCCCCGTTGTCAGCACACCCCGCCACTCGACGACGACTCCCGAGACCGCCCGCGGACCCCCGCCGCCCAAGCACTCCCCGTCGCGCACCCGCGTTCACGCGCTGCTGTGATCCCATGCCGAGGTACGGCTCCCGGAGTTTAAGTTTACTCAATACCCTCTTTGGCTCTGAAAGACTGGATCAAAGAACGGCTTTCGCGATACCGCACCGTGTCCATTGTCGCACCACGGTTCGACCCTTGCCAGCGGCTCCCTTGGAGTTCTCTGAGGATTTTCCCGCGATGGTTTCCCTCATCACGAAAGATCAGTTCCGCGTGGATATCGGCGAAGAGCTGTATGCGCTCGTGACGGGCTAGACCCCGGTTCTGTTGGAAGTAAGCGTGCATGCGTCTCTAGCAATATTTAAGCGGTATCATTTGTTATGGCCTCGCCATGTTACTCGTATCACGTCTTCTACAACAGGTTCATGGACGGTTAGTGTATGCATAGGATCGAGTTCATTCATACCTGCTCTAGAGCATGCATCAGCTCAGTGTGTATTGTATGTATGTACAACAGCACTTGGCCCCTGTGGCGCCACGCCTAAGAAAAATACGGCCCGTCGTTATCGTCGCCCCCGTCCTCGCACGAGCTTTCCGACCTCGCTCCGTCGCTCTCCTCGCCATTAACGTACCCCGGCACTAGCGGACCAGCCGGACACGTCGTAGCCAGCGCGTACATATCGTCGCCCACCATGGCGCGGTACTCGTCCAGCGACAGCATCTGCAGCGCCTCGAGCGCCTCGATCGCCTTGTCCGTCTCGCCGGTGAGCGAGAACGGACCGACCTTGAAGTCGTACATGGCCTTGTAGATCACCCCGGCGCGCTGCTGCGCGTCCATCCACGGCGTGATGCCGAGCTGGGGGCTGATCCAGCTCTTGCGCAGCGTCTCGAGCCCGACGAGCGTGTACCGCACCCACGGCGCGTGGCGCACCATGTCGTCCACGAGGTCGGTGAGCATGCCCAGCGGCTTGGCGCGCTCGGCGGCTGAGCGCTCGGCTGCCGCGGCCGCACGGTCCAGTTGGTTGAAGGACGAGTTGCGCGAGCTCAGCCCGAACGACGAGTTGCGGTGGGTGTCAAGCTGGGCGTACGACGAGTTGCGCCGGCTGTCGAGCTGGTTGTACGACGAGTTGCGGCGGCTGTCAAGCTGGCTGTAAGACCCGTTGCGGGAATGCGCAAGCGATCCTGAGCCACGTTTCTCGTCGAGACGCGCGTACGACGCATTGCGCGAGCTGGCAAACGAGCCGCGTTTGTTGTCGTCTATGCTGAGGCGGGCGAACGCCGCGCTGTCCACCTGGTCGTCGGGGAGGAAGATGACGACGACCTCGCGGTCGTGCGGCCGGTGCTCTGCCGCACCCGGGACGCGGATGGCCGCCTTGGCCAGCGTGCTCGGGTGCACGCGACTGTTGATCTGGATGGTGATAACGGCCGTCTCGACGACGGGCTCGACCTCGCGCACGAGCACGCGTGGCGCAGTCTCGTTGATCCCCGCCGGCAGCTGGCGGAAGAAGACATGCGTGCGCCCACCGAGCGGGCTCAACAGCACTCGGTCGCGCACGAGGTCGACGGCCGCGAGCGCAGAGTACAACTCGCGCTGCTCGTCTAGCGGAAGGAGCACGAGCTTCTCTGGCCCCACCTCGTCCACGACGCGTGTGTACGTCCGCAGTCGGTCCACACATAGTGCATGGTCCCATGGCGAGTCGAGCCCCCAGCGCAGCCCGGGAATGCGGCGCGGGGGCAGCGGGTAACCCTCGGCGTCGATCTCAGTCGGTGCGGTAATCTCCAGCGCGAGCGTAGTGAGCGCCCGCGACTTGGCCTTCATGGCAAACACCTCCTCAACGTGCAGCTCGATGTGCTTGTACAGCACCGTGTTGATCCGCACATGCAGGGCGCGGCACGTGGCCCGGAGGGCGGGGTACGCCTCGGCCGGGACGTACGCGAGGATGCGCTCAAAGATCTGCGGGTGTGCATACCGGTCGAGGGTTACGCGCGGAGCTTCGGGAGGGGTCACGGTGACCACAGCTGCAGCGGGCTCGGCGCCAGGCGGCAGCGGCGCACCAACAGGGACAAGGACGCTCGTGGGCCTGGACCGCGGGTCGGCGGTGCGCGGGCCTCCGCGCGGACTCGCGTTGCGGTGCCGCGACGCCGGCGCGGACGCCGAGCGCGCGCTCGAGTCGAATGGCCGCGGCAGGCGCGGGGTACTCGTCCCGCTGGTGCGCGGGCTGCCGCGCGGGCTCGCGGCGGGGGAGAGCAGGCCCGACCGCCGCCGGCCGGAGCGGTTCTCGAACGTCGACCAGTCGAGCGGCGCGTCGCCGCCTGCGTTGGACGACTTTGCGCGCCGGTGCGTCGGGCGCTCGAGACGCGACAGCGCGGGCGAGAGCGGCGCGAGGGCGTCCTGCGACCCGCGCGCCGGCTTTGTGTGTTTCTGGCCCATGGTGTGGAGAGATGAGAGGTGGAGAAATTGCTGCCCGCTGGCCGCTGGCTGATAAGGAGGTGGAGGCGGGTGCCGACGGGCGGGCGGCGGCGCGGGCGGCGCCGGGCGCCACGGAACGCCACCGCGTGCGCAGGCCGCGGCGCGGCGAAGGCTGAGGTGGTGGCGCGGCGCACGGTGAGCACAGCTGTGCGTTGGTGGAGCATTGAGATGGCGGCCAAGGCGACGAGGATGGCGACGACAGTGCACTCGAACAGCGGTCGTGTGACCTCGATGGTGCGGATCATGGACGGATCGGGAGGGGTGGAGGTGGAGGCAGGCCCCGCGGCGCGTGGCGCCGCCGCGATGACAGGCGACCCCGACCCCACCGAGGCTGACAGCGGCGGCGACGGCGATGGCGAGCTCGATATGCACGGTTCACGGTATCACTTGCCAGGATGCCGGCTGCAAGAATGATGCGCAGCCGCGCCTCCGGCGCCCGATGCGCATGCCCCTCCGAGGCCACCGACGCCGACGACGCCGCCCTTTCCTCGCCGCCGCCCACACGCCTGGCGCCCCGTGCGCTCGTCCTCCTTCCTTCTCGCGGTCTCCACCCGCCCACGCGCGTCGATGAGGCCAAAGCGGCGACGACAAAGCTCGCAACTGCACTCCTCCCATCCCACCACACCGCAACATGACCTCCGCCTCCTCTGCGCTCCTCGAACTCGCCGCCGTCCTCCTCTGGATCGCGGTGGTCAACTACCCCTCCACGCCGCACCCCTCCCCTGAGCTCCCAGCGCCGCCAAAGGCAGCGACAATCATGGAAACCGCGGGCGAGTGGGACCCCGAGCTGCTCGCGCACGAGGCTGGCCGCCGCCAGCGCTTGGCGGACGCTGCGCGCGGTTCCGCCGCGTCGCGCGCCAGCTCGAGCAGCAGCTCCGACTCGGGCAGCTCGCGGTCTGCGTCGAGATCGAGTGGGTTCCGCTTCCACCTGCCCAAGATCCGCATCGGACACGATGACGATGGCTCGGATGCGGAGGAGGTGCTGCGCGATTAGAGGTATGTCTGCGTGTGTCGGCCTAAGCTGACTGCAGAGGACGCCAAACATGTATCACTGTCGTTACGGTACTGCTTGTTGCGGCGGAAGTCGAGCATTGACTGTTAAACGGTGTCACTGACCACACTGATGCTACTGATGCTGATGTTGACGTCCGGAATCGGCGTCGACGGTGTCGTCGACGACCGGGGGGTCGTCTTCCACCCACGACGAATGTGGCACCCCATCTGCCGCATCCGGTGCCAACAACATCACATGCGTGGCTATGGCTACAGCCCACCAGCAGCATTATAGCAATCGTATGGGTCAGAGAATACATAACGAGCACCTCTCCAGTATCCCCTCCTCACTCTCGCTTGCTTTGTTCACTTGTGCTACCCTCTGCACTCGCCTCTCACCCATAACGTCGTTCCCCCTTTACATTCCCCACACCATGACCACCTACCTGCACTTCCTCGACACGGTGCCAGACTACGACCGCACCATCTCCCCAAACCACTACTTTGTACGACAGGGAATCACCTTCCCCGCCCCGACGCCGCCGCCGTCCCCGCCCCCAGCAGAGCCCGCCAAGCTGGCAGGCTACGCTGCGCCGGCGCAGCCAGCGCCGCTCGACCACACAGCGTACCCGCACCTGCTCGACGCCGTGCTCGCCTTCGCACCGCACGACGCGCTCCCCACCCTCCGCCTCGTTAGCCGCTACCTGCACGAAGTCGCCTGCGCGCGGATGTACGCGCACGTCGCGATCGCGGTGCATGTCCCGCCTGACGAGTCGCAGCGCGGCGCGGTGGAGATCACCGATCCCGTGCGCCGTACCCGATTGCCCGGCCTGCGGTGGCGTAGCTGGGTGGACAGATACGATCCAGTCCTGGAGTCCGAGGAGACTGTTCCAACGCCAGCTGAACCGATGCCACCGGCCCACACGCCGCCCGCCCCGGCCCCAGCGATGCTCGCCGCACGCGAGGAGCACGCACGCACCCTCGCCCGCCTGCAGCGCTACACGCGCACAGTGGACAACTTCAACACGTACGCGGGCAGCATGTCGTCGCGCGAGTGGGGGGATCTCGCTGCGCTCGTGCGGCCCGACACGACGATCCGCACGGCCAAGTTCATCGGCATCCCGCAGCCGCGGCACTGCGCGCTGCAGATCGGCTTCGGCGACCTGACTACCGGGTTCCCGCGGTCGTCGCACATTGGCGGCGTGCACAGGTGGTGGAACAACCCGGCGCACGCGTTTGTCAATAACTGGACCTCGGAGCGCATGGTCCTGAGTCTGCGGTACGCCCTGTGCGACCCGTACCTCCGGTGGCGCGGGGTCAACATTGCGCGCGTGCACGCGCTCGGGGAGCTGGTGGTCCTGTTCCGGGGCTACACGTCGCGCATGTACAACACGTTTGTGCCGGACGCGACGGGATACGGCAAGGCGCGCCGCGTGCTGGGCATGCTGCATTCCATGGTCGGCGCGATGGCGTGCAGCCTGCCTGCGCGCGAGACGGTGTGGACGCTCGTCGGGCTCGAGAGCGCCGAGCTGTGCTGGCTCGAGCTCGAGGGCGGCGGCGACTGGGCGACGCGCCGCGAGATCATCACGACGGCGATTCACGGCGCGATACTCGAGCGCAACTGGACGCGGCCGGGCTTTGCGGGCGAATGGGACGCCAGGGCCGGTGAGGTCCGCGTGCCTACGCTGCGGCTGCTCACGGTCGACGAGTGGCGCGCCGAAGTGGGCGAGGAGGTGTTTGGGCTGGCGACAGACCAGCCGCTGGGCATGCGCGATATGCTGCATCCAGACTACAAGTAGCGCGTCGAGTAGAGGATAATGTATTGGCGTAGGCATAGCTGCATGGTGTGATACAGACATTTACCGCCGAGGTCAGTTGCGGCGTTCAACGGCGGTGTTCTTCTGAGACACCACTTCCATTCGGTGTGGCATATCAGCGTTCTTCCGACAACCTCATGCCCCTGCCACCCCTGCCCCTTGCCTGCCCGCCATTCTTCCGCAGTAGACCACACATACGACGGACCAAGCACGACACAGGGATTACAAACAAGCACTGCTGCAGCATGGGGAATAAACGATTGCATGGGTGGCTATGACCCAGTGTCCATCTAGAAACAGCCAGAAGAGGAAGAAGAGGCCTAGAGTCCAGTGGTGGAAGGAATGGTCGTTATCATCAAGAGAGTCGTCGAGTGCGTGTGAGAACTGCCTCTACGCGCCTCGCTCTGAACAGCAGCATACTGAACTGAGCCTGGCTCGCTTTGGAGATTCTCTTAGCACTTGAGGGCACCGGGGATCTGGCCAATGCCGAGGTTACCAACGAGGTTGCCGAACTGGGTGGGGAACCAGCCGGTGACGGCGCCGGCGAACGCGCAACCGACAGCACCGATGGTGCCGACGGGGTTGCCGCCGGTCTTGCCGTTGCCGACGAGGCCACCGAAGAAGTTGGACAGGCCGCCAAAGGTGGGGAGGGGGATGAAGAGACCCTTGATGCCGAGCGACCAGCCGGGGAGGGAGGGGTTGAGGGCCTCGAAGACGGCGGCCCAGGCGAGGGCCTCGGGGATGGAGAAGGGGATGAGACGCGGGCTCCATCCGGGGGGGAAGCGCTCCTGGAGGAACCACGACTGGATCTCCTTCTCGCCGTAGTGCTTAAGGTTGCCGCGGAGGACCTGGTGCTGGAAGCCCGACTCGGCGTACGCAACAAGCATGCGCCAGGGGTTGAAGTCGAAGCGGGGGTTGGTCTCGCGCGACTCCTTCCAAGCAATAGAACGCATGTTGGCGACGACCTGGGCCGTGACCTGGCCACCACCGTTCTTGTTGATCTCGTCGACGTACTGCTGGACCTTGCGGGGCTGGACGGACCACTGGTCGCCGAAGTACGCGTCGTCACGGGTGACGGACGCGTCGCCCTCGAGCACACCGTGGGACGAGAGACCGCCGCCGATGCCGTGCTTGCCGCCGATGGAAAGAGTCAGCGTGGGCAGGTCACCCTTGAAGATGAACGAGACGAGAGCAAGGAAGATGGAGCCGTCGGGCGACAGGTGCAGGCCCTGGAAGGTGCCGACGACAAGCTCGATGGGGTTGACGATACCGTTGCGCGGGATGTAGCCGTGGTTGGCGATGGTGTTGAGGCCGGGGCACGGGCCGCGGTGGTCCCCGGGGCCGGGGGCGATCCAAGGGTGGGCCTCGTCCTCGCCGAGTCCGAGGCCAATGAAGTTGGCGCGCTTGCGGGTGCGGTTGTGGAGCACCTCGGGGTCCGTGTTGAGGCCGAAGGCGTCGATCACGTTCTGCTCGGTGAGCTTGCCGAAGTTGAGGCCGGCGATGCCCTTGCCGGGCGCGGGCTCGAAGTCGCCGATGGCGTCAAGGCCCTTCTTGAGCTCAGCGACAAGGTTGTTGAGCTGGTCGGGCGGCTGGCCCTTGAACACCTTGACGAGCTCGTTGATGGCGTTGGTGTCCGCGTTGGAGAGGAAGGGGAAGGCCGCGGTGCCCTGCAGCAGGGTGGCGGCGCCGGCGACGAGCGCGACGACCGAGAACTTCATAATGAGTGTGGGGGGTAAAGGAGTGTGGTGGGGCTTGAGGGATGGAGGGGGGGAAACGGGGCGAGCTGTGCCTCTATTTGAGCTGTTTGCGACGTGAGCTTTGCATCGTCAGTCAGAGGGCTGTTGGCTGTTTTCCCGCCATGTCAGTAGTCGTGACCACCCAGCCCACCCCCGCCGTGCTCCTCGCCGCCCGGTCCCGCTCCCACGCATTCCTGACGCTGCGCAAAGGAGGGCGACCAACGCACGATGCACGCGCATCGCCCAGCCGGCGGACTGGCGAGGGAAGAGATCGAGTACCGCAGAACAAAACCGCGAGTGTGTGTGTCGGTTGGGCGGGGGTGCCTCGCGCGTGGGTGCAGATGTGAGACAGGCCAGCGCTGGTTGGTGGGCAGGGGTGGCGTTCGGGGGTGCTCTGGGCGCGCTCCGACGGCCGGACCGAACCGTCTGACGGACGCGCCGGCACCGGGTGATAGTAGAGGTCTGGGCCGATGGCGGCAGAACAAGGTTGGGTGGTTGCGAGACGTGAATGTCTCGCGCCGTGCCTCCCTTCCCGCGTCTGACTATCAAACGGGTTTGCTAATGCTCGTCTCGGCGCGTAGTAAAGGCTGTTTGAAGTCAGACACGATCCGAGGTCAGGTCGTGCCTCCCTGCCATGCCGTTATCGCACACGGATGGATGGACGCACTGGACGCGTCTCGACGTCTCGACGGGTGGGATGACGCGAAAAAAGGGGGGGGCGAAGTGTTCGGTGCTTGGCTGATAAGCGTAAACATGCAGCACGCAAACTCCAGCAAACGCGCATGCACTGTAAACACGGCGCGGCCAGCTCGCAAGGCAGCAAGAACATGCGATGCTTGCAGCAGCAGCTGCTGCTGCTGCAGCTGCTGCAACCAACGCCATGCATGCAATCGCACTCGCCAGCGTACAGGAGTCTTCTCGCCGTCGTTGTCGCTGCGCCTGTTGTTTACTCATGCTCAGTGTCCCTCCTTGGCGCTTAGTCGGCCATGGGCACATGGCCGAGGATCGCCCAACAACAACACCCCGACGGCATCGCTTACCCCCCAACACCTCCCTGATACAACCCGCACAATGAACACGGCGAGATCTGCAAGCGGTTGGCCAAGCACCGCACCGCACCGTACCGCACCCAGCCACAGACTAAAACACCGCCTGCGTGCGTACTACTGCACGCTACCGCTGCCGCCGGAGCTGGGCACGTTGTTGCGGAATTAGCGTCACGGTGAAACCGGGCCATCTGACGCACTGTGGCGTGACAGCGTGCAGCGGGACTCTAGGCTGCGTTCCAGTCACCGAACGAGTAATCAAACGCAACAAGATCGGCCATGTCGTTTGGTAGGCGCGCGTCGCCGCCTCGCCGGTCCTGCAACGCCATGACCCGATGACCCGCCCCGCTCAATGGACAGCAGCACGACGACCGTCGGCTGGTCAGCGAACAGGTGCTACCACAACACTTAGTGCAGGAGACTGCGATCTGTAGTTACGGGTACCTGTCTTGGTGATGGACTGTTGCAGCACGATGATGATGCTGACGAATCGGGTGGAGCACGTTGCTACGCATGCCTGTATAGATAATACGGGAAGGTTGTTTAAGACAGTGGCGGGATGCACCGGCGTTTGACTTCTGCGCCCTGTCGCGGCCGTAGCGGGCGCCGTGATCCCCGGCAGCTCGTCAGCAACTCGTCAACAGCTACGCCGGAATCTGCTGCTCGAAGAGACCAAACTTGTCAACAGCTATGTGTCACGAACGACGCCTCCCCCCCCCCTCACAAATCACAACACTGCATACCCTGCCTACGCCGCCTACGCCTTGTCCACCCCCCGCTCCTCCTTCTCGCGCCTGACCATCTCGGCGTCCGTCTCCTCCACGCCGAGCGACTGAGTGTCGGTGAGGTAGGGGTTAGCGAGCAGCAGCGTGATGAGAAGCATGAGCACGCTGAAGCCGAGGCCCGTGCCGCAGAGGTAGCGCTGCACCTGGCGGTACGAGAGGTTGATCGCCTCGCGTGCGGGCGTGCCGACGGGGTTAGTGGCGATCCACGTGAACGGGTCGGCGAAAGCGGCGCCAGCGATAGCGGTGGAGTTTGAAACGCCGTAGTTGATGAGGTTCTTCTCCATGTGGCCGGGCATCGTGTTGATCCAGATGGCGCCGGCGATGGTGTTGCCGAGCGCCGTGCCGATCGAGTAGGACGCGAGGTAGATGCCCGTGATGACGGCGGTGCGCTCGTGGCCGACGGCGGCCTGGATCAGACACTGGGTCGAGTACGGGAGGAAGCCCTTGCCGATACCGAGCATGACCTCGCCGGCGATGAAGCCGATAAAGTCCGAGCTCTCAAAGCCGCCGCGGAAGCGCACGAGGAGCACAAATGCGAGGACGATGAAGCCTGCGCCGGCGACAACCCACCACTTGAGGCGGCGGACGCGGCGCACGATGAAGCCGTGCACGATACCAACGATAACCGACACGAACGAGTCGATGCTCATGACGCGGGTGGCGGTCGTGATGTCCTTGCCGAAGGACACGAGCAGCGTCTGGTAGATGTAGTCGCCCTGGGTGTACCAGGTGGTGTTGATGAGGATGGCGATCACGATGCAGCTGAGGACCTGGCGCGAGGCGAGGACGCGGAACGGCACGAGCGGGTGGCGCGCGCCCTTGGCCTCCCAGTAGATGAAGGCGGGAAGGGCGACGACTACGCCGAGGACAAGCGGGACGATGGTGCTCGCGCGGCGCCAGACCTCGGCCGAGCCACCGGCGAGGGTGAAGGGCACGAGGATGAGGCCGAGGACGAACGCGAGCAGGACAAGGCCGAGGATGTCGCACGCCCAGAAGCAGTCGATCCACATCTCGGAGCTCAGCACCTGGCGGTACGGCGACACGATGTTGTCGAGCAGGCCAGCGCGCTTGGCGCGCACCTCGGCCGTCGTGAGCGACGCAAAGAGCGGGATCGTCGCCGCGGGAACGACGATGGCGAAGATGCCGATACCCCAGCGCCAGCCTGGCCCGTCCATGACCGACTGGGCGACGTTGCCGCCGACCCAGGTGGTGACGAGGAACGGCGTGGCGGGGAGCCAGGAGGCGAGCACACGCGCGCGGAGGGTCGTCGTGTCCGCGATGAGGATCATGCAGATGACTGCGGGGTGTGTGAGCGGAGGAGTCAGACCGGCAAAACGAAACGACGGCCCACGCACTGATGATGCCGGTGAACGCAAACTGGTACAGCACCGCGCCGGCCGAGAACGCGCCGACCGACTTTGCGGTCGCCTGGATCGCGTTGCCGATGCCCCAGAAGAGGACCGAGAAGACGAGCACGCTAATGCGGCCAAAGTAGTCGCTGAGCTTGGCGAACGCGGGCTGCGACGCGGCGGCCACAATGCCGCGCACGACGCCGATGGTGGAGATCTGGCCGGAGCGCTGGAACGCCGCGACTGCGTAGTTCTGGAACGTGTAGTGTGTGGCTGCGTCGAGGCCGTACGAGACTGGGGAGGGGGTCAGCGTGCGTGCGGAGGACTGCAGCTACCGCCGGCAGCGCGACCCACAGGAAACCAGGAAGATGCCAACGAACAGCACCCAGAAGTGCCACCGCTTGAACATGGAAGATATGGCCTCGATGCGGAGCACGCCTGGCGACTTGAGCGACGAGGCGTCCGAGTCCGAGCCCGAGCCAGGGCCCGAGGCGGGGTCGTTGCGCCGGTTCGGCGGGAGGTACGGCGCGTCGAGTTGCGATTCCATGGCTGGAGGGAGGCGTGCTGCGGATGGATGAGCTGGTCGCGGGCGGTGGTCGGCGCCGGCAGCGTCTTTTAAGCGTGCAGCACTCGGCCTCGTGCACAGCGCACCCTGCTCACGTGAAGAGCAGCAGAAAAAAAATCTTGTCGCAGCCGCCGGGGCGGCCAAGAGGGCCGAGACAGTGTGTGTGCGCACCGAAATCCCCGCCAAGCCTTTATCTGATTAGATGGGCTGCGTCGTGCGGCACTTCGGCCGATGGACCGCGTGCGTTCCCGACGCTGTTTTGCGCCAGTCGGCGTCGTTTCGCCTCGTGCAGACCGCCTCGGAATCAAGGGATTCGCACAGGACAGGACAGGCACATGTCGCTGGGCTCGGATGCATGCGGAGGGGGCAGAGGGGGCAGGTGATCGAGCGTGCCGACGCCAAGGTGCACGCCTGTCGCTCCCTCCACTTTCTGTGGCGAGAGTGCCTGGCGCTGTCGGCCGTGAGGGCGAGCTCCCTTGGCATGGCGCGCACCTGGCTAGCTGGCCTCGAACCGGCATCTCCGCGGCTATGCGTTCCGAGTTCCGAGACGCAGACTGCAGACGGAAGTTTTGTGGGCGCGTAGAGGGAGGGGAGGGCTGGCCGACACCCTCCTCCCTGGCCGCAGCACGCCGAGGGCCAACTCTTCTCATCCGATCCGAGCCGCCCCAGTGCTCGGCGCAGAATGGTCCGAGTGTCCTGGGTTGGCGTTGGGGTGGCTGGGCCGTCTCGAGGCCTGTCTCGAGATGAAGGTGCGCTGCGGGCACGTGGGACAGGGGTGGGGACGATGGCAAGGTCGACCTGGATGGGACCATTACCCAGCCTGTGTCACTTGCCAAGTCCTCCATCCCGCCAGTGTCCCTCTACGCCCACGTGCTCTCGGCCCATCATTCGCGTCGATCGGGGTGAGAAGTGGTGAGCTCCGAGGGCGCATGGGCGAGCTTATAAAACGTTATGATTGTGCGCCGGCGCGCACCAAGCGTCTCTCACGCTACTCGTCTCCGCCGGGTGCGGCCGCCAGCACACCAGAGCGGAGGCTTGTAGATCACCGAGAAGATAGTAGAGCCCGGATAGCCGCGCTAAAGAGCGTGTTGTTGTTGTTGTTGTTGGTGGGTGGGCCTAACAAGGCTCGGTCGGTGTCGGCGCCGCCAGCGCGGTGCTTGGTCTCGCGGCGTGCCCATCCATAGCCGAGGAGCGCAACACGTGCTGCTGTACCGGTGATCACGAGCGAGCAAGTGTGCCGTGCTGCGCAGCTTTATGTTGGGTTGGGCTGGCGATGACGCCGACTGCACTAGGCTGGCGGGCTCGCGCAGCTCATGACCGGTGAAACTTCCAGACAGACAGGCGGCGGCGGCTGTGGGAAGAGGCTGGTGTTCGTCGTGATCTGAGACAATCTGTGACAATTCACAATTCAAAGACAGCAGCGGCGTATACAGGCAGGCAGGGCTGGTTGGCTGGTTGGCTGGCTGGCTGACGTGCAGCAGTAAGTACCAAGGCTGCACGACCTCACTGGGCAGGACGTGCGCCGCGCCTGTCTCGGCACGACGTCTCCGAGCATTCGCCTGTAGCGCGATTTACTGAAAACCGGGTCGCCTGTCACATGCCGTCGCCACGCAATAGGTGACTCACTAGCCCAGGGTGCATGCACGATTGAACGCTAACCCTCGCCAAGCTTGATCTGGCGAACAGCTGTTATCGTCCTGCGAGCTGTATTCACTATTCACCGATGCGGCGAGCACAGAAGAGCATAAGCGCAGCGGCTAGCCTGCGCGGCACGTCAGTGGCGCGGGCTAGTCGCGATTGCCTCGGCGTAAACATTGTTCTCATGGCATCGCCACGGGCGCCGGGTGCGTCGAGCGAGGTCCGTCTCGGCGTACATAAAGCGCTCCGAGCTGCCTCCCACGCCGCAGCCTTCAACCCAAGCACACCCACACCACAATGGTAGCCCTCGACCTCGCGCCCCTCCTGTGCAGCGTGACCACCGGCGTGGGCGGCATCCTCGGCGACGTGGGCAACACGGTCTCGTCGATCGGCCTGCGCGCGGTCGCGCTCCCGCCGCCCGTGTCGGACGCGCACCATCTCGCGCGGCGCGAGCTGCACACGTCGCACCTGCGCGCCAAGTACGCACGCGGGGAGGCGGGCGAGGCCGAAGCGCGCTCCGCTCACGAAGAGCTCATCAAGCGTATCGGGTCCGGCTCGCCGACGGAGTACGTGGCGAATCACACCAACCGCTGACGACAGCCTGCAGAACAACGGCCGCGACGCGTGGTACGGCGTGGAGTACACGCTCGGCACGCCGCCGCAGAGCTTCATCGGGGACATCGACACGGGGTCCGACCTGACGTGGGTCGCGCAGGCCGCGTGCGTCGACCCGGCGTGCACGCTGCCCGGGCCGCGCTTCGACCCGGCCAAGTCGAGCTCGTACTTCGGCCCGGGCAAGCCCTTCAACCTCAACTATGGCAGCGGGAATGTCGGCGTGTCGGGCGCGTACGCGAACGAGACGCTCGGCCTCGCCGGGCTCAGCGCGTCAAACTACCCCATCGGCCTGGTGGAGAACAGCACCGGCCCGCAGGGCGGCATTCCGTCCATTTTTGGGCTCAGCTTCCCATACATTGGCAAGAGCGGCGTCGCGACCACCGTGCCGTTCTGGGAGCTGCTCGACGAGCCGCTGCAGGACAACCTGTTCTCCGTGCACCTCGGCCGGCGGACCCACGCGCTCCAGGGCCTCGGGGGCACCAACGAGCCGCAGGGCGGGCTGCTCAGCGTCGGCGGGTACCACTCCGGCCTGGCGGCCTCCGAGATCGAGTGGCTCCCGGCTAACACGACCAACCTGTACTGGCAGACGTGGCTCAAGGGGTTCAAGGTGAACGGCGTCGAGCTGCCCGTGCTCGAGCACCCGAACGACGCGGTGATCGACACCGGCGCGGGCGGGTGGTATGCGCCGCGCGCGATCGTCGACGCGTACTACGCCGCGATCCCGGGGGTCTCAAAGTACCAGGGCCAGTTCTTCCTGCCGTGCACGTCGCGCCCGAACGTTACCCTCACGTTCGGGAGCGTCGAGTACGAGGTGTACCCGCTCGACCAGATTAGCGTCGGCGCCCAGCGCTGCTACGGCTTCCTGCAGTACGCGGACCAGGTGAGCGACGCGTACTCGTACCTCCTCGGCGACGTGTTCCTCAAGAACGTGTACTCGCTGTACAAGTGGGCGCCGGAGCGCCAGATTGGGTTTGCAAAGCTCAACGACTGTGCGAACAAGCCCGTCGACCCCGAGGTGCTCGCGTCGCTCGACAACAGGTCCACCGCGCCCGTGCCGCAGCCGACGACGGCGCAGCCGACCGGCCAGCCGACGACGACCGCTGAGCCCACCACAACTGGCACAACTGGCGAAGCGCCGACCACCACCGGGCCGGTGCCGACGGCGCGCAGGCGCCGTGCCAATCTCCCCCGCTTCGGCTCTGATTTCAAGTATCCTGGCGAGTAGCGGCACGTTGTGAACAACACGACAAAACGACAAAACGACAAAACCATAGACTGTGTAGCCCGCGTGCGTGTAATCGCAGATGTTCTTCTGCCCGATTTATCCTGTTCATGCAATGTACAACTTTGCCTCTGCTTTACAACCGCGCACCGTCAAAGCGGTGCGGGTCGAGTCCGCTGATGTCCGCGCTGAGGTGTGCCCGCTCGCCCGCGATGTCGGCCAGCACAAGCTCGGACAGCACAATGCCAGAGCCCGGCGCGAGCGTGATGCCCCATGGGCCGTGGCCGGCGCTCACGTAGATGTCCTTTGCCCACTGCCCGATGACCGGCACCTTGTCTGCGCACACGGGGCGGAAACAGAACTGATACTGTCAGCGCCGCCGCCATCGCCCAACTCACGTCCGCCTTGATCAACTCGGCACCCTTTTCGACGTCGAGCGAGTCGCTCACGACCCGCGAGGCGCGGAGCATGCGCGCGATGAGCGTCGCGTCGAGCAGCTTGGGCACGTCGGCCGCCGTCGGCGGGAGGCGGTTGGCGTCGATCTCGCGCAGGCCGCGCGGGGCGGGAATGGCGTTCTCGCCCGCGCCGTAGATTGTGTTGTCTGGCCGGCTGGGTAGGGGTCAGCAGCGCGGAGTACCCACGCACTTACGGGTAGAACTCAATGTTCTTGGTGAGCCCGTACGGCCCGGACGCAGGGTCGGTCGGGTCAGCGCGGCTGTGGTCAACACGCGCCGAGTGGCCCGGCCCGTGGCCCAGGTCGCCGGCGGTCGCGCCGAGGCCGGCAAGAATAGCTTCGGCGGGCAGGATGCCCTTGTAGATCTCGGGCATGACGGGGCGGAGGAGGACCGAGTGGCCTGGCAGTGTGCCGACCGGCACGGGCGGGATGCCGAGCGTGCGGCACACCTCGGCCGACCACGGGCCGGCAGCAATAATCAGCTTGTCGTAGTGCACAGACCCGACGTCGGTGATGATGACCTTGGAGGCGGCGTTGCGCGCCAGCGGCGTGCCGATGATCGTGCGCAGGCCGAGCAGCGTCGCCTCGGCGTGGATACGGCGCGTGAACTCGAGCGGAAGGCTGGGCGCGTGTTAGAAAGCCCCGCGTGCAGACACACTCGACCTACACCTGGCCCATGTTGCCCTCGCCCTTGCCGCTGAGGTCGACGCGGCGGCCGTTAGTCCACGCGGGGCGCGAGCTGCCGTCCAGCGCGCGCGAGTTGGGCAGGTTGCGGTACTCGCTCATCTTTCCGTCGTCGGTGCCGACGAGCACGCCGGTCGCGGCGGAGAACTGGCGCCAGCCAAAGTCGGCCGTGCCGTTGTACTTTGCCGCGAGCTCCTGGAACGCCTTGAACGACAGCCGCGCGAGGTCCTCGGTGGCCGGGTAATGCCATGCCGCCTCGCGCGCGATGAAGCCGGCGGCTTTGCCGCTTGCGGCGGCGGCGATCGAGGTGTTCTCGATGAGCGTGACGCGGGGCTTGGACGGGTGGCTAACGAGGTAGTACGCCGTGCTGACGCCGATGATGCCGCCGCCGAGGATGACAATGTCTGCGGGCATGGCTGGGGGTGGGGGAGGGTTACGGGGTTGTCCTGTTGTGACTATCTTGGCGGCAGCTTAAGTGCTGCTGCGTAGGCGGCCTAAGCAGATGGCGATGGAACAATGGAGAGATGGAGATGAGTCTTGTCGGTCGGCAACAAGCGGACGAGCGGACGATGCGGGTGGAGGTTGCGCGGGCGCCAAGCAGCTCGGGTCAGCAGATCACCCACCGCGGCTACTACTCGTCTACCATTCCACCAATGCATACGCTCCCCATGCATCGTAAGCACACTGCAGAGCTGTTACCGTTTGACCTAGCTAGCCAGAAAGGTGTCTTTCTCGTCCAAAAGGTGTCTTTTGAGCGCGCAAAGGTGTCCTTTGCGTGTGCCGATTTGCAACGATGCTATCTACCCGCCGGCTCGACTCGGCTACAACCCGCGATGAGCCGAGTGGTGGGGGGTCGTGCTGCTCGTCGTCGACCCCGGCCTCCTTACCCTCAGCCAGTCTCTTCCGACTGCGTCTCCTGCTTCGCTGTTGAGCCAGGCAGAGTATCAGGCAGAGGATCAGTCAGGCCTTGGTACATGCATTTACTCAAACACCTCCACCACTACTCGGCCGCCATCGAGCCCCCGAGCTAGCCGCCCCGCCAAGCTGGCAGGCCCCGCACTGGCCCGTCGACCTGCCTCGATCTAGCCGCTGACGGGTGTGCTCGGGTGTGCTGCCGCCGTTGCGTCGCGCACATCCTTGATATCCTACGCGGGGTCAGGAGGAAAGGGTGCCTCGACTCGAGCGGCTCGGTACGCGGATACGTGGTGGTGTCATCAGTGGCTGTTCCCTTGTCCGTCCACTACACTATATATCCTGGCGTCGGTCTCTGACTACACCCCCACCGCTTTTCTCACACGGGATGATTGGGCAGCGGACACCCCGTTAGGAGTGGGAGCAGGTGTCGGGGTCGGTTCTCGGGGGAGGGACAGCACTGGGGGCAGCACGAACACATCCACTGTTCTCATCCTCGTCCTCGTCGCCGTCGCCCCACTGTATCCCACCAACCCCAGCTCGCTCTCTAACCCCCTAACCCACTATGCCCGACCCCGGGTATCCCGCCCGCATGCCTCGCGGGCGAGATTGCATCCCGGTGTCTGCTCTGCTCGTATTATCAGTCATGTTGTCGCGGCGACGCCGACAGTCTCGACGTGGTTGTGCTTGTCGGAATGCGCGGAAGTGGTCCGCGGGGTTGAGTCGACGCCGGAGGCGCCGGATTTCAATCGTCATTAGCACAAAGTCACGTGATGCATTAATGCTGCCCCACGTGGCGGGCATGAAGCGATTACAATCTGGACCCTGAGATTAGCCTCTGCGGAGTCGCCGTGCGCCAAGTGCGTTGTGATGACGTCTTGGACTTTCCGATGCGGGAGACAATCTCATCTCGTTTGCTGCATTGCTGACTCTGCGTCGTCGGCTCTCTTAACAAAGCAAGCAAGGCAGCGTCGTCGACGACGGCGAGTAGAACATCAAGACGTGACTCGATCCAAGCGAGAGATATAATACGCGACGCGGCGACCCACCCATACCAGCTACTACCTACCACCCATCTCACCGCCCTCCCCCCCCCCCCTCTCCACACCATGTCTAAGCACAACCTCATCAAGCGCCTGGGTCTGCAGCACCCGATCATCCAGGCGCCCATGGCGGGCACCGCGACGCCCGCGCTCGCCGCGGCCGTGTCCAACGCCGGCGGCCTGGGCTCGATCAGCATCGCCAACTTTGACGCTCCCACGGCGCGCAAGAACATCCAGCAGCTAAAGTCGCTGACGGACAAGCCGTTCAACATCAACGTCTTCGTGCACGTCGAGGGTGTGCACGACGCCGCGCGCGAGTCGGCGTGGCTCGACTTCCTGCGGCCCGAGTTTGAGCGGTACGGCGCGGCGCCGCCGTCCGAGATCAAGAACATCATGCCGACGTTCTACGCCAACGACGCGGTCGCGCAGGTGCTGGTCGAGGAGGCGCCGGCAGTCGTCAGCTTCCACTTTGGTGTGCCGCCCGCCGCGACGATCAAGGCGCTCAAGGACGCCGGGTCGGTGCTCTTCGCAACAGCAACCAGCGTCGCGGAGGGCAAGCTGCTCGAGGCGGCGGGCATCGACGCGCTCGTCGCGCAGGGCATCGAGGCGGGCGGGCACCGCGGTGTCATGGACCCCGCGGCGCCCGACGACGAGCTCACAACGGCGGCGCTCACGCGCCAGCTGGTCAAGCACACCGGGCTGCCGGTCATCGCGGCCGGCGGGATCATGGACGGCGCGGGCATCGCCGCGTTCCTCGACCTCGGCGCTGCCGCCGCGCAGCTCGGCACGGCGTTCATCGCGTGCCCCGAGAGCGCGGCGGACGACGGGTACCGCGCGACGCTGGGCAGCGACGCGGCGTTCCACACGCGCCTGACGCCTATTATCTCCGGCCGCGCCGCCCGCTCAATGACGACAAACTGGGTCAAGCTTGCGCAGGGCGAGCACGCCCTCGGCAAGGTGACCGACTTCCCGGCGTACCCGATTGCCTACGACGCCGCCAAGGCGCTCATCGCGGCGGCCAAGGCAAAGGGCGACTACGGATGGGGCGCGTACTGGGCCGGCCAGGGCGCGCCGCTCTCGCGCGGCAAGGTGCCTGCTGCCGAGCTGTACGCGCAGCTCGTGACGGAGGTCGCCGCCGCACGGGAGGCGAGCGCGTCGAAGCTGTAGCGGGGGAGGGAGTTGGAGCCGGGGAATCGCGTCAGCCGAGAGGCCGTAAAACAACATGTATATTACCATTGTGTCGTGTGATGGATGGATGGCGGCTGGCCGCGGCGAAACACCACCCGGATGTGACCGAAACATGAGGCCCCGTAGTCAGCGAGGGGAGTCAGTTTTATCCGCGTTTTACCAACAACGATGGCGACAGACAGCACCACACCGGGCCTGGGACCTGGGACTGCGCTGGGGCTGAATAGGCTGGCGCTGGAGAACAACAGGCAGTCGGCAGCACAACAGCACGGCAGCCAGCACGGCAGCCATGCGGCTGCGCGCGCGGCCGCGGCGCCGATCGACGCCGCAAGATGCCGGCCGTGACGGCCAATCAAGTGGCGTCGACGCGCGCGATAACCGTCGCTGCGTCCTTGGCGGGCCGAAAATACGCTACATGCGCCGCTAGCACCTGGGATGGCATGGCCACACGCCATCGGCGGGGGCGATGGTGTGTCGGCGCTGCGAGAGGGTGGGCATGGACGCAGTGTAGCGCCGGGTGGAGGGGATGTATCATGCCGGCGGGGTATCGGCTAGGCTGCACTAGGTTTTGGCTTCGAGAGCAGCAGCCGCCTTATAAACGTCCTCGCACGACCCGGCGCCGAGAGGCGACCAACCGACCGCACAGTGATACGACACGACACGACACCATGGCAGACGAGAAAGACGTGAAAGACCTGGAAAAGGCGGGCGTCAACGTCCTCCCGCACACCGGGGCGGGGGGCACAGCACTGCCAGCCAACGCGCATACCGTGCGCCTCGCCGAGGCGGACGAGGTGGCGGCGCTCGTGGCCGGCTTCACGGGCACCGTCGACCCGGCCGAGGCGGCGCGCGTGCGCGCCAAGATCGACTGGCACCTGATGCCACCGCTGTGGGTGTCACGGGCCTGCCCTCTGTTCCGGTGAACGGCCGCTGACACCCCGCAGCATGCTCCTCTACCTCGTGCAGTTCACCGACAAGACGACACTAGGTAGTAGCTCCATCCTCGGCATCAAGAAGGACAACCACCTTAGCGCGAGCCAGTACAACTGGCTCGCGACCATCTTCTACCTCGCGTATCTCGTGTTTGAGTGGCCGCAGAACCTCGCCCTGCAGCGCTTCCCGCCGGCCAAGTGGATGGCATTGAATGTGGTGAGTGTGGCCGTGGGAGGAGCAGCAGCTCACGCCAGTTCCTGTGGAGCGTCATGCTGTTCGCGCAGGCGGGGTGCCATAGCTTTGCGGGGTTGTTCGTGTGCCGCTTCTTCCTGGGCGTGTGTGAGGGTTCGATCAGTGAGTGCGGGCGCCGAGGGCCGGAGGTCCGAGGCGGGGCAACTGGACAAGCCAAGCCTTGCTTCCCCCCGTCGGCCACACGACCGCCGCTGACGCCCACCCCCCAGCCGCCGGCTACCTGATCATCACGTCCATGTTCTACACGCACGAAGAGGCCGCCCGGCGGGTGGGCTACTGGTTCCTGATGAATGGTACCGCGCAGATCTTCTCCGGGCTGGTCAGCTTCGGCGTGTACCACGTCAACGCGGCGCACTTTGCCCCGTGGCGCCTGTTCATGATCATCACGGCGGCCGTGACACTGTTCATGGCGATCGCGTTCTGGTGGTTCGTGCCCGACTCACCGTTGACCGCGCGGTTCTTGACCCCCGAGGAGAAGGTGATTGCGATCGAGCGGCTGCGCTCCCAGTCGAGCGGGGTGGAGAACAAGACGTGGAAGAGGGAGCAGTTTGTCGAGGCGCTCAAGGACTGGAAGGTGTGGGCTTTCTTCCTGTACGCGAGCGTTGCGCAGCTGCCCAACTCACTCACGAACCAGAACGCATTGATCATCAGTGGGTACGCGCGCCAGGCGCCGCTGACACCGCGCCAGACTCGTTCGGCTGGACAGTCAAGCAGACGACCCTCCTCGGCATTGTTCCCGGCGTGCTGGAGATCATCGCGATCCTCGCCTCATCGGCGCTGCTCAAGCGCTTCAAGAACTCGCGCACGTGGATCGGCCCGCTGTTTGTCCTGCCCAACTTCATCTCCGCGCTCATGATCATCACGCTGCCGTGGCACAAGAAGGGCGCGCTCCTGGCGGCCATGTACATCGGCGGGCTGGGGGGCGCGCCGAGCTTTGTCATCGCGCTCGGGTGGTGCACGGCCACGAATGCAGGCCACACGAAGAAGACGACGGCGAACACGTTTATTTTGATCGGGTACTGCCTCGGCAACCTGCTCGCCCCGCAGATGTGGGAGGCGCGCTACGCGCCGCGGTACTACGTCCCCTGGGGGATTATCCTCGGGTCGTATGTCGTCGCGAGCCTGTTCATGGTCGGTATCGGCCTCGCCTTGCGCAAGGAGAACAACAGGCGCGACAGGCTCGCGGCGGCCGGCGAGCTGCCGGTCGAGAAGTACTACGACGAGAACGGAAACGAGGTCGACCCGACGTTCCTCGACTTGACCGACAGGCAGAACCTGGCGTACAGGTACCCGCTGTAAGGGGTGTGGGAGTAGCTATGTAGACGGTGGGGCTGTGTGATAGTGAATGAATCCTGTGCAGAGTGCAGAACACCTGTCGCACATCCAGATCACGTATCCACCGCGATCCAGTCCCCTCCAAAGCGCATAACATACATGATCGTCACGGTACCTATATGCGCACGCTGCGCCGCGCGCGTCGTCTTGTGGGCAGCAGCCTGTTCTAGGCAACATACTGGAAGCTGACTAATCCAAGTTGAGCAAACCTGGCCGCCCGCTCATGCCTCACCAGCCATGAGCTCCTCCGCGAACAGCTTGGAGAAGTGCTGCTCCGTCTCGAGGGCAATGTCGTAGCGGAACAGGCGGTCGTGCGTCTCCCTAAACGCAAGTCAGCCGGCTTCTCCCCGCACGCTCCGCCAACCCACCTCGAGCCCAGCCGGTCAATCACGACCTTCTCCTCCTCGCCCTCGGGCAGCGCGGCGCGCAGGTCGGCGACCCACGCGTCGCGGTCCGCGCGCTTGAGGTGCAGGTGTTTCGAGTTCTCGTCGGCCGTCACGACGGCCCAGTCGGCGCGCGGCTTGCGGATCTTCTGGTACACCTTGAGCGCGGCGGGGATCTGGTCGCGCGACTTGATGCGGCTGAGGATGATGCCCAGCGCGACCGCGTCCTCGATCGCCTGTGCGGCCCCCTGCGCGAGGTGCGGAAGCGTCGGGTGGCATGCGTCACCGACGAGTGCAATGTGCCCGTCGCACCACGACGGCAGGGGCTTGTGGACGCGCAGCCGCCACTCGAGCACCTCGTACTGCGGCACCAGGGCCAGCAGCTTCTTGACGCGCGGACAAAAGTCCGCAAACGTCTCGAGCATCGTCTCCTTGTCGCCCATGGCTGTCCACTCGTCCTCCTCGACAAAGTTGCCGTCTGGCTGCGACGTCGAGATGTTGAACAGGTCGCCCGCCTCGATGGGGTAGCCCTGGGCACGGGTAAGACGGGTAGTACAGCGAGCTACTTACCATGACGTGACGCCTTTCGCCGATCCAGCGGTGCGACTGCGCCTGCGTGAAGAAGGGGAGGAGTTCTGGGTCGTTGGCAGCGAGCGACTTGCGCACCATGATGCGGTACGCTGCCTGGCCGGTGCTCTCGACTGGTGGGTCAGAGAAGTCGACGCATTCCTCACCCACCCTCGTCTTTGATGCCCTGCTGCTCGAGCAGCGCTGCACGCGCCTTGGACTTGATGCCGTCGGCACAGATGATCAGGTCGGCGTCAACCCACACCAGCTCGCCCTCAACAGGGTATCCGTCCTCGTCGAGGTCGACCTCGTCGTCGCGCACAAGCAGCCGTGTGTTCTCAAAGTCGTATTCTGAGATGACCTGGTCGAGGTGGAGGGTGACTCGGCCCGTGTCGAGCGCGCCGCGAACCAGCGACTTCTGCAGCGCGGACCGGTGCACCGTCTGGCGTCAGCACACGCTTGCTGTGACACTCACAATGAACGGGTGCCCGTAATCCTGCCGCATGTACTCCGAGTAGTTTGTTGCCGTGAGCACCTCGTCCGTCTCGCAGTCTGCAGGCAGTCAGCCAATGTCGATCCCATGCTGCGACGGCTAATGGGGCACGGTTCGGTCTGCACGAGCGTGTGCTATCAGGCAAGCGGAGCGATTTCGGTTGAGCGAGCTCAGCTCTAGGCACTAAACTAAGCTGTGCGACAGCTCCAGAGCACCGGTGCCAACGGCGTGCGCGCCGAAGACTTCCACTGCCAGCAAGTGAGAAGTTCGAAAAGTCATGTCGTGCTTGCTTGCGGCTCACACAGGTCGTCGCCAGAGGCCACCACCCCCACTTACCATGCACATTCGCAACCTGAATTGCCACACCCTCGGCCTTGCAGATGTCCATCACGCCCCAGCGGGTGAGGATGCGGCCGAGGTTTGGGGGGATGTTGATGCCGGCGCCCACCTCGTCGAGATATGGCGCCTGCTCCCACACATTGATGTTGGTGAATCCCTGGCGGGCGAGAGATAGGGCGGTGCCCATTCCTCCCATGCTGCGGGGTGTGTCAGTCTCGGGCTGGAGCGGACAGCGCTGCGGCGGTCTGTGCGCTCGGCGCCGTGCCGTCGACCTGCGCTCCCCGGCGCCGCGAGTGCGCTCTAGCAGTTCAAACTCACCCCGCACCCACACTATATGTCAGCTCTGCCCCGCGCAACTACCCACATGTGGATCCGAATGTCGTGGAGTGCCGGGGCGCGCATCGCTACTGACATGTCGTGGGGTGATGACGAGACCAAAGGCGAAAGTTATATCCCGGGAGTGGTGTGACGTGGGACAGCGGAGAGTGGGAGGGGCCGTGCTGTGCTGGTGCTAATGAGGGCGAGACGAGACAGCCGGTGACAAGGAACAGGCCGGTGGTGCGTGCAGAGGGGGTGGTGGTAGTAGATGTGGTTCGCGAGGTGGTGCAAGCAAGCTCAAGTTTGATGTCTGGCGAGCGAGAGTTGCGCACGCACCCCTCGCTCGCTTTGACATCCCCCACCCTCACCCCCTCTCATGGGGCCGCAGTGGTCCGTATTGTCTCGTCGGCATCATTCGCATCAAGCCCCCTCGGCGTCAACGGGTGATATCGCGCCGGCAAGGGCGGGGTGAGTCACCACCACATGTGCGCCGTGGCGTGTGCGTTGAGGATTGGGTGGATGGAATGGTCAGCTGCGTGAGGAGATGAGGCCTCAGTGTACTCGGGATGCCGGGGGCTGGAGGAATGGCGCCTGCAGCGTGCTGGCGGCGGGCACGTTGAGAGAGCGATGGAGAACGACGACGACGATGCGAACCCCGATAACTCAGTCGAGACGTCTTTGGAGCCCCGCAAACTCAATCCTGCACTGCAGGCGAACGCGACCCAAGTCTAGTCTTGAGCTACAGTTCTGCCTCTACGCAAGCATGCATCTACACGATGCGGCCACTCGCGACTCGGAGCGGACTACAGCCCACTGCTCCGCTCACTGCACGATGCATCTAGATGCCCAGACTCGGCGATGACGAAAACCCGTATCGGCAGAGATCGACATCGGAGACGGCCGGACCGCTCGGGCCGCCTCGCCCCAAGTCTCCTCGGAAGCGGGACGGCAGGGCGGCGCGGAGCTTGGGTACCAGGTGTGGTGCGATGAAGCTACCTCAACGGGGTATCAGTGGCGCCGAGAAGCAGCGCTCGTGATGCTGCCACTGCTTTGCCGTCCTCCTCTGCACATTGCCAGCCGAGGACAGACTCGGGTCACGTGATATCATGGGCCTGTCGCCTTCGCCGCTGCTGCCTGTGTCGGTGCATGCGCATGCGGAAGAGAGCCGATGGGAAGGGGAAGAGGGACAACACGGGTACCAAAAGCTCGACTCAGGAAGATGGCGAACACGACCACCCCGAAGTCGACGGGAAGTGGCTGTGCCTCGCCGAACGAGGCTGGGTCACATGCCACCGTCTAACATGCAATGTCCGACAGAGATGGCAGAATGGAGCCGACATAGCGGGCGACAGCTTAGTTCGGCGCACTCGGGGCCAACAGAAACGCTCCTCGGCGTCCGTGAAATCGCATCTTGGTGTCCGTGACACCGCGCCGGGCACGGCCAGCCAGCACGACCTTCCAGCCCCCCACGCTGCCTCCTCACAGGCGCTCAAACTTCGGCATACTCGGCGCGACGACGGCGACATTGACCGAGATAGCATGCTATCGGCGCTGCAGAGCGAGCTACAAGACACACTTGGAAGACGCTGATCCGTGCATGCGTCGCGCAGCTCGCTCCAGTCGGCGCCACTGCGGATGGGCCACATCCGGCGGGGAGCCCGGTGTGGGGCTCCGACGCCGGCTTGCCCGCGAGGAAATCAGGATAAACCCTGCGACTGGGATCTCGATCACGCTCTCTTCTTGCCGTTGCATGCCGTTGCACACACCGGCGAGCTCAGGACGGCCTCGGCGTCCTCGGGCCGATATGGCCTGCGAGGGAAGCAGAGCCCAGGCTCATAAAAAGGGAGCTGCTGCCCCCCCCGGATCCAGCCCATCCGAGCCCCCAGCCCGTCTCTGACTCGTCGCGACCGCTGAGCCGCTTACCGCTTCGCCCACCCCCGACGGGCACACGCACGATGGTCACCTGCACGGGCTGATGGTGAGTCGCGCCGTCTAATCTCGCGCCGAGGCGCCGAGCTACCTCGGCCCGTTGGGACGAGATCTCGGCGTGCCCGGCGCCAGCCAGCCAGCCCATGGGGCTTCCGGTTCCCCGTGGAGAGGTGCGCCGTGAGCTCGACGTCGCGATCAAACTTGAACTGCGTGTTGCTGCTGTGTTGTTGTGTTGGTCGGTGTACATAAGCTGAGCGGCCAGGTTCTCGCTATCGCCACTCTGCCACCTCGAACGGCGACACAGCGACTGCAACAACACACACCATGGGCCAGATCGAAGTAGCGACAGCGCGCACCGGTGCGACCATCACCGCCGCGCTCGCGGGCCGCGACGTGAAGTGGTACCGCGGCAACCAGCTCAAGCTGTCCCTCATGCTGGTGTGTCCTTGCGTGTGGCGCAGTGCTGACTACGCCAGTTCCTGCTCGTCCTCTCCGCCGCGTCAAACGGCTACGACGGCTCGATGATGAACGGCCTGCAGGCGCTCACCACCTGGCAGGAGTACTTCGGCCACCCGGAGCGCAAGCCCAACCTCTTTGGCGTGTACAACGCGATCCAGAACATTGGGTCCATCCTCGGCCTCCCGCTCGCCCCGATCGTCGCGGACAAGTTCGGCCGCCGGGCGGGCGTGTTCGTCGGCTGCTGCATCCTCATCGTCGCGTCTATCCTTCAGGGCGCGGCGCAGAACGCGGGCATGTTCATCGCGTCGCGTGGGCTTATCGGCTTTGGTTTGTCGTTTTCGCTGCTTGCGTCGCCCATCCTCATCTCTGAGCTGGCGTACCCGACCTTCCGGGCGCCTTTCACCGCGCTCTTCAGCACGCAATGGTATCTCGGCGCAATCTTCGCGGCCTGGACGACGTTCGGCACGTTCCGCATGCACACAAACTGGGGCTGGCGCATCCCGTCGCTCCTGCAGTGCGTGCCGTCGCTTATCCAAGTCGCACTCATCTGGTTCCTCCCCGAGTCGCCGCGCTGGAACATTGCCAACGGCCACACGGACAAGGCGGTCGACTTCATCGCAAAGTACCACTGCGAGGGCGACGCGCACGACCCGCTCATCGCAGCCGAGATCGACGAGATCCAGCAGGCCATCGACGCCGACCGCAGCAACAAGACGACGACGTACCGCTCGCTCTTCTCGACGGCGGCTAACCGGCGCCGCATGAACCTCGTCATCGCGCTCGGCATCTTCTGCCAGTGGTCCGGCACGGGTCTTATCTCCTTCTACCTGACGCTCACGCTCAAGGGCATCGGAATCACCGAGGCTAAGTGGCAGACGCTCATCAACGGCATCATGCAGGTGTACAACTTTGTCGTGGCTGTTGGCGGCGCCATGCTCATTGAGCGCGTCGGCCGTCGCCGCCTCTTCCTGACTTCGTGTGTCGGCATGGCGCTCTCCTTCACCGCGTGGACGGTCTGCTCGGCGACCTACACCCAGTCGTCGCACACCTGGGACCCGGCGTGCCTCGCCGCCAACGACGGCGACAAGAACAGCTGCCCTGCGCTCGACGCAAACAAGCACGCCGGCCGCGCGGTCATCGCATTCATCTTCCTCGTCCAGTTCTTCTTCAACATCGCCATGAAGTGGGTGCCGTGTGCGAGTGCAGCTGCTGACGGCACAGTCCCCTGTGCGGCGCGTACGCCGTCGAGATCCTCCCTTACTCGCTCCGCTCCAAGGGCATGATGGTCATGAACTTCACCATCTCGGCCGCGTCCATGTTCAACCAGTACATCAACCCCATTGCCATTCTCGTAAGCAGTATAACATTCCCACGCTCACACGCCCAGGCCATCGAATGGAAGTACTACATCGTCTTCTGCATCTTCATTGCATTTGAGGGCGTCTACATCTACCTGTACCTGATTGAGACACGTGGCCCGAACGGCCCCCTCTCGCTCGAGGAGATTGCTGCGCTCTTCGAGGGCCCCTTCCGCTGGGGCTTTCAAAAGAGCCCGCACCAGGAGAGCACGCATGCCGAGGGCTCCATCTCGGAGAAGGAGGGTAAGGGCGGTGCTGTGCACTACATCGAGGACGGTGAGGGCTCGGTCGAGTCTCTGCGGCGTTAGGGGACGGTGGGCAGGGTACTGAGAAAGGGGGTACGAAGTTATCGCCACGACTAGCATTGTTACGAGTGGAATGCAAATCGGGATGAATCAAAATAGTCTGCGGTGAGTGCATGGTGCAGTGCGAGATCTCGTATGCCAGCGCTTGGGCGACGTGACAAGCGAGCGAACGGGAAGCAAACCTGCTTGTTGTTTTTGTAAACGGGCCGCACCATCTGCGGCGCCCGGCAGATCTCTGCCTGGATGCCTCGGCGCCACCGCCGGCTGAGATCGACAGCAGAGGGATCTAAAGCCGGAAGCAACAACCTCACACTGCCCGACATGCTATGCTAGGGGGCAGCGGCTGCTCCGACGTGCCAGAAGTGACGGAAACGCGCCGATCAAACGCGCTACCGCCGGGTGTTACAGCATTGCGGCGGCGGCGCTGCAGCTCGCTGCGCCGGGCCGCCGGGCCCCTCGAGCGCCGCTAGTGTCGAGATACGGCCGAGACTGGGTTGGCAGTGGAGCGCGGACCGACCGGGGTTATCGCCAAGACCCATAGCGAAGTGCACCACGCGGGGTGCATACGACGCTCATCGTTCACAGCTGGCCGCTCCAAGATTCGCAGTCAGATCATACGCCGGCGGCTGATGAGGGTAGTACCCCTTGCATTCAGTTCCCTACGCTGTGCCGAGGTGGCGGTGGTGGCTGCACATCAACCAGCAGCACCGGGCAGGCTTGTCCTATTTAAGCCGGGGTATGGGCCGTACAATTGTCTTGCGGCGTGCTTCCGCGCTATGCATGATCTGGCGCGCATATTCCTCCGCCGCGGCACAAACCTGCATGCTGTCCCACGTCGCACTCGCCGTAGTCATACCACGGGGTGACGTTATCGCTGGCGACGGCTGCGGGGGGCGTCGCCTGAGCGCGTGGGCGGCACCACGCTCATCCGCCGCCCTGTGTAGTGTGGATCTCGAAACGCGGCCCTCACAATTTGGTCGCACACTCACGTTTGTGTAGTTTCGCCTCGAGATGTGTCCCAGCTGGGGCGGGAGCAGGCGCAAGCCAAGCGCGCCGCGAGCAGCATAGCATAGATTGCAGACCTGCCAGCGCTTGGACTGTCGTTCCCACCTTTATCAAGGCGTCCACGCCGCATCCCCCGACAACCACTCTTGTAGCTAGATTTGCCACAAAGACATCCCACACCCGTCTCTGTCATGCTCAAGTTCACACTCACCCTCCTTGCCCTCATCCCGGCGACGCTCGCTGAGAGCGTGTGGATCAACTGCGCAAAAAACCCCGCCTTCGCCGTCTCAGCCACCAAGACGACCTCGCTCGCCTGCGACGTGCGTTACCTGCCTCTGTGTGCTCGCTGATGCGCCAGTCATTCTGTCACACTTACAACTATGCGTACTGGAGGAGCGGGACTAACGAGTGCCGCTGCTCCAATGACCCCGTGCCCATCCAGGACATGGTCGGCTCGGGCAACCACGGCGGCTCGTGTCCTGCCGTCGACTTCAACGTGAGTGAAAATCATAGCTGTTCGCACTAGGCGGCACTAACCCACCACGCAGGAACGCAAGATCTCAGCCGTGTACGGCTCGTTCCTCCAGTGCCTGTCGTCGACCAACGGTATCGTCAACCCGATCACCCACAATAACGTCCTCACTGTCGCTGCCTGCTGGGACCTGTGCAACACCGGTGGACACACCACTTACGCGAGCTACAAGGCGAGCACGGGCCAGGAGCTGTGCCAGTGCTTCAACTCGTTCACTGGTCCCGCGGCCAACTGCGGCGCGGGCGACACCTACGTGTGGCAGTACGGCCCGAACGTCGTCGTCTCGGATGTTGCGCGCCGCCGCCGCCGCGAGGCCGCTGCGCAGAAGGCGCTCGCCGAGGCCGCGCCCCATTGCCCCCTTGGCCTCTTAGCGTGCCGCGTAGCCCTGAAAGTCGTCGACTCCGCCAGCTACGAGTGCATCAACCCGCTTGCCGAGCTCGAGTCGTGCGGCGGATGCGTCTACGGCGAGATGGGAGGCAGCGGAAACGCCACTGGTGTCGAGTGAGTGTGGCGCAGAGGGAAAGGGTGACCGCTGACACATGGACTCCAGCTGCACCGCACTCGCTGGAACTCCGAGAACCGGCGTCATGTGCATCGGTGGCCGCTGCCACGCGTGGAAGTGCAAGGCAGGACACCGCGCCGTCGACGGCACCTGCATCCCCAGTTAATTAGCGACGAGTTGTTTTGGCCACGGACTCTTGCGAGCCCGTCTGGACAATGTCTGTGATGACAGCCCCCTTCCATAATATCATCTTAGACTTTGAGTGTTTAGAGTTTACTGTGTGGGCAGTGGGGGTTGGTTGAATTGGCCTCGAGACGGACCTTGGCCACACAATCGTCTGCAACTTCGGACACACACCGGACAAGCCGCAGGAGATGGCGGAACCGTGTATTGGCTGTATTGCATTCTCCCAACTGGTGCATTTGCCGACTATGGTGCACGAAGGCGGGTCTGACCACTACCTTCTCTGTCCGCTGAATTGAAGTGGGGAGGTACTAATGTCCGTGTCCCCCCCTTCATGTGATGGCTTGGTGACTTCGCCCCTGAAAGGTGCGCGTCGACAGCGCACTCATACCCGACGGAGCTCGTTACCGTTGCTGCCCGCAGCTGTCGGCCGGCCGGTGCGGGCAGCGGCTCGGTCGGCCCCACGCTGTCTAAGGATTTGGAGTGCCTTGGCGAAATGGGGTTCGCCACACGGCCACACCGGCCACACCGTGCCACACCAAAGGGGCGCCACGTGCCTCTGCTGAGCGAGGGTGTCTCGCCCCTGTGGCGTGGCGCCGTGAATGCGCCAAGACAGCTCTGCCAACCGCGACTCACCCGCGGCCTACCTCGCCCTCCAACGCAACATGTATGCACAATTTAAAATGTACTTACCCGTTACATAGTCTATGTAGCCGGAATCCAGGAATCTAGTGTCCATGATCCTACCCAACCCCTAAGCCTGCACGCAGTGGTCGTAGACCAGTTTGTAGCCTGGCCGGCACGCGGTGGTGGCACACTGTCCGTGGCGGCACGACGCGGCTGAGGCCACAACGCCCAAGATGTTCGTGCAGCTGGCCGTCAGTACAACCCACTTGGCTACACTCACTCCTTGCCCATGACCTCGCGCCTGGTGCCCGCCGCAAGCCCGTACTCGCCGTACAGGCAGCCGCCGCACGACTCGAGCTCGCTGCTCGTGTCGATGCACTCGTACGCGTCGTCGTTGTTCAGGGCGACACGGCACGCCGTCAGCCCCTCGGGGCAGTGCGCGTGGAGCTTGGCGTCGAGCAGGGCCTTCTGCTTGCGCCTGGCGGCGCGCCGACGGTCTGGCAGCGTCGACGGCAGCACGTCGTCGCTGATCTCCACGGGGTACAGGTAGCTCATGGTGAACTTGGGGCCGCCGTTGAAGTCCTCGCAGCGGACGGGGTCGCCTTCGATGGGGCCGATCGCACAGATGCAGCTGCGGTAGTTGTTGTTCAACATCTCGGGCACCCCCCACGGGTACCACAGCGCGTACGCGAACGGCGACGACGCGTACATCTCCGGGTCGGACGCCTTGAGCGTCGCGAACTCGGATGTGCACGCCGTGAAGCACTCCGCCCAGTCGCGGTATCCCATGGCCTTGGCCCACTTGGTGCCCCCGTTAAAGAAGTTGCCGGCGTACGCCGGCGGGTCGATCTGCCGCATGCCGGCGTAGCACCCGGCCCAGCGGTATTCGTACGCCGTGCCCCCGGACACGCGGTCTTTCAGCACGCCAGCCTGGGCACAAGTCAGCGGTGGAGGAGCAAGGGGCGAAGCGGCGGCCACTCACGCGCGCCGTGTTGGGGGGACACGACCCATCTGGGTCGCCGGTGTTGGGCATGTACAGGGCGCTGCCGGAGGGAGGCCTATTGCCCAGGAAGCACTCGGACTGCGAGCCAGCGGACTCCCCGGTGGGCACCCAGAAGGAGTACATGTAGTTCTGGTAGTTTGCCACCGTCGTGACGTATACCTGGGGGCGAGTCAGCAGAAGCGTGGAGGCAAACCCACATCGCACTCGGCCTGCGTGAGGCCGTACGCCTTCGCGTAGTTGTTGTACGCGTGCACGACGGTGGGATGCGAGCATCCGGCAAAGATGTACGTGTAGCTCGAGGGGCCGGGAGGCGTGATTGCGCCGAGGGCCGGCACGGCGGCTGCGGCGGCGAGCGCGAAGACGAGGGGGGCGAGCATGGTAGTGGGTGAGGGGGTCACGCCTGTTCATCTACAACACCCATCACACCTAAGTACTGCATGCCAGCTGCCCGCGGGTCGGAGCGCGTCTCTCGCTCTCTCTCTCTCTCTCTCCCCCGTGCAATACCCGTGCCACTCAGCACGCACAACCCCGTGCCACTCAACATGGCCAAGGCCCATGCCACCAAACATGGCAGCTGCCCCAACCTGAGACTAAATGCATGGCTTCGCCAAGCGGCGGGTGTCGCTCGCTATCAGCGCGAGTGGGAGCAGGCGTGGCAGTTTCGAAAAGCCACCTTGGGCCACTGGCATTCAGCCAGGCTTGTGGCGCCAGTAGTAGAAGACGGCGCGGCGCGGCGCGGCGCGGAAACTGACCGTCTGGCGGGCCGCCAGGCAGTCACTGGGCGACGCGCCCGAGCGTGCCCGAGACAGGTGTAGAACTGTTTGTGTATTTTACGCGGAAAGAAGAGAGTGTGATCTTACGCGGAAAGAAGAGAGTGTGAACGTCGCTTGGTCCTACTGCTGTACGACATGTCCGTCCACTCGGCTGATCGTCGAGCTCCTCGGCATTCCAGTGCAGATCAGTTCATTATTTATGGCGCGTCGCACGACATGCGCATAGACTTTTCGCGCCCTTCATTCCTCGGTCGCCGCGTAGACGGCCGAAAGACCCTACGCCCGACGACTTGGCGCCGACGCAAGGCTAGGGCTGAATGGCGGACGGCCATCCATGCCACAGGGCTGGTCTTTTCCAGATTCCGCCGCGGTGGAACGAGGCGCCGATGGTAACACACCTCTGTCGAGCTGGGAATGTTGGCATGCGCATGCACATGCGCCTACCCTACATACCTCATATGCTACCATCGGCGACGTGTTCAGTCTGGCCATGTGCGCACCTTGATGAAAACAGCAGGACAGAAAGCAACTCGTCGCGTTCAGCACTCAGCTCCTGCCGATTGAGCTCATCGTTCGCCGCGCCTACATCCACTTCCGCACAAATCGAAGGCTTCCAGCGAGGAGCTTTGAGCACGGCAAGTACTGCGCCACGCATTGTACTGAGGCGACGAGTGAGGCTTCCCAGGAAGAGATCCTGGCTCATCCTGCCAACCTGCCAGGCCCGCGGCGAGCTATTCAAGGTACACTTCCAATGGAGATGGGTCATTGACACCGACCACGGCGTCGATAGCACACTACGTGCCGGGGGTGTACCGTCGTCAGGTGTCAGGGGTGGGTGGTGCCCTGCATGCCCGCCCTGTGGCACCTCCGTGGCGGCCGCCAAGCGCGCAGTCTCGAACGGCACTGGCTCGGACGCTTTCGTCGCTGGCGCCAGAACTCTGCACCAGCCATTCGAGCTTCTGCCGGCGTGGCTGGCGGCGTCCATGTCGTATGTATCTGGCACCCGCTGGCATGCCATGTCACCTGGTGACGCTGAGCTGGTCGGCCGGCCGAGACAGTTGGGCGCGGTTACCGGTGGCTCACTGCCTGTGTAACCTTCGCGTCCAGTCATGTACGGTACACGCTGCAGGTCTCACTGGCCGTGGGGGACTGGACGAGCATGCTGCCTGCGAAGAGTACCTCCAAAGCCTCATCCGCCCAATGACCAACCTGAGCCAGGGCCAACAGGCAGCGAGGGAGGCGGGCACGGAGCCATCGCGCTGTATTCAGCGTGCGCGTCGCGCGGCGTGGCCAGAAGAAGGCAAGCAGCCGCTGACCGTCGCCTCTGGCGCCAGAAGCAGGTTTTTCCACGCTGCCCTTGTTGGCGCGCAGGATAGCGCCGCCTGCGCCGGCGCCGTGAATTGTGCCGTGGCGAGCCGCGCCGAGCGGCGGCGTGCCACAGCGCCACGCAACGTGGCGAACCCGTGCCACCCGGCGCCACCTACGATGCAGCATTGCTACGCGCAACCCATGCATCCGCACCCTGTCGTCACCAGTCGTCGACGCACCGTCCAGCACGGCACGCAGCCCCCGTGCCGCCGCAGCTGTCCGTCAGCACACCTGCGTACCCTTCCCCCCCCCCCACTCACTCGACGCCGAGCCGGCTCGCCCAGTTTCCCGTGCCACGGAACTCGCCGAACGCGCAGCCACCGCAGTTGCCTGGCGTCAGCATGCCCGTCCCAACACACACGCACCAGGCGCCGACGACGTGTCGACACACTCGTACCCATACCCGTCGAGCAAGGAGAGGCGGCAGGCCGTCCCCCCGGAGGGGCAGTACACTTCCTCGCGCTTGAGGACGGTCGTCTTGCCCTGCGGCCGTGGCGGCGGCTGGAAGCCGGAGAACGCGGCGCTGAACCCGATCTGGCGTGAGCTCGCGCGCCGGGGAGGAGTCACGTACCCTTGCCTGGGTCGACGGACACGCGGCGCCGTCGCCCCAGCTCACTGCTGTGCGCATGTTACGCCGCCCGAAGCACTGTGATGGTGCCCCGTCCAGCGGAGGGATCCACACGCTGTATGGGTGAGCACGGGCGTCTGGTGCGGCGGCCAGGTATTTCTGTTGTCAGCCGCGCGGGGCGGGAGCTGGCTTACGTCGCATGCGGCGAGGGAGAGGTTTTCGGCTGAGACGTAGTCGTGCCCCTCTGGGAGGGCGGCCGGCGCGACGCACCCCGCGAAGAGGTACTCGAACGGCCGGGCTGCCACGGCCGTGGCGAGGAGGAGCGCGAGCGTGGTGGGTAATCTTGGCTTCATGATAAGTTGGGGAGTGGTGTGCATGCAGTTGCACTTACGCCGTTTATCTACGACTGCTGCGGCTCGTTTCTGAGTGCTCGCAGCGCGTGCAGCGTGCACACCTCTCCATCACAAGCGAAGCGAGACAACAACACAACGCCAGTGTCATGCCATGGTTTGAAACCGTGCCTGCGGCTTATCCCTATCAGCGCGCCGTGATATGCTCTTCGTCGGCCTCGTCAGGTGAGACAGTCCACGCGGGCAGGGTGTTATCGGCGCCACGCCGCGGCCACTGGGACAGTGGCGCCGGTGAGACAGACAGGTGGGGCGAGGGCGATGTGGTACTGTAGCCATGAAGTTCAATGCTGGGCGGTGGGCTGCCCGATGGAGGCAGCGGGTGGTTCATATGCGGCATGTGCCGTCCCCTAGACACTGTTGAGCTGTGAATCAGGTCACTGTCAGGGTGCGAGGCTTGCGGCGGAGGCCTGATGGCGGACGATATTCAGTAAGATGCATACACGCTGGTTCTGGAGGCTCAGCTAACAGGTCAGCTGGGCTGCACACGGCGGGACCCCGCGTCGCTGTCAGTGACCTCAACCTCGTCACTTGGCCTCCTCGATGCCGAGGTTAACGTCCAGGCCGCCGACTTCTTCCACCGCCTCGGCAAACTCGTCACGCGCGACAACAATCCGCCCGTCGCGCAACACACCCCAGATGCCCCCGTGCCGTCCGTCCTCTCCGACGTCGAGCACACGCACATCCTCGAGTGGGTTGGCCGCGAGCACAAGGCAGTCGGCGTACGCGCCTGCGGCGATGACGCCAATCTTGTCGTCATTCAGCAACTTTGCCGCGTTGATTGTCGCATGCGCAAGGACAAGGTGGGAGGGGAGGAGCTGCGCGCGCTGTGTGAACTCCTCGGACTGGAGGTAGCCCATCCTGTGCAGGTGTTAGTCAGACACGAGGAACTAATACCCACCCCATGGTGAGGTCGGTCCCGAAGCAGACGGTGACGCCCTCCTCCTCTGCGATCTGGATGGCACGCCGGCCCGCATCCCGCACCTTGGCGTTCTTCTCTCGCATATACTCGGGCAGCGTTTCGTTCCACGGCGCGCGGCCTTTCGCGGTCGAGATCATGAGTGTGGGGGTGAGGAACGTGCCGGTGGAGGCTGGCTATTCAGCATAGCCAGCGAGTACACACGTACCGAGCAGCTTGGCCGTGTCACGATCGAGCAGGTTACCATGCTCAATGCCTCGCACGCCGTTCTCCACAGCGCGCCGGATAGCGGGAACCGTGTACGCGTGCGAGGTCACCAGGGTGCCCTGCATGTCCGCGACGGTGGAGGTGATGGCGCGGATCTCGGCAGGCGAGAACTGGACCGACTCGAGGGCGTCGGTTGGGCTTGACACGCCGCCAGATGTGCAAATCTACCATGAGCATGGCCTCACATCCCCAGCACCCACCTTGACGTGGTCGGCACCCTGGCGCATCAGCTCGCGTGCGGCGCGCGTCACACCCTCCACGCCGTCTGCGAGCACCGACATGTCCGACTCTGGCGCGCAGCAAAGCGACGACACTGGTGACTCACGCGACCGCGGGTCACCGTGCCCTCCAGTCTGGGACACTGGGGTCAGCTTGGCCGGCGGAGTCGACGCACGAATCTTGCCGCCCTGGAAGAGGCGCGGACCCGGTGTGAGCCACTGCTTGACTGCCTGCGCCTGCGAGTACGTCGCACCGCCGACGTCGCGCACCGTCGTGAAGCCCCGCGCGAGCATCGCCTTGAGGGTGTATGTCGCCCGGAGGTGGGGGTCGGTGTAGCCTGAGCTGGGGCGGCCGTCGGACATGTTGATGTGGACGTCTGGTAGAGGGGAAGTGTTAGCAGGCGTGCGTAGCTGAGCTGACAGCCCCCCCCCCCCCCAACATCACCTCCCCTCCCTTCTTCCCCCTCTCCCGACTCACGGCAGTCGACGAGCCCCGGGCAAAGGTAAAGCCCCTCGAGGTCGATAACCCTGGCGTCGGGCACTACCACGTCTGCATCACGCGATACAGACGTGATCAGCCCATTCTCCAGAACAACTGTCTGGAATTTCTTCACCGAATTGTTCGCGACGTCCACAACGGCCGCGTCTGGCGGGTCAGCACTCAGCGCGCTCGTCGTTCCCACTCGTGAACACGATGGGCCGGGCAGGCGGCGGGATCCACGGGATGGTGTTGACATCGCCGCCTGGCGGAGGGCGCGGTATGTGCGTTGGGGGCGGAAACCAGTGTCTGTAGGGATGGGCTGTCATGAGCGATGCGAGGAGATAAGAGTGAGTGAGTGACGCGAGTGATGAGTGAGTGATGCACGACGCGGCTGGTCGCCGCTCTCTGTCTGCCTATGACGTCGGGGCGGTCGGCGCACATGGTGGACGGATTTCGCCGCTCGCCGACCTCCGACGCCGAAGCCGCGATCCGCCCGCCCGCTTTACCCGGCTGCCGCTGCCGCTGCCGCTGCGGTGCTGCGGACGAAGCGTGCATCAGTCCGCAGCGTCGGGAGGGGTCGCAGTGGGCTGCGGGGGGAGCGTCGTGGTCGTCGTTGTGGTCGTCGTTGCTGCAAAGAAGAAAGAACGAAACCCAAAAGGAGCCACCCGATCCGAGCCCAACTGAAATCTCTTCTCGGGTTTACCTGCGGAACTTGATGCGCTTCAAACACTCATCGACAACATCATGGCCCATCGCATCATCGACGGCGTCCTCATCCACGATCACGCGGCTCCACTAGCCCCAGGGCCAGTCGGACCCGGCGCGCCAACACCGCCGCCCGCGCCGCCGCCCGTCCCCCGTGTTCCGGCCGTTCGACGGTCGCCGCCAGACCTCGCGGAAGGGAGCAGCCAAGCCGAAGCCGTGAGTAGTGCCGGGAGCAGCATCAACCCTCGCTGACAGGCCAGAACAAGCGGCGGCGTGCAAAGATCCCGGTCGCGTGCGAGGCGTGCCGCAAGCGCCGGTCGCGGTGCGACTTGATCGATGCCAACGGGTGCCATCGGTGCAAACAGCTCGGGAGCGAGTGCAGCTTTGCCGGGAGCAGCGGTGAGTGAGCTCGCAACGACGTGCGCTCATCCGCAGCGTACCACGCCATCTCGACGCTGCAGCCCAGCGCCGCCGACTCGGACAAGCAGCACGTTGTCCCCATCCCGCGCGATGTGGAAAACCAGCTCGACCAGTTGCGCCAGCGTGTTGCGCAGCTCGAGCAGGCGCTATCTGGCCTAGTGCACGACGGGCCGGCGGGCGAGAGGTAGGTAGCCGAGGTGTGCCGTCGGCGTGGCTGACGCTCCGCAGGGAACAGCTGGGGCACGAGAGCAACGCACGCCACCGTGTCGGCGGGTACGCCAGCGTCCGCGGCTCGGGGTCGGAGGACCGGGCCGGCCCGCGTGACGAGGCATGGTACCGCGAGTGGGCGGACCCCGAGGCGTTCGGACGCATCCACGGCGGTATTGGGAGCAAGGAGGAGCTCGGGCTGCGGGATCCTGTCGCCGAGGGCGTGATTTCTGTCGACCACGCCGAGGCGGCGTACCAGATGTGAGTGGCGAGTGTGTGGTCCCGCTGACATCTGCCCAGCTTCAAACACCACATTGCGACCGTGTTCCCCTTCCCGACCTTTCTTCTTACGCAGTCGCGTCTCCCCACGCACCCGTTCCTCCGGTCCGCATGCCTGACGTATGCGACGCGGTGCTCGACGCATGCGGCGACGTTCTCGGGCGTGCAGATCCGCGAGCTCGAGGCGAACCTGACGCAGAACCTGATGGCGTACCACCGCGGGTGCCGCCCCAGCCTGGAGAGTATCATGGCCGGCGTCATTTTGAGTCTGCTGCCCCACGGCCCGCTCGAGGCAAGCAGCACGACAGACTTCGACCCGGCGCGCATGATCGGCATGGCGTACGGCCAGATCCGCGAGCTGGGGTACTCTGTCTTTGTGGCGCGCCTCGTCGACTCGATCGAGACCGGCATGCCGTTCGAGCTCATCGCCGAGGCGGTCGACAACGCGCGCCTCCACCTCAGCGTCATGACGCGCGCCATGTGGCACTCGGTCTCGCGCAACCCGTCATCCGAGGTCCCGACGCCGCTGAACGCGACGCAGAAGCGCCTCATCCAGCTCCTGCTCCAATCTGATGCCGCTCACGAGATCGACAAGCACCTGTTCTTCGAGAACGCGGCGCTCGACATTTTGCTCAAGCAAGCGGCGCGCTGGCACGAGCTTGAGCGTGTTCTCATCCCCGGGGCTACCGAGCTGCGGCGCGGGAACAACATCGTCTCGGACGTGTTCGACGAGATGCGCCAGTGGCGCACCAGCGTGCTGTCCGAGCCGTCGACGCGCTCCCTCCCGTCTCTCCAGTGGCTGCTCACCGCGACGACATACTACAAGTGGTGGGCGGCGACACGCAACGTGTGGTTTGCGTACCGGCTCCCGAGCCCGCTGGTAACCCCGCAAGTCATTGCACAGTGGGAGATCGGAATGGTGCTGGCAGCCGAGGCGTCCAACGAGATGATCACGCGCTGCATCGCCGAGGAGTGGGACCTCAAGACGTTTCCCAAGTCGATCGGTACCGCGCTCATCCTCTGTTTTCTTGCTATCAGCATGGCGCGTATCCACCACTCGCGGTACAACGGCGACGAGGCGCTCCCGCCGCTGCTGGACATTGGCTCCAAAGTCGACGAGCTGCAGGTCATGCTCGAGCGCTCCAACGAGACCCTCGCCGAGATGCTGCTCCGCACCCGCACAAACCTAGACGACTACCGCCGCCAGCTGGACACGCGCGGCGGGCCCCAGGACCCGCCGTTCGATTTTACGTTCGACATGGGCTTCCGCGGCGGCCGCATGGGCGGCGGCGAGGTGGGCCCGGACGCCATGGATCCGTTCGCAGGGCTCGAGTACTGGTGGAACTGGCAGCTGCCGAGCGGCGAGGGGATGGGGTTCTAGGTGGGAGTGGGGCAAAGTTGCGTCATGCACTCGGTGGTCAGTCGCCGGCCCTATAGATGCATGAACTTTGTCTGATGGGGACAGGCTCCTACCAAGTCTACACAGTGGGCACACTCGAATGTCATGCTGTTCTTGCCCTCTCACTGACTGCTGCACCTCTACATCGTTACACACGGACATATCGCCGCCACGCTAACACGTGCCGGCGAACATCGTCCACATGTCGTTCCTCGTACCTCGAGGACGCGCGAACGCGTCGAGTGGCACCAAGCATATACGACGCGCACGCATCGCCGTCAACAAAGGACTAACTACTCGCCTCAGTCGCGAGCGAAGGAGGCACCCCGGGCGACACGGGGAGCAAGGGCGAGGAGTCACCGCTTTGCTTACGGCCTTGGCCTTCCATGGCCGGACCTAAGCTTCCCTCCACAAGTGGAGCTGCGCCGCAGCCAGCGAACGGAGCACCGGCCTCGCCTCAGCCATCGGGCGCCGAAAAGAACGCAAAGAACATGCAGCGATCGACGACCGACGCGACAACCGAGCACTCCACACCGTGACACGAGCTCGCCTCTCCCTGCAGGTGCACGCAGGCCCCACCGCCGCCGCCCCACTCGTTGCCGAGCCTGCACACCCACCCCGATTTCCCCACAAGCGAGGACACAACGGCATGGTGATCAGGACCCTCGCCGAGCTGGCGACTGCTGCGGCGTGCACGCGTGGTGCAGACGTGTGCAAGCTCTCCCCGTCAAGGTCTATTCACCGGCCCAAGATGCCGGCTACCAGATATAGTTTCAGAAATTCGCTCGTGTGATGTAAGAACTTACTCGTTAACAAGCATCATGGCAGCCTTCCGCTTCTCGCGCCCACTGCTTCTCGACACCCGCTTCATCTCCTCCCTGATGCCTCTCCAAACACGGAACGTTACACCTTCTTTTTTCACCCCGATGCCATCATGCTCGCTGCCCCCCCCCCGGCACGTGGAAGGTATAAGTAGACCCACCAGTCGACCGTGTTGTTGTTGTTGACCACACTCACCGATGCTCACCCTCGCGCTTCTAGTCTCCTCTCTCGTCGGCGTGCTGGCTGCCCGGGGGCCGTTCGTCTCCGTCGGCGACAATGTCAACAACCTCGGTCCGCGGGGCACGTTCCCGACCGTGAGCGTCACAGCGCCGGCGGGCAGCCTGATCGGCCTGGCGCGCAACGACGTCGAGGCGTGGACCGGTATCCCGTTCGCTCAACCCCCCGTCGGGCCGCTCCGCCTGGCGCCCCCCGTGCGTATCACGACGCCGTTGACCGACTTCGATGCGACTCAGCAGGCCCCGGCATGCCCCCAGCTCTTGGCCACTCCCGAGGCCTGGAACATCCTGTCCCAGATTCTCAACGGTGCCGTCGCCGGACCGTTCAACACTGGTAGTGTCAAGCAACAGGAGGACTGCCTCAACATTAACGTTTACCGCCCCAAGGGGACGGCCTCTGGTGCCAACCTGCCCGTGCTGTTCTGGATCTTCGGCGGAGGCTTCGAGGTGGGCGGTGTGCTCTGTGCGCTGCGCTGACACGGCAGCTGGGCTACAACAGCCAGTTTGACGGCGGCTCGCTCGTCGCCAACTCGGTCGCACTCGGCAAGCCGTTCATCTTCGTCGCGGTCAACTACCGCGTCGGCGGGTTCGGCTTCCTGCCCGGCAAGGAGATCAAGGCGGCCGGCGCGGCCAATCTTGGCCATCTCGACCAGCGCATGGGGCTCGAGTGGACGGCGGACAACATCGCCGCGTTCGGAGGCGACCCATCAAAGGTGACCATCTGGGGCGAGTCTGCCGGCGCCATCTCGGTTTGGAACCAGATGTGTCTGTACGACGGCAACAACAAGTACAAGGGCAAGGCGCTGTTCCGCGGCGCCATCATGAACTCGGGCAGCGTCGTCCCCGCGCAAGCTGTCGACTCGCCCAAGGCCCAGGCAATCTACGACCGGGTCGTCTCGCAGACGTCGTGCGCGGGCAAGCCCGACACGCTCAACTGCCTGCGCGCGCTGCCGTTGGCCGAGTTCATGAAGGCGACCAACTCGGTCCCCTCCATCCTGTCGTTCAACTCGGTCGCGCTGTCCTACCCCCCGCGCCCAGACGGCAAGTATCTTACCCAGAGCACCGACATCCTCGCCAGGCAGGACAAGTATGCCGCCGTGCCCATGATCAACGGCAACCAGGAGGACGAGGGCACGCTGTTCTCCCTGTTCCAGGCGAACATCTCCGCATCGACCGATGGCATCGCCAACTATCTTCACGAGCGGTTCTTCACCATTGCGGACAAGTCGGTTGTCACGTCCTATGTCAACACGTACTCGCAGTACATTTGGGACGGCTCGCCGTTCGGCACTGGCGTGTTCAACGAGTGGTACATCGGATACAAGCGTCTCGCCGCCATCCTTGGCGACATGACCTTTACTCTCGCACGCCGCGTCCACCTCACCATCACCAAGACCACCAACCCCGACGTGCCTGCGTGGTCGTATCTTGCCTCGTACTTCTTTGGCACTGCCGTCGTCGGCACGTTCCATGGCAGTGATCTCAACTCGGTCCACTTTGGTGTGGGCCTGGGACAGAATGGCGTCAAGGGCATCCAGAGCTACTATGCCAACTTTGTGTACAACCTCGACCCTAACAACGCGGAGGGCGGCACCTCGCAGGCCAGCAAATTGACCTTCAACTGGCCGCAGTACAACACGAACAGCCGCACCATGATCAAGTGGAACCTGCTCAACTGGGAGACGCTTACCGACAACTTTAGGAGCAAGTCGTACGATGTGCTCAACGCCAACATTGCCGCGTTCGCGATCTGATCGAGTGACGTTGTAGACCATACATGTTTAGAGGAAGATATGAGATACATGCGGGCAGCCTCGTGGCTTAACGCAAACGCGGAACGCCAAGCGCGACGGCCACTGATAACGGATGACGCGTGCCACACAGAGGCGATCGTGCAACCGAGTCAGTCGGTTCTTCCCTAGAACGCAAGAACAAACATGACCCACACCGACCACCACGATCAATGAAGATGTATTGCGCATCATCTCGGACCCCAGGTCCGGTGGTGGATGCGTCCCGGCCGAAGTACGCGTCGGCGTCGTACTGCCGGTGGTCGTTATCGACGAGCCTGGGCCGGGCGGCCCACGTCGACAAGTAAGTCACCGATCTGGCCAGCGCATGTGATACAGACTCCATAAATGTTCCAGTTGCAGGCGCGACATGCATGGAGCTCCGATACATGCACCATGGACCAGCCCGCTCACCACCACCGCCAGCTCCTCCACCGCGACCGCCATGCGCCTGAGGCCGACCACTCGGGGCGCGACAGCGCAGAGCATGATCCCGTTCACCTGGACGCTGCGCACCCCGACGGTGCACACCACGACGGCGAACACCAAGATGCTGAGCAGGTTGCAGAGAACGCCCTCCACCAGGGGATGCAGCTAGTCCAGAAGGGCGGAATGATTGTCTGGGACTTCATCTCGAGATACTCCCCGTCTATTATCTAGGTCTAGTCACAGTCGGTACGTTCGAGTGGCGCGCGGTGGATGCTGCTGATGCCAGGTTGCAGACATAATGAAAGACATACATGTTCCGGGACTAGGTGCCCGATGGAACACGGACCTTGGGTCAGCCGACGGCCGACATGACAGGGGTCTCCTCTCCAGGGGTGTGGTATCTAATGGGTGTTAGAGTTTGCCCACGAGACAGAAGGGTACCTGTATGGCTCGCTGCAGATGTTACAGAGTGAACTAGTGCTGCTTGACGGCTGTGCCGGGCCAAGGGATCGGAGCGTCACTTAAGAACGTTGCGGCCGAAGAGAAGTTTCTTCCCCTGCCCGCGCCGAAGGGGGGACAGGCTTCACTCCCGGGCCCAAAGCCCTCTCCGTCGGCTTTGGGCTCGACCGCGGGCACACTGCCCCTCAAGTTATGAAGTGAAACCGTGTTCAACGACACGGGCACTGTAATGTAATTCGCCGCAAGGCTGCTGTGGATGATCAGTCGTCTCGGATGTTACCCACACGGACATTCGACATTCCTGAGACGTCATATGTAGAACGTCGCTCGCCCCCTCCCCCCTCAACTCGTTCAAGTCACCTGTCGGGCATGCCAAGCCGACGCGTCAACCTACGAAGTGCTTAATGAAAGCTCATCTCCGACAGAGCGGCCAGGGAGGCCGCCTTCCAGAAACCTTCTCCTGCGGGTGTGACGCGCAGAGTTGGGGGTCACGCGTAAAAAAGCCACTCATCTTGACCCACCAAACAGCGAGCAGCGGGGTATATAGGAGAGCGTGCAGCAGAATGCCCCATGCAAGCACGCCCACACCACTATGCTCGTGGCATACCTCCTCTCAGCGCTATACCTTGCCCTTGGCGCGCTCGCAAGGTCGCCAGTGGCCTACCAAAAGGGGTTCGCGTACCGCAGCGGCGCCGACATCTACGTTGACGGCTCAAAGTACTACTTTGCCGGCGCGCAGCAGTTCTGGCTCACGTCGCGCGCGACCAACGACGATGTCTGGCGCAAGACATTCGACAGGTACAAGGAGCTTGGGGTACGTGTGGCGCGCGTGTTCGTCTACGGCATCGACTCGACGGCGGGCCCGTCGCCGGCCGTGTACCACCAATGGAACGGCGCCAAGCTCACGGTCAACTACGGCGAGAACGGCCTCGGGCGCATTGACAAGATGCTTGCCATGGCCAAGCAGTACAACATGAAGGTGATCCTTGTGTTTGCGGACAACTGGGGTGCCCAGTGTGAGTGGAGACAGCTCCGACGATGCCGTGCTGACCTACCCCAGCGGGCTCGGCCAACACCTACGTCCGCCAGGTCGTTGGCGCAGCCGGAAACTACCACAGCGACTTCTTCACCAATGCGGCCGTCATCAAGGTGTACGAGCAGTTCGTGGCCGCCGTGGTCAACCGGTACAAGGCTTCGCCCGAGGTGTTTGCCTGGGAGCTCATGAACGAGCAGCAGGGCGACATCACGTCGATCGACGGCCGGCGTGTGCGCCCTGGGTTCACCACCGCGATGATGACCAAGTGGATTGCCGACCGAAGCCAGTTCATCAAGTCGCTCGACCCGTGGCACTTGGTCTCGATCGGCGACTCGGGCTTCTTCAACATCCCCGGCGAGAAGCGCCACACGCATGATGGCAAGGTGCACATGGACTTCGAGGCCAACCTGCGCATCCCGACCGTTGACTTCGGCACGTTCCACCTGTACGAGTGGTTCACGCCGTGGAAGGAGTTCGGCGTCCAGTGGATCACGGAGCACGCCAACTCGGGCAAGAAGATCGGCAAGCCGGTCATCTGCGAGGAGTTTGGCGCGGCGGGCGGCAACAACCAGACTGCGTGAGTTGTGAGGTGACGAGTGGCGCGGCTAACAAAACAGAATCTACCCCACCTGGGTCAAGGCCATGCTCGACGGCGGACTCTACGGCGTCGTGCCATGGCAGGTGTCGGGCGTCGGCATCTACAAGGCCGCGTCGCAGAAGACGTTTGACGACCTCGACATCTACCCCGAGAAGACGGTCGTCTGGTCCACACTCAAGAACATGGCCGCGACGCTCAACGCGCGCAAGTAGCAGGGTGCTGGCGTCCTGTAGATGCGTGATGCGAATTGCCTGCGAGTTATTTTGAGTCGGAACATGAGTTTAAACGACCACGCCAAGGAACGTGAGTGTGGTTCCCCCGTGCCACACACATCTATGATTACATGAAAGCTCATATACCCCTCTATATCTCGAAAATCGCGGGCCCGCCAGCAAACGGTTCTGAGATGTAGTGCTGCGTCTCATTGCCCTTCTTACGCTCCTCGAGGATCTCGGCGGCCTCGGACCGCCAGTCATGGTTCATAAAGTCGTCGATGCGCTTGTCGAAAGCCTTGACCTGCATGTTTGGGTGGATGTATCTGCATTGTCAGCGCACTTCGCCACGATACACGCACGGCTCAATAGGCGTCTCCATAGCCTTCGCAATGTTGGCCACAAATTCGGTGTAGTTGTGCTTCTGCGTGTTGTACGAGTACCTGCGGCCGAGGTCAGCATGTGTGGCGCGACCACAGGCCGCAGACTTACGGTTCTCCAAGCTTGGCAATCGTATCGTGTTGCCGCCCGCCCGAATGGCCGGGGTTGAGGAAGGGCAAACCCATCGCGAGACCACGCCACGGCGACGGGCTAAGCCCTGGAAGGCCGATTCCAAGCAGCAGGCGCGAGTGGGCCAGCGCGTCGTCGAACTCTGCGGGACCGAGTTTCCCGAGGTTTCTGATACCTGAAGGAATCGCATGCGGCTTTTCCTTCTGTTCCTGTTCGCTCCTGTTGTCCGTGATGGAGCCGACGATCTCAAAGTCGGGCCATCGCTGCCTCAGCTCATAGGTGGCCCGCTGGTAGAAATCGTGCGGGATGTCTTTGGCCTCGTACCGGCCCTCGTTGAAGAAGTGCGTGTACTTGGCCAGCACGTACGCGCGGTGCTTCCTCTGGTCGAAGGGGATGTAGCGCTTCATAGTGCTGCGGTCCAGGGAATAGCCAATGTACGTCGTTATCTGGTGGTCCTCGGGCTCGGCGGTAATGACCCATCGGTTTCCGACAATGGTCGAGAAATTGTTGGGGAAGTAGTAGGCGACGAACATCTGGTGCCTCAGCTTCTATCGTTCTCGACCGACCCATACCTTCCAGGCGGGGATGCCGTCGGGCCGTTCCTTCGTTTTCATCCAATCGGTGTACCGTGTATTCGAGTCGCCACCACTGTCCATGATTACTGCCTTAACCAGGTCGGGGAACTGGCGATAGAGGTGGTACGTGTACTCGAAATCGTTGCGTGCGTGTAGAACAGTGTATCCTTGCCGCGTCAGAGATTGAGCCATGCCCCGGCACCTGAGGCATTAGTGTCCAGTACGCACGCAACCCAGCTCACCAGACGCCCTCGCCACCAGTGTACCCGTTGTACATAACCGTGTGGCAGTGCATTGTCGCTAGAATGACAATCTGGGGGTCGGTCAGCCGAAGCAAAGCTCACACTCGACCCACCTTGTGTGCGTTGGGGTGACAGTCGTTGCGAGCCGAGCACGCAGCGAGCGCGCGCAGTGTAGACTCGGTGTGCCATTTGTAGCCGCCACGCACGGTGCTCCATTTGTACCAGTAGTTGGACTCCTTGTCTTCCGGGCTGAGCGGGGTGTGCACGCTTGTGATCATTTCCGCCTCCTTCGACTGCTGATATGGGCTCCCCTTCCCCAGAAGGCCCCTGAGCGGGGTCGTCATCGCCCCAACGGCGGACGCATCGATGAAGAACCCGAGCTGGATGAGGCCGACGCCCAGTAAGCCCAAGGTGAAGATCTGGGCAAGCCGTACTGTACCCATGGTCGCAAAGATTGGCGAAAGTTCAATGGTGGAAAGCGTCAACACGACGAGCTGTCGTCGCAAAGATGGACAGCAACGGTAAGTACTTCTGTAGGGCCGGCCAAGGCAACAACAACAAGGTTGCTGCCGTTTCACGGCCGTGGTACCTTCACCCGTCACACTAGGGCGCGCACACAGTCCTGGGTTGTGATGCAGCCGGGCTGCCTCTGAGGACCTGTGGCTGAGTGAGCGCATCACATTATTGGGTTGGCAGCCGTCTCATTAGGTTGGCAGCGGTCTCATTCCCTGTCTATCAACCTCCGTGCCACCAACGACTGGGAGGAAGGTGTGGCAGCGCAGCTCAGGGTTGGCCGAGAATCCGAGACTCCTGTGAGTCCCACGAGGACGTCAGTCATCTGGGTTTCGCTCTCGCGGGTACATGTCAATGAGCTCCTCTGCACTGACCTGTTGCGGTTTCTCGAGCTGGTGCCGAACAGTAAATTCGGGTCGTCCCCTCTGAACGCCGCTGCAGAGCCCTCGCTGTAGAACATTGCGACGACTGAGAGAGCTTGAGGTGCCTCTCCCTCACTCCAAGACAATGCCGAGGTCGCCGCTTCATTCAAAGACTGGTCGCTCCAGCTCTTTCGCTGTGCAACCGGCCGGAAATCGGCGCCCGCCAACGCCTCCCATGCCGGCGCGCGACGGACTTGCTCAGGCACCTCTCCGTATCCAGTGGTTGCATCTCTGACCCAGGAGTATCCACGTGGAGGGGAGCACTGCGGTTCAGTGGTTGCCGGCCGTTGACGACAGTACGACAGCTCCAGATGTTGATCTGCTCTCGTCTATCCGAGTCTCGGAGAGTTTCGCGCCCGTTTCATATCTCACTATCCTCCATGGTGAGTCATTCTGACAGTATCGCTCTGATGTTGGTGCGACTGCCATCACGAACAGGTTGACATGTAGTCTTGTAGTTTGGGTTAGTGCACGTTGCTGCCTGGTGATGAACAGAGTTTTGACTCCGATGCGGGAGGTAGTGCCTAGCTAGAGGCGGTGGGCCTGGTGTGAAGTGGACACGAGAACCCACTGCTCCGCTTGTCGAGCCAGTGCCAAGACTTCACAGCAGCGGGCATCAACAGCAGCTACATAGCTTCCAAAACACGGCACAAGGTCCTGCTCCGCTCGTATCGGCGACCACGTTCGTTGCGGTGCACCACTGAGCGCAGCAGATCACACGGATGGCACTGATGTCGCTGATGTCACTGATACCACCGATGCTTGATAATGTGGCGTGAGCGGGCCCGCTGGCCTTCACGTCGCATCCATGCACCCAGCGTCATGACGTATCACCCGCTACCAGTGACCTCGGCCTCGGCGGCCCCGTATGCACCGTCGCATTCGGAGACGAGCTCCATATCCGACTCGTCAACGCTGGCGCCGACACTGTCGTCCACGACCACGCTAGTGCTCCAGCGGCCTGTGAAGTCGACGCCACTCGACACCATCAAGGAGAAGGAAACTGGCGATGCCGGCGCGGATGTGGACGCAACTGCCCCTCTGGCCGCCGCGCCGCCCGCCCTCGGCACCCGCGAGGTGCTTGCCTGGGCAGCCCTCTCCCTTGCCTCGTCTGTCCTCCTCCTTGAGCCGCTCTCCGCCGCCCTGGCATGGCCCAGCATCCTCGCCACCCACTTTGGCGACATGGCACAGCGGTCCATCTGGGACAACGCCACCGCGTTCATCCATCTCACGTGGTACGGGCTGTACTAGTGCGTCGCTTCTGCCGTCCCATCTGACATTTAGCGCCGGCATGGCGTCCGCTGCGCCTGTCATGTCCCGTCTTTTGGTCTACAATGCACGCTGGGTGCTGCTTGGTGGTCTCGTTCTCTGTGCTGCTGGCAACATCATAACAGGGATAGCCGCGACCCGCCTCGTCGTCTTCGTTGGCCGGCTGGTCGCTGGCTTGGGTGCCGTGGCCGTGCCCATGTCGGCAAACGTGTGGCACGAGTATCGCCAGTCCCTCGCCCCCACGCGGCAGCGGTAATACCTCTCGGTCGTAGCGAGCGCGGTCATGGCCTGCGCATCAATTGGCGCGCCGCTGTTGGCCGGTGCATTGTGCCAGGCAGGAGCGTGGCGATGGGTGTTCCACGCTCAGGCTATTGTCGCTGGAGTGGCGGCCGCACTCTGCCTCGCCCTTCCCAACGCTAAACGCCAGACCCCCGACACCGACAAGAGCTTCGGAATAGCCACAGGTATCCTTATCTTCGGCGCCCAGATTTGCTCCATCCTCGCGTTTGGCGACTACGAAGGCAAATATGGCGTTGCGTCGTTTGTCGTAATGGTGATGCTGCCGGATGCCGTCCCGATGGTTCTTATGTGCGCAGTCGCCTATCTCAATGGCCCCGCGGGCGATGCCGCCTTTCGGGGCACGGTTTTGTGAGTCACTGGTCGGTGGGTCGGTGCTGACAGCAGCTCCGCATCCATGGTGTCATTCGGACTCTCCGGCAGTGTCAGTGGACTCATCTACACGGCGGCGATACGGTTCCAGGTCGAGAACCCGAGCCCGTGGTCTGCAGGCGCCAGGCTGCTCGGCCTGTCCGCCTCAATGGCAATTGCGTCAGTCACTGCACTCAGCCTTGGGGCTGCAATGCGTTGCCATACGACCCTCCTCCTCGGTACCGTCATGCTCGCGGGCGCCGCCGGAGGCCTCTTGGGGACAATGCGCTACCAAAGTGTGGCGGCCGAGGTCGTGCTCCTCGCCATCGCCGGGGCTGGCGCTGGCATGGCGAGCAGTGTCCCACTCGACCTGGTGCGGGGTGCGCTCAGGAACGAGCCAGAAGTGCTTGAGCGTACGCCTGCCATCCTCACGTTCTGTAAGTTGTTGTCATGCTGTCGCCGTTGCTGACAGCAGGGTCAAACGCTGGTCGCGTCCTCGCCATCGGCGCCGTCTCAATCGGTCCGAACCTGGCCTTGTTCATCAAGAAGGACTATAAGACGCCGGGGAGGACCCCTGTCGTCCCTCTGTTCCCAGGTATCCCCCTAGCCAAACAGGACAGGCTCCTTCAGTCGCTGTCGCGCACCTACGCTGCTGCTGTAGCACTTGGGGGCCTTGCCGTGCTCTTCGCCGTCGTCATGTACCTCGGTAAGCTTCAAGTGATGACGGACGACGAGTGGAAGACGCATAAGGAGGCAGTGAGGAGGACAGATGAGCGCCTACGGGGTCCAACACAGCCAGCCGTCGCGATCAGGAATGAGGAGAAAGGAGCTTTGCGCACCAAGCGGAGCCGAAGTACCAAGTCGTCCGCAACGACCAGCGTCACCAGCACAAGACCACCGTCCTACACCTCCGAGTCCACACCACTGTATAAGGGCTACATCGTTGACTAGCACGAGGCCCGAGCCTGCCAGAGAGTACACCGGAGCGAGGAGAGATTTGAGAGAATGTAAGAGCGAAGAGCAATGCAACCAGTCTATAACCCTACTTAAGTCTAGCCTACCCGGCTGAGGTTCTGCATCTGAACCAGCTCGTAGTAGGCGCCCTTGAGCGCCAACAACTCGGCATGCGTGCCGCGCTCCGCAACCGTCCCCTCGTTGATAAAGTAGATGATGTCGGCGTTCTGGATGGTGCTCAAGCGGTGGGCGATAGCGACAACCGTGCGGCCCAGCGACGCGTTGTCCAGTGCGGCTTGCACCACACGCTCAGAGTTGCTGTCGAGCGCGGCGGTCGCCTCGTCCAGCAGCAGGACCTTGGGGTTGCGCACCAGCGCACGGGCGATGGCCATGCGCTGCTTCTGGCCGCCACTGAGCTGGCCGCCCTTGCTGCCGACCTCAGTGTCGAAGCCCTCGGGGAGCGACTCGATAAACTCGAGGATGTTGGCGTCGCGGCACGCCTGCTTGAGCTGCTCGTCCGTGACCGTCTCGGGCTGGGGGTGGCCGAGGAGGATGTTGAAGCGCACGCTGCCCGAGTAGAGCGTCGGCTCCTGGGAAACGAGGGCGATCTGGGACCGGTAACTGGCGACGTTGATGTTACGGATGTCGACACCGTCCAGCGTAAGGCTGCCAGCCAGGGGATCGTAGAACCGCTCGATGAGCTGGATGGTGGTCGACTTGCCACAGCCGGACGGGCCAACGAGCGCCACGTACTTCCCCGCCGGGATGTCGATGGAGCAGTTACGCAGCACACGCACGTCGGGACGCGAAGGGTACCGGAAGTGGACGTTGTTCAGGGTGATGTGACCGCTTACCTCGGCGGGGTTGAGGACGATGCCCTCGGTCGAGTCGGCGTCGATGTCGGGCACGTTGTCGATGACACGGAAGATAGAGCGCGCAGATGACCCGGCCTTGGACGCGTCGGGGACGTACTGGAAGATGTCGCCGGCTTCCATCGCGGCAAAGATGACACCCATGAGAGAGGTGAAGAAGGTCGCTGTGTTAAGCCTGCCGCTGGCGATCCACAGCGCGCCGATGTAGAAGACGAGAGCGATAACGAGGAAGACGATGCCCTGGGAGGCAGCGTACAGCGCCTGGGAGCGGAACGCCGTGCGGTTCGAGATACGCATGGGCTCCTGGAGCGACTTGGAGTAGATCTTCTCGACGTCATCCTCGCGGGTGAGTGAGGCGACGGTGCGGACAGACGCGGCAGCTTCCGAGGCCAGCTGGGCACTACCGGCGTGCCACTTTTTGGTCTGCTCGTCCTTGAGCACGACGACACGGAGGCGGATGTATCCACTTCCAACGATGAGCGGCACACATGCGATACCGATCAGCGAGAGGAGCGGCGCGTACGCCAGACCGACAATAGCGCCGCCGACGAGTGTGATGAACGCCTGGAGAATCGAGCCAAGCGTCACGCCGAACAGCCCTTGCACCTTTTGCGGCTGGTCGGCAATGTTGGATGTGACAGTTCCGGTAGCGTTCTCGTCCTCGTCAAACCACTCGATGTCGTGGCGTACGACAGCGGCGAAGAGCCGCTTGCGCAGCGTCGTGGCTAGCTCCCAGCCGGTGGTGGAGAAACACCAGTAGTTGAAGAACATAGCGAGGGCAGCGAGGATGGCGATGATGAAGAACCACAGTGCCTTGCGGTCGAGCACGGGTCGGATCTCGTCGCGAGGCAGCTCAAAGTCCGCCATCGTCTTGCCGAAAAGAATAGCCATGCCGGGGAAGACCATGCCGGACGCGACGGAGCCGAGCACGCCGCCGACATACCAGCGCCAGTGGGCCTTGTTGAGCTTGAGCAGGCGGCCGAAGAGCGCGAAGAATCCCTTCTTGTCGTACGGCGCCGAGTAGCCCTCGCGCTCGGCGCGGCGCTGCTCGAGGACCTGGGACGCGACGGAGCGGCCGGTGATGTGGCGGTGGAGCGAGAGCTTCTCGGACACGGGGGAGCCGGGGACCTGGACCTGGATCTCGTCGGCGTCCGACTCGTCGTCAAACGTCTGAGCCATGTGCTCGGCCGCCTCCTGCTGCAGCTTCTGGTTGGTCACGAGTTTGAAGTACGCGCCGTTCTCGTCCTCGAGCAGGCTGTTGTGCGTGCCCTGCTCGATGATCTCGCCGGCACCCATGACGAGGATCTTGTCGGCGTTCTTGACTGTAGCGAGACGGTGTGCGATGACGATGGTCGTGCGGCCGACACTGGCGCGGTCGAGCGCGTCCTGCACGACGCGCTCGCTCTGCCCATCGAGCGCCGAGGTCGCTTCGTCGAGGAGGAGAATGACAGGGTTGGAGACGATCGCACGCGCGATGGCGACGCGCTGCTTCTGGCCGCCGGAGAGCAGCATGCCGCGCTCGCCTACCATCGTGTCGTAGCCCTTTGGCAGCTTTGAGATGAATCCGTCGGCGTTGGCGGCGACACATGCCTTCTTGACCAGCTCGAAGCGCTCGGCGTCGGGCGCATGCTCCCACTTGGAGCCGATGAGACCGTGTTCGACGTTGCCGCGGACGGTGGTCGCGAACAGCGTAGGTTCCTGGGACACGAGACCAATCTGCTGGCGCAGCCACTTGAGGTTGAGGGTACGGATATCCTTGCCGTCGAGGAGAACGCGGCCGGCGATGGGGTCGTAGAAGCGCTCGAGGAGCTGGATCACGGTCGACTTGCCGCTGCCGGATGCGCCGACGAGCGCACAGGTCTTGCCGGCCTCGAAGACGGTCGAAAGGCCCTTGAGCACTGGGACATCGGGGCGCGAAGGGTAGTGGAACTTGACGTCGTCGAATGTGATCGTGCCTTCGATGCTCGAGGGGCGGTCGCCGCCGTCGTTGGCCGAGTCGATGTCAGGGACGCGGTCGATGGTCTCGAACAGCTTGGCGGCTGCCGCGCGGCCCTTGCTGATGGACTGCATCTCGGGGGCGATCATGACAATGGAGAACGAGCCGATGAGGATGGCGAAGAAGACCTGGATGTGAGCGGGGGCACGGAGACGAGGCACATACGTTAAGAATGGCTCCGCTGTCCGTCTTGCCTGACTCGACGAGGCGGCCGCCGTACACGAATGCAAGAGCGTAGGCAGCGTACACGGCGAAAACTGGGGGTTAGAGGGGTCGAGATGGAAGGAACCTACACATGACGCAGAGGCCAGCAGCTTCCCTCGAGGCGCCGGTGACACCAGCTTTGCGGCTGCCATCAATCTTCTCGTTGAACTTGCGACCGAGGAGCTTGCCGGTGGCGAATGCCTGAACGGTACGGATGCTGGAGATGACCTCCTCGGCAATGGTGCCGGCCTTGGACACGCAGTGGAGGGCGACAGTCTGGTACTTTGTCTCAAAGTATCCCACTGCAGGGGTGTTAGTGGCAGTGCACGCACGGCCCCACGCGGCATGACTCACTCGCACCACCGGCCACCATGATGACGGGGAGGATGGTGGTGAGCACACCAGCCAAGCGCGGCTGCCTGGCGTACGCGACGACAAAGCCTGCGATAAAGGTCGAGACATGCTGAATCGTGATGGCAATCTTCTCGCTGACGGCCGTCTGGACCAAGTGGCAGTCTGTCTGGATACGCGTGGCGACTTCGCCGGCTCCCATCTGGTCAAACCAGGCAATCTACAAGCGCGCCCCGTTAGCATTCCTCGGCCGAGTCAGCAATGGTCACCTACGTCTTGGCGCAAGACGGCGCGGAGGTATCGCTCGCGAATTCGCTTCCCTTGCGCTTCCGATGTGTAGTTCCAGATGAGCATGTATGCGTACGTGCACACAAACATGCCGATACCGATGGCCATAAGGTAGAGGGCGCTGTTACCCGCCTCCTTCTTCAGGTGGCGCTTCGCTTCCTCGAGGGCGGCTGCCATCTCCGCGCTCGAGCCCTCGCCGGCGATCTGTGCCGAGATGATGGCAAAGCGCGTGAACGACGACGTGAGGTTGCCAAAGATGATGGTCATGACGGGGAGCGTCGCGCCGGCCGCCGCCGCGATGATGAGCCCGATGAAGTTGAGCATGCGCTCAAAGGGTGTCGCGAAGCGGAACAGCGCGAACAGGCCCACGGGCTTCATCATCACCTCCTTCGGCTCCTCTGCGGGGTCGTCGTTGCTGTTTGGCTCCGATTTCACGATGTCCTTGTCCGACGAGGTACCGGCCACCGAGCCCGGCTTCTCGTCTGCTTGTCGTTGGACATTCGTGTTACTACTTGCTGTACTGGTGGTCATGTGTGAGTAAGCGCGCTGGGGAAAAAGACGAGCTCTCATGGTCGGAAGCCATGGCTTTTGACTGCTCCCCTGCCGAACGCCTTGCGATGCGTTTCGCAACGATGGGACGAGGCGGAGATCGGGCCAAGACATTCCAAGACAATCCAGTCGCTCGAGGCGGGCAGATGAGGCGGAGTTGTAACCATTGTCCGAAGGGACCTGGGTTAGATAGGAGCCGAAGAGGAGTGAACACTGAGGACAGCAGGGAAGAGAGAGGGGAGCGACAGAGGGACCAGGGCTGTGCCTTGGCAACTCGGGCCCGGCGCGCCGTCACCAGGCTGACCCACTACCCGGCTGACCTAACTGCCCGCCATTGCACCACCACACCATCGCGCCACCCTTGCCTTGCCGGCGCGTGCCCTGCGACTCGGCAAACTTCCACGTGTGAACGGACGGAGGTGAGTGTCATCTCCGACTGCTAATGCTATCAGGCGGGCAGGGCTAGTCGTCCGATTGTCCTGCGGATCACGCAAGCTAGAGGAGCTGGAGGCGGACGAGGATGTCAGCAATGTGCGAGTCGGATCCGCAGCCCGAGTTGTGGCGGCGCGTGCACGTCGAGCAAACGTGGCGCAACGCACACACAACTGCGTCGTGAGTCGCTGAGTCGACAGTCACCGCCTGTGCTGATTCCTGATTCCGAGGACAGTAACTCGTGGAGTTGGAGCCTGTCTCCACCCGGAAAAGCCTCGGGTTACCGGCCACTGACGTCGTTCTCGGCTTACAGGCCTGCCTCGGGCCAAAGTGCCAACAGTTCCAAGTTCCAAGACATTCGGGATACTCACCAGATCTCGAGCAAACAGCCCTGCCCCTTGCTCCTCTGACAAGATCCGTCCCCTTCTTTCCGCTTACTCTGCCCACACACTCGAGATACCTCGATCCAACATCCCGACAACCGATGCTGAGTTCCGTGTCAACACTCCTTCCCACCTGTGCCCGGCTTCTTCCGCCAGCGCTTCTCCACGCAGCTCTTCGACCGACCTTCTCCACCTGCCCCGCCATCCCCGCATTATCTCTCGCATCAAGAACCATGAGCAGCAACTCGGCTCCTAACCAGCCCGAGTGGGTCGAAGACGTGCTTCACTTCTGGTTCAAGCAGTTCGGCCCTGCCGAGTGGTTTGCCGGCGGCGCGCACGTCGACTCGCTCTGCCGCGAGCACTACCTCCCGCTGTGGACCAAGCTGTCGCAGGCGTCGCCGTCCCAGGCGTGTGCAGACAGCCCCGAGCCACGCACGGCCCTCGCGGCAATCATTGTGTACGACCAGTTCTCGCGCAACATGTTCCGCAAGACGCCCGAGGCGTTTTCCACCGACCCCCAGGCGCTCGCACTGTCGAAAGACGCCGTCGCCAAGGGCTTCGACGCCGGATGTACCGACCAGGAGAAGCTCTTCCTCTACATGCCCCACATGCACTCGGAGGACCTCGCCGACCAGGACGCAGTGGTGCGGCTAATTGAGGCCATGGGGAACCACGACGGCAAAAACACGGCGGTCGAGTTTGCCAAGGAGCACCGCGACATCGTTGCCAAGTTCGGCCGCTTCCCGCATCGCAACGCGCTTCTGGGCCGCACAAACACACCCGAGGAGGACGAGTTTCTCAAGAGTCACGCGGGTTTCGGCCAGTAAATAGTAACAACTTTCATCTCGACAGAGTCCACATGCCATATAGTACTTGTACTACCAAGCCCCTTGATGTCTTGTCTTTGTGCGGTGACGCACTGGTGAGCGAGATACGCGTTAAGCGGTGGCGCTGTTGCCCCCTGCGCCGTTGGCGGCTCGGCGCGCGTCACGCTTCTTGTCTCCGTCGTTGCGGATAGCCCAGGTCTGGGGTGGGGTGAGGAGCCGTCCGCACGCGCAACCTACCAGCTCGTACGTCTTGATGCCGTCGTCGTAGGTGGACTGGATCGCGCTGGGGGGCAGCACGCCCTCAATAACGTCAATGAACGTGGCGATCTCAGTGAAGAACGGGTCGTCGTCCTTGAAAACGGTGATCTCTGGGCGGGCCGTCAGCGCCGCAACGCTCTCATCCTTACCCTCCTGCGGCGATCCCGGCCGGCGCACATGCAGCCTCGGCACGCCGTACGGGTCGACAAGCTTGAACTTCCACCCGTCGGCGAGGACGACGAGCTCGGTCTCGTAGTCGCCGTCGTGGAGTACCACGCCGTGCACGAGCGACGCGACGGCCCCCGACGCGTACTTCCACACTGCGGTCGTGACGCGCGGGATGTGCCGCTCGGTCGGGATGTCGGCCGACCACTCAAGCTTGGACAGCGTGCCCGGCCCCTCGTCGACCTCGAGCGTGTGCGTGTGCACCGTGTCGAGGTTGGCCTCGCCGGCGAGGTACACACACAGGTCGACGACATGTGTCGCCTGCGACACGATGGCTGTGGCGTGGCGTAAGCTCTGTGCCAGGCTCCGCGCAGGGTGACTCACGGCCGACCTCGATGTCGAGGTCGAAGTATCCGGCGTTCCGCTCCCTTGTCCCAGCATGCTCACTGGAGTCAGCGGCTGTGAGCAACTACACCCACTAGGCCATGTAGTACTGCGCCACGGTCGCAGTGATCTTCAGGTCGTTCTCCTGCACAGCACGGCGGATAGCCTGCACGGCTGGAGTCGTCAGACGCGCCACCCCCGCCCCCCAACCCACCGTCAAGGTATCGGAACATGTACCCCACGCTCGTGAGCGTCCCACCCAGCGCAGCGGCAACCTCGCGGACCTCAGCGATCGGGCTCGACGAGAGCGGCTTCTCCACGAACAGGGGCACGGCGCCGAACGCGCGCTGGACCTGCATCTCGACGTCGCGGCCTGGTGCGTGGCTGCCCCTGATCTCGGGCTGCACGCCGGCGACCACGAGGCTGTGGTTAGCGTGGGCTGGCAGAGCTTCCTACCTTGGTGCGCGGGCACCGATCAGCGCCTTGCCCGCCGCCTCGATGCTGGGGAACACCTCGGTGCCGTCGTAGCCGTGCACCACGCCGCGCTTCTTGGCCAGCTGCGTCTCAGCTCTGGCCACGAAGGGATCGACCAGGCCGACGACGTTGAGCCGGACCCCGAGCTTACTATGGGTTCAGCTCTGTCCTGCAGCGCGCACCCACCGCTCAAGACGGGTAGTCTGCGCCGGGTCAGTTCAGTCGCGTCCGCGCCACGCACATGACACCATGGGCCCTCGGGCGTGCCTGATGTCAGCGTGCGCCAGCGCATGTACTTACCAAAGTTGACGGCACCTGCACCGAGGAGGAGGACGTCGAACGGCTGGGATACCATGTTGATGTGCGGGGGCCCAGTGCCGCCTGACCCTCGCGGCTCATATACAATGCGGTCGGAGGGGCAGAAGCCGACGCGGTCTGTGGCTTCGGGAGCCTCACTGCCGATCACGAGGCACCGCCAGCCCGAGATGATTACACATCGTCCTCGACTTGACGCAGGGCACAGCGGGGTGTGGGGGTTCCGGCTGATCGTGTACATAGCAGGACAATGCTGAGGCCAATCTGTCCGAGTGTGGAATGCGCAGGGACGGAAGCTCGGTGCAGTACGCGACGCGTCGGTCGGATACTACTGTACGGCCACTACGACCACCACGGCCTTTGGGCTCCCTGCCACTGCCGCCGGCTGGCCGGCGGTACATGCCTTACCTACTCTCTACGCCCGGCTCGTGTCCATCCGACTGACACCAGGCAGCAGCATAGCCGCCCATCTAGCCGACCATGGGACGCTGACAACCGCGGTAAGTTCAAGCTGCGTCCCGCATTCTGGGGCTGCTGACATTTGGGCGCCACGCTCGGCGTGCCGTGCTTGTGGCCCTGCCCGTCTTGCACGGTCGCAATCACGATCGTGGGCGAGGCAGGTGGGCAAGGGGCAGGGGGCAGAGCCAGCAGACACCTCGAGAAACCTGTTGGAAGGTCACTGATGAACTGTTGGTTGCGCCGGCGCTGCAACGTTGCAGCACCCTTACGTGTGTGCTTGTCGCTTATGACAAGTCTTGAAGCGCATGAGCTCTTGCGCATCCGCGTTAGAATGGCTCGGGACAGCTCGCAGGCCAACCCGCTCTGTCCTGCATGATCCTTTAGCCCGCAGCCCATGTGCAAAGCCCCGCTCGCTGCCTCCCGCCATGCTCTAGCCTATGCATATGCTTGGTGTGTTACAACGTGATTCTACTGCCCAATGCTCATCTTGCTGAGGACCTCGCCCAGCCGCTCGGGGCCGACATCGGCACCCAGCACCAGCGCGAGGCGGGTGAGGAAGCTCTCCCTGTCCGCGCTGTTGCCGTCCAGCGCGGACGATAGCGACTGCCAGACCTGCTCGCGCGCCTTCTGCGCGTCGGTGAGGCGCACGGGGTCGGCGGCGTCGGTTGCGGCCGCTTGTCTGCCGGCAAGCTTGGAGCCCGAGAGCGCGGCCTCAAAGTCGCCGAGGTGCGCGGGCGCGCCGCGCGTGAGGATGATGCCGTCTGGGCGCACGATGAGGAACTCGCCCGCGCCCAGGCCCCAGGCGTCCGCGGCGCCGCCGTCGCTTCCGGGGCTGAGCACGAGCGTGCGCACCTCCTGGTGCGGGAGGGCGGTGCGTACGCGGTCAGCAACCGCTGCGACGGTGCCCTCGTCGACCGGCCCGACGGCGTACACGCCAAACGCGGTCCCGCGCGCTGTGTGCAGGCTGGTCTCGATGCCGTTGAGCGTGATCCGCCGGTCTTCGAGCGGGTCGCCGCTGACGAGACCGGGCGAGGCGAGGGGGATGGCGAGCGGGGACCTGCGCGCATGCGTCGCCGTCGACTGACGCGGGTCGATGAGGTGGCTGAACTCGGGCATCGCGGCCGACACCTGCAGCAGCGCGTCCCGCGTCATGCGGTAGCCCTCGCTGCTGGGGGTCATGACGAGCGTCGACTTGTTCGCGCTGCCAATGTTCTGCTCCCACGCGTCGCGGCGCTCAATCGAGTACGCCTTGAGGAGCGAGTCATCGGCGTCGCCGTTGATGACAGCTGCCAGCATCCACGCGAGCACGTCGCCGTCCTCCATGCCGGAATTCAGGCCGCGCACGCCGAAGATGGGCACGAGGTGCGCCGCGTCGCCGGTGAAGATGATACGCCCGTGCACAAACTCGGGCAGCGCGACCGACAGGGCCTTGTAGTAACCCTGCCATTCGAGCGTCCACGGCTCCTTGGTGATTGTGCCGTTGTTCTCGAGCCACGCGAGGTGCTTGGTGACCCGCGCGATGACGGCTTCGCGCGTTGTTTCTTCCGTCGTGTCGTCCTTTGGGCTGAGCTGGTAGTCAATGCGCCAGATGTCGTCGGGCTGCTTGTGCATGATCACCGTCGATCCCGGGTTGCTGGGGGGGTCGAACCACACCATGCGCTGTGTGGGTAGCGGCGACTTCCAGTGGATGTCGGCGATGACGTATCGCCCCTCGTACGCCGTGCCGCTCATGTGCAGCCCGAGAGCGTTGCGCACCTTGCTGCGGGCGCCGTCGCCTGCGACCACCCGGTCTGCACGCAGCGTCCGCTCGCCATCCACCGTGTCGACGGTCAGCGTGACGCCGGTGTCGTCCTGCGCTACTCCGGTAACAGCCACTCCCCACAGGATGGTGACGTTGTGATTCCGCGCGGCCGCCGTGAGCTGCATCTCCTCGTACTCGGACTGGCCGATGTTGACCATGGGCGGGCGGAACGAGTGCGGCTCGTGCGGCATGGTGAAGTGCAGCACCTCGCGGTCGCGGTAAAAGCTGCGGCCGCCGACCCACCCGAGCGCACGCGACGCTAGCTCGTCGCCGTAGCCCAGGCGGTCGGCGATTTCTTGTGTGTGCCGTGAGTAGCAGGTCGCGCGGGAGCCATACGACGCGGCGGTGCCGGCCTCGAGCACGGTCACCTTGATGCCGCGCACGCCGAGGCCGAGCGCCGTTGCGAGGCCCGACGGCCCGGCGCCGACGACAACGACAGGCAGGCTCGCGCCCGGCTGTGTAGATTCCACATGGGACCGGTCGTGTTGCCGCGGCTGGTGGTACGGGCTTGTCTTTGTCGCGATCGGCATGGTGGAGATGGTGAAGGGTGGGGGGTGGGAGGAATCGTTACGGGGCGGTATGTCGTGCAGCATGGCAGGCGCCGTCGACGCCTGGGTATATGAGCAATGCAAAGACGGCGCGCAGTGGGGTCGGATGGATGTTGCGTGCAAGACATGTTTAGCCGACACCGCCTGCGGTGGGTGAGCACACGGGGTCATTGACCATGTCAGTAACTGCGGGGCAACGGCAGTGCGTAGCGTGCCGTTCTCGGCTGAGCCGTAGCGGGAGGCCAGAGGGACACAGAGACAGAGAGAGAGAGAGAGAGCAGTCGTGTTGGAATGACCGAAACCTTAGTTGGAGGGGCCGATCTTGAATTCCCCGTGGCACCACCACACCTCTGGCCCGCAGCGGCTATACCATGAGGTCTGGAACGATAACCTTCAGATGGCATCTTCCGTCTCTCCCACGACAGATCCGCTTTGCGCCAGTCATGCGGGCGCTTGCAGCTGACGCAGTCCTGGCGGAAGTGGCCAGCGCAGCCGCGTAGGAGCCGACAAACCCTGCACGTGGTTATCTCATACAAGTTTACAGTTGGTGTTTTATTACTATGTACAAATGTCGTGTAATGACTAGATGCCACGCAAGAAACCCAGCCGCCACCCCCACCCCCTCCCCTCCCCGGAAAAATATCCCTCTCTCTCTCACTCTGCGCTCTGCCCCACGGCTCCCGCGACCCTCTTGACGCGGTCCCCAGGCGCATCGCTGCCGATGCCCACTGATACCTCAATCACCCGGAGGAGACGGTCGAGCCGGTACGGCTTGACTATCACCGCGTCAAAATCGGCCATGGCAGACTCTATCTGCGCTTGCCGCGCGTTGCCGGCTTTAGCGTGTGTCAGCTCTACGCATGCACAAGCTTGTTGCTTATCGCCGCTACTACTCACTCAGCGCGACGACGACGGTGCGGTCTAGTGCGCCCGCCGCCTCGGCCTCGCGCACCTTGCGCGTCGCCATGTACCCGTCCATGACGGGCATTTCGAGGTCCATAAATACACAGTTGAAGGGGTCTGCTGCGCCCGGCACCTGCCGTTCGCTCAGGAGCTTCCATGCCTCCAAGCCGTTCACAACGCCTGAAGTGGTCAGCAACGACCGGACGCTGATACCTACTTTGGACAGTAGCGCCGGCGATACTCAGCTGCCGGCACAACACCTTGGAGTTGATTACGTTGTCCTCGACAACCAGCACGCGCGCCTTGCACTGCAGTTTCGTGGTCTTGGACGGAGACTTGGACGGCAGCTTGGGTCGGTTCAGCCGAGGTCGGACCTGGATGAAGAAGTTAAACGTAGTGCCTTGGCCGTACACTGTCTCGACGTCGATGCGCCCGCCCATGAGCTCGGTGAGCTTGCGGCACACGAAGAGCCCAAGGCCAATGCCGCCAAAGACGGTCTGGTTGTCGGACCCTTGGCGCGTGAAGCGCTGGAACAGCGCCTCGGTGTCCTCCGGCGTCAAGCCCGGCCCTGTGTCGGAGACTGTGCCGAAGAGGTACAGCGGTGTCTTCTCGCTCACCGGGCCGAGCGGCTCGTCGCTCCCCTCAGGCTTGGCACAGCCCGGCGCCTGCGGCGCGCGGAACCCAATATCGAGCAGGAGCCGCACGCGGCGCAGCGGACTCGTGGACGTGAACCGCACCGCGTTGGACACGAGGTTGGTCAGCACCTGCCCAAAGCGCACGGGGTCGAGGTAGACGGAGTGGATGTGCAGCCGGTCGAAGCTGGTGCCGAGTTCGAGCTGGAGGTCGAGCTGGTTCGCGCGCGCCTCGCTCTGGAAGGTGGCGAAGAGGCGGTTCACCTCGCCGCGCACTGCGTACTCGGACTCGCGGATCTCTGGGGCCGGGTCAGCGGCCAACGCGAACGAACGCGCACAACAACCCACCCAGTGTGTTCATCTGTATTTTGCCGAGCGACAGCACGTCGTTGCTGACACGCTCTTGCGTCAGCGCACACTGGTAGATGCCGTCGAGGGCCTCGAGGTCCTCGGTCAGCGCGGCCATGCGCTCCGGGGTCGGGAGCAGGCCGGTGCCGCTCAGCCCTGCAAGCTTGAGTTCTCGCTGCATCGCCTCGAGGTTGCTCTTGACCAGTGATGAGCAGTGCGGAGGTCAGCACGGCAGCGGACACCCGGCGCAATACTTATCTGCATCAGACTGCTGATCGGGTTGCGCATCTCGTGTCTTGGACTGTCAGAGCGCTGCCCCAGTGTCGCGTCCACAGCACCCCACTCACGATGTGATGTCAATGAGCTCCTCCTGCTGGCGTTTCGACTCGACGGCCTCGATGCGGCGCTGCTCCGACTCGACAAGCCGCTCCCGCTGCAGCGCGTCCTTCTGCACGCGGTCCGTGATGTCGATGCAGCACCCAAGGATACCGGCAGGCACGCCGCGGACAGGAGGCAGTTTCGCCGCAATGATAAGATTCGTCGTGCCCGTCTTCCATGTGAACTCGAACTCGAGGACCTCGTCGTCCGAGCCGGCAAAGGCATGCCACTCCAGGCGCACGCGCTCTGCATCGTCCGGACTAACGTAGTCGCCCCAGTTGATGACGGCCTCACCCATCGGGTAGCCGGACATCTGGTGCCTGCGGTCGGTCAGTACGGATGCGGTGACCACAGACGTACCATCGCTTATTGACATACACGACCCAGCTGTCAGCCGTCGTCCGGAACATGCCGACCGGGACGTCTACGGCGTGAGCTGACGTTCTTTTGTTGCCACTCACTCTCCTGGAATGTCCTGAGTTCGGCCGTTCGTTCCAAGAACGCCTCCTCAAGAGCCTGGAGCTTTCGGCCCCACTGGATCTGCATGCGGGCCCGCGTGACGAGCTCGCGCGAGTGGTAGGGCTTTTTGAGAAAGTCGTCAGCCACGCTCTCCTGGCCGTCTGGGCGCGAGGTGAGCAGGATGATGGGGATCTTCTGCTCTTCGCGCGTGCCCGACTTGAGCGTGCGTGTGAGCGCAAAGCCGTCCATCGAGGGCAGGCTCGCGTCGGCGATGATAAGATTTGGCGGGCGGTCCTTGACTTTTGTGAGGGCCTCAGCACCGTCTGTTGCCGAAACGACCTCGCACAGCACGGAGAAGATCCCGACGAGGTAGTCGCGCGAGCTGGCGTCGTTGTCAACGATCATGACCACGTCGGACCGGTTAAAGAACGGCACGCCCGTCTCGCTCTTGAACTCGTTCTCGACGATCAGCGTCGTGCCCGTTGGCGGTTGCGGGTCAAGCTCATGCTGGGGCGGCTGTTTGTTGTTGATCAAGGACTCGAGGAGCCCCTGGTGGATCTGCTGAATGCCTGACTTCTCTGTAGCGGCGATGTCGACATCCTCGGACGGCAGGTGGTCACTGCCGAGGCTGGGCGTCAGTAGTCTGCCGCAAAGGGATCACGCACGGCAGGGTGAGCGTAAACGTTGTACCAGTGCTGCCTGTATCGCTGCTCTTGACGCTCAGTGTCCCGTGATGGAGCCTGACGAGCTTGTAGGCATGCGAAAGACCGATGCCGGTGCCGTCGCGCAGCTCGTGCGTTCCGTCGTCGTCGTCCGAGGGCACACTGGCAATCTCGGCCAGCACGGCGGGCTGGATCCCCGAACCGTTGTCGACAACAGTCACGACCACCGTTGTGGCCGTGTACTCGAGGCGCAGTGTGACGCGGCCACCCGGCGCAAACTTGATGGCGTTCCCAAGCAGCACGAACAGCACGCGCTCGTACTTGTCCACATCCACAAACACGGGGTGGCTGGACTCGTCGCACTCGATGTCTAAGCGTGTCCCGGCTTCCGCTGCCACGGGCGCGAACAGCGCGGCGACGTTCTGCGTCAGCTCGCCGAGGTTGACACGCCCAAAGCGGGTGGTGGACCGTCCGCCCTCGAGCGCGCTGTCCGCCACGAGCATGGTGACCAGGCGGGTGAGGCGCGACACATTGTGCTTGATGAGCTGCAGCCCGTTGCCGACTGCCGGAGCGACCGTCTCCCCGCTGAGGTCCTCCAGTTGCCCGGATATTAGCGACAGCGGGGACAGCAGCTTGTGCGACACGTTCATAAGGAAGACCTCGCGCGCGCGCTCGGCCGCCGCAATCTTGGCCTGCAGGACCCTCTGCGTCTCCTTCTCCAGTACGGCGCCGAGCGAGTTGGTCAGCAGCATGTGCAGGTCGTCCACGAAGATGCTGTAGTCGTCGTCGTAGGCGTTGACTGAACTGATGCCGACCACCATGACGCCGCGGGGCACGTCCGTGTCCGTCGTGCGGCAGATGGGGATGACGACGGCAGACGACGGCAGCTCCTCCCACTGCCGCAGGGGGAATCCCTCGACGCGCGAGAAGCAGTCCTGCACAAACACGGGCCGGTGGGCCTGCAGCGCCTCGACGAACGGCCACGGCTCGTTGTTGCCTTCGGGCAGGTCACGCGGCACGGGCGACACAGGGCGGAAGCCGTCCCCCCCACGTGTCATGGGCTGGGGTGATTCGGAGCGCTCAGAGCCGTCTTTCGCAAGTCGCAGCTCCAGAAGCGCGGGGGCCGACGCATGGCCCTTCGGCACGCCCACGCCGCCGGCGTACTTGAGCTTGACATTTTGTTCCTGCGTGTCGAAGAGTGCTGTTGGTTAGCGGGGCTGCAAGTGGTGCGCTCACGCTCCGATTCGACGCGGTAGATGAGCGCGAAGGGAATCTCGGTCGGATGATGTTCGAACGCGTCCAAGAGCAGCCGCTCGTGCTGTGACCGCGAGTGCGCCTGGTCTGGGGGTCAGCGTGAACCCGGGTACGGTCGCCTACCACCGCGCAGTGCCAGCTCTGTGAGGAAGCGGTCCCGCCGCCCGACGATAACGTCGCGCGTCGTATCGCGCCACGAGTGTACCAGCGCCTTGTGGCCCGAGCTGTCCGACACAGGCGTCCACGTGTGCGATTGGTACGACTCGCTCCAGGTATCACCCCCGAGATTGGGGTGTAGTGTCAGGTCTGGGGCGGGGTCAGCGGTGGCGGGTGGCATTCACCCACCGTTGTCCTTTACTACTGGCGTGCCGTTGAGCGCTGTCTCGGTCCACTGGCCGAGATGTGGCCACAGTTCTGGGGTCAGCTGGGTTGAGGCCGCCGTGCAACGCACCTGCCCACGACACGGTGCCCGACTGTCCAAATGCCCGTGGATGGTTGTGAAGGCGCTGGGGATGTCAGCTCGCTGCTGGTCCACACGACGCCGCAGACCCCGACTTACTTCTGCATACTTCTGGTTGTAAATGAAGACGAGGTCGGGTCCCCACCACACGGCCAACGGCGTTGGCCAGCGCATGATGATTGCGACTGGCGCGTCAGCACGACATAAACCCCAGCAAACCACGTACCCATCAACTTGAGTGACAGTGGCCACTGCGACTTCTTGCCAAGTGGCGTCTCCGCCCAGTTTGTCGTCTTGAAGAGGTACTCGACGTCGTTCGGGCTAGGTTCTGGTGGCTCGTCCTTCTCGTTGTCGCCGCCATCGCCATACACAGCCGCAGAACCGAGGGGCCGTGCACTCCCGTCGGGCAGCAGCTCTATCGTTTCACCGGGCTGCCAGCCAGGCAAGGGCGGAGGCGCTGCGCTGGCCGACATGGACGACGACGCCGCGCGCGACAATGACCTCAGGTCCTCCTCGCTCGTTGTCTGCGAGCTCGAACGAGACGGCCGCTGCGCCGTGGTCGGGGACGGCGTGAGAAGGCCGTTGGCGTTGGCGCCGAGCGACGGGAAGCCGCGGTGCGACAGCCCGCCGGACGAGGGGTGCGAGAGCAAGCTGCCCGGTGTCGAGTCCGACGACAGTGACGTCAGCGGCACCGTGTCCGTCGTCGTGGACGGCGTCGGGGCGGCGTCGAGCTGGTCGTCCTCGGGGATGGACTCGTACGCGGATCCTCCTGTGGGGCGCAGCGACAGCCGCCGAGGGACGGCGGGCATCTGGAGCCGGATCTGCCCCGAGGGCATGGACGTGATGACCGCCACCTCGTGCGTGCGCACGACCCGGCGGACGCCGTCCTCGGTGATGCGGTACACGGGCTGCACCGTCTTGGCGAGCAGGAGCTTGACCTTGAAGTTTGCGGCAAACTTGAACTCGAGGGTGAGGGTTGGGCCTGTCGTGTCGACCTGGTCTTCGCTTGGGCTGCGGGTCGAGTCGATGCTACCGCTCCGCGAGGTCAGACTCTTTGGGGACATGAATGGCACCGAGTCGGTCTGACCCGTGAGCCAGAGGCTGAGACGCCGCGCGCTCGACGACGTGATACATTGGAGGAGCGAGAGCTTGTTGCCTGTGAATCGTCGCCAACACGAGTTAGTCCAGACGGGTGAGAGCGGCTGGATGTTCTGCAGCGACCATTGGGACCCATGCACCTCTCCGAACACTGGGACACCGAATATCAACGCGACGGCCGGGTACGGGTATTGCTGGAGAGGTCAGCGGTGTCTGCATTTTGTGTGTGCCCGTTGCTGCAATCGCCGCGGCCATTGCTATCGGCGCCGCCGCGTCGACAGCGGTACCACCCGACCGACCGACCTACCTCGAGATATTCGTACGGGAGGTTGCCCAGGTCGATCCCGGCCTTATCTAGCGTGCGGAGGGGGTCGTCGTCCATGGCGACGGCGGCGGCACGAATGGCGAGGGGAAGAGCTTTGTGTTCACGAGAACACCACCATTCACGAGGTGCGCTCGCCGGGTGTAGTGTGAGTAGTAGTACTGTATTGTGTTGGACGTTGGAATACAACTTGCATACACCTCATGATCGCATCACAGTGGCGTGTGCCTGTCTAGGCAGCAGGCAGTGGATGAGCGAGTGCTCGAGCAACCCAGCACCTAGCAGCCATCAAGCCATGCATGACGGCAGCAAGAAACCCTAACGGACTGAATGACGAGTTGAAAGAAAGTGAGGGCCGAGGCTGCCCGGGAGGCCGCCTACGGCGCCTACGAACGCCTACGGGCGGGGATGAGGGCAGGGAGGGAGGGTAGGCAGTCAGCCAGCCAGGGCGAGACAACCGTTGCCGTTGTGCCTCTCTCCTTCTGCCTCTTGGCTTGCTCGTCCAACTTTTTGCCATCACGTGCGACTAGTTTGCCACCTGCTAGTGTGATTCGTACTTCTTGCATCTTGCTTCTCCATCAATGGAGTCGACTCTGCCAGTGTAGTATTAGCAGGCGCAGAGTAGGGTGGAGGCGAAGCCAAGCCTGTCGAGTCCATCATCAACAGTTGGCTGGACCGCACCGATGATCTTGCGACCGCTGCGGCGGGGGCTGCTTCGCTTGCCGCAGCCACAGCCATCTATAAGTACATTTATCGGTCTTGCCCCTCCCTCCATCGAGTTTAGCCAGAAACAATCGGAGAGCACGTCGACGACGACGCTAGACGGCGCTGCAAGGAATGTTGAATGTCATGCACCGACGCTAGCAGATCCGTTTCTCGCTGGTCTTGTATGCGTGCTATCGGAGCACTCCTCGGTATCGACCTTGCAAGGCAGAGAGGCCTGGTGGAGCGGGATGACGGTTTATCAGGGGCCCGCTGCCACGTCACGGCCTATGTAGGATGCTAGCAGCTTGCACGCCACCCCGATGCTGCTCGTGTCCGACAATAGAAAGAGGAGAGAGGGCACGAGGCAGAGGTGACGTCGTTGAGTTGACCATAAACTCGGTCAACGCTCCGCGGCGTCTTTGGGATGCCGAATGGCGAGAAACAGCCACGGCTGCTCGGTCGGACCACGGCGGACCAGTCGACGAGCACAGCGTAGTGCAGCGTAGTGCAGCGCAGTGCAGCGCGGTGCAGCGCAGTGCAGCGCAGTGCATGCACGCCAAGCTATACCAGCGCATATTGCCTCGGCGCGGAGGCCGTTGTTCCCTATGCATGTGAGCATTCCCATTATACTGTGTATCGTAGGCTATCCTCGCTCTCGTCATTGTGCTGGACGTCAGAGCGGCAATCAATGGCGGCTGTCATAACCGGCACAGCCGCCGCCGTCGTCGCGTCGCGGCGAATGGTCAACTGATGTCCACGTCGACTTGCATCTCTCTTTTGCTTTGTATCACTCTGTCTCTCGCACCATGGCCCCCAAGCTCGTCGGCGCAACCTCGACCTCGGGCTACTTTCAGGCCCACCCGAGGCTGTACAACGGCCTCGAAGACGACCCGATCCTCGATCGCAGCGCCAAGCTCTTCCTGCCGGAAAAGGTCTACGACCACTTTCGCCCAACCCTCCACGCGCTGTGCGAGCTTGTGATCGACCCACGCACGCTCGCACTCGTCGCGAACGCCGAGCACGACCTGCCGTACATCAAGGGCACGGGCTTCTCGTCGTTTGGCCACCCGATCCCCGACGCGCTCGTCACCTCGGCCGGATGGAAGGAGCTGCAGGACATTGGCATCCGCAATGGCATGGTCGCGACAGGCTACGACTCGTCGCTTGGCGCGTCGGCGCGCGTTGCCCAGTTCCTCAAGCTGCACCAGTGGGGGCCGTCGTCGGCCGTCGTGAACTGCCCGTCGGCGATGCAGGACGGCGCGGCCAACGTCCTGCTGCGCGAGCTGCAGCGCATCGCGCCCGGCTCGCGCGCCTACGACGACAAGGAGGAGAGCCGTACCGCCAAGCGCAAGGTTTTTGCGCGCGCCGTGGAGCGTTTGTTGTCGATTGATCCGGCTATCGCGTGGACCTCGGGCCAGTGGATGACGGAGCGCCCCGGCGGATCTGATGTGGCCGGCACCGAGACGGTCGCGACATACGAGGGCGTCAACGGCGAGACGGACATTGACGGCAACCCCCTCGGCCCGTGGCGTATCGACGGCTTCAAGTGGTTCTCGTCGGCCACCGACTGCGGCTGTGTTATTCTGCTGGCGCAGACTGAGCGCGGACTCGGCTGCTTCTTTGCGCCGACGCGCAAGCTTGACGCTGAAGGTGGCGTCGCCATGAACGGGATTCGCATCCAGCGACTCAAGAACAAGCTTGGCACAAAGGCGCTGCCGACGGCGGAAGTGGAAGTCCGCGGCATGCGCGCGTGGCTCATCGGCACTGAAGGCCGGGGCGTCGCCAACATTGCCACTCTGCTCAACGTCACACGGCTGTACAATGCTGGTAGGTGCGCGTGTCCTGGTTGTCTACTAACCACGCCAGCCTCCTCTGTAGGCTTTTTCGGCCGCGGTCTTGCCGTCGCCCGCAGCTTTGGTCGTGTGCGTGTCATGCCTAGCCTCACGCTCAAGGGCCTGCCCGACAAGCTGCGCACGCTCCCCCGCTACACCAAGACAATCGCCGGCGTGACCCTCACGTACCGGGCCGACACGCTACTTGGCGTGTTTGTCGCCGGCCTCGTCGGCAAGGCTGAGAACCCCGATTCTGCGACCGCGGCCATCATCCCGACCGACCACGCGCAGGTTGCCGCGTTTGTGCGTCTCATCACACCGGTAGCCAAGGCGCGCACGGCTAAGAACGGCATTGCGGGCCTGCAGGAGTGCATGGAGTCGCTCGGCGGCGTCGGATACATGGAGAACCAGGAGAACCCCGAGATGAACATTGCGCGGCTGTTCCGCGACTCCAACGTGCTCTCCATCTGGGAGGGTACGACCGACGTGCTCGCCACTGACACGGTCAAGGTGATCAAGGGCAAGACGGGGTCGCAGTCGATCGAGGCCGTGGACGCGTGGCTCAAGGCGACGCTGGGGTCCAACTCATCGGACCCGTACGGCGCGCGGTCCAACGTCGACCTGGGCGCCGAGAAGGCGGCGATCCTGCGCGCGTGGAGCATCTTTGTGCATAGTGCGTCAGCGCGCAGCACTGACGAGCTGCTCGCGTACGGCCGCGAGGTGGTCGCCGAGATCGGCGACGTCGTGTGCGCCGCCCTGCTGGTCGCCGACGCTGAGTCGGACGCCGACCTCACGGCCGTCGAGTGCGCGCGCCGCTTCGTGCGCACGCGCGGCACGTTCGCGTTCGACGGTCAGCCCGAGGACTGGAAGGCGGTCAGCCGGTGGGACGACAAGATCAGCTTTGAGCGCGAGCCGCCGGCGCCCAAGCCGCGCGCCAAACTCTAGGGCGGGGGCGCGAACTAGGCGTGGCGCCATGGCGCGGTTGTAGAAAGCAATGCATGTATGTAGTGTTGACAAGGCGCTGAACCCAACCGCCTACTCGGGCAGGTCGATCTCAAAGTGCAGGTCGTTGCCCTTCTCGTCGCCGTTGGGGTCCATCTCGCCGATGATGTACCATCCCTTGCCCTTGAGCCCTGCGAGCTCGCCCCTGGACCGTCAGCTCTACATTCAAGGCGCCAGCGCGCGGCGCCACGTACCCGGTCGCCGCCTCGATGATCTCAAACTTGCTCTCGATGCGCGGGAAGTCGAGCACGCCCGTCAGCGTGGCGCTGAACCAGCCCTGCTTCCCGCGGATGCTACCCTCGAAGTAGAAGACGCCGGCGGCGGTGTTGCTGGCCTTGTTGGCCGTGTGTGACGCGCTGGGTGTAAGCAGCCGCCGACTGTCCTACACGCACGCAATGAACGCGGCCGTCGCCTCGCCCTCGGCGTCGCCCTCGAGCCGGCGCGAAAAGTCGTAGAACAGGACCTCGCCCTTCGGCGTCTGCCCGTTGACCTTCAGCGCGCTGGGCTCGCCGCCACGGCAGTAGCTCTTGACTGTGACTAGGCGTGAGCGAGCGTGCCGCGACAAGATTCACAGGACACGGGGGCCATGTTGTCGAGTCGTGATGGTCTATGGGTGTATGCATTTGCTTTGTCGTGCCCCACTTTAGGTTATATCGTATGCATTCCGTCCCCTGCGCGGCCCGCCGGCGTCATCACACCATCTCATTGTTTGTACGCCGCACAAGGTTGAGTGCCGCCTGACCGACCAATCGGCTCCACCCGCCACACCGCGCGAAGCACGCGCACCATCCTGCGGCATACTGGCAGCATGACACAACCACGGCGGCCCTAGCCCCAGAGCACCTGCCCGAGGGTGTGGAGCTGGCGGGGTTGCAGGGTTGCAGTCTTGATCATGCTCAATATAGCCGCAGCTTCGGCCGAGGCTGCAGTGCCGTCTTGCCATGCTGCTTGCTCTGGGATATGGGATATGCGGATCTCGGGGTTGAGGCTGCGCGTCGATCAAACACAGCAGAGATCATGATATGGCTGCTTGGCGCGACGATCATGGCGTCGACAACCCGGCGATTGAGACACCTCGGCATGCCCCGGCACCAACTGCATACTGTAGCAGCCATTGCATCACAGACACACACACTATGGCAGCTCAACCTCAAACGTAATCGGCCGCCCATCCTTGCGATCATGCGGCTCGCTCACATCAATCTCGTACCACCCACGCCCAGTGAGCCCTCGCAGCTCGCCGCCCGTAGCCTCGGGGATGATCTCAAAGTGCGCCTTGATGACCGGGTGCGCGACCGTGCCACCGAGGTTGGCGCTGAAGTGGCCTTTCTTGCCGAGGATCGTGCCCTGGAAGTAGTAGATGCCGGCTGGGTGGTCAGCGGAGGAGGGCTAGCGATGTTGACGCACACGCGTGGTTGGACTCGAGGTCGTCGGTGTGCGAGGCGCTGCGGGGAGTTAGTGTGCGTGCCATGCGAGGAGCTGAGTGTGCAGCTACAGCGACGGCCACACCCCCACTCACGCAATGAACGCCGCGGTGCTCTCGCCCTCGGCCTCGTCGCCGACAATCTGCCGCGAGCTGTTGTAGAACAGGATCTGCCCGTCCGGCGTCTCGCCGTTGACCTTGAGCGGCGTCGGCGGCGAGGGGCGCCCGACAAACTTGACCGTGACTAGGGTGGGGGTGAGCTATAGGCAGCGTTGAGTGTGATGGCGGTCAGCACGCGCACTCACAAGTAACTGGTGCCATGGCGTCTGTCCTGTTGCTTGCTACTGTCCACGCTCCCCATGGACCGAAGAATGCCTTATAGCTCGTTCACGGCGAGGACCACAATGCTGCACGCACAATGACGTGATGCCGCCGCCGTTGCCGCAAGTCGCCGCAGGTCGCCGCAGGTCGCCGCATTCCAGCGCTGTGCCACCCGTCTCATCGGCCGTTGCCGAGGATGTTAATAATGCTGTCGATAGCCGCGCAGCAAGGCGAGAAGACCTGTGGCTGCGGCTCGGCTGGGACGCTGCGACTCTGCGCCAGGCTTCCCTGCTTACCGGGTGCCAAGGGCACACAAGCTCGACGACTTGCAGCTCAGACCCCGCTTCTTCAAATTCGGTGTGGCCTCGCGGGCCAAACCCGACAGTGGCACTCACCCAATTTGATGTTCATCGATGTCATATGATCCATCGTCTCTGGGCTTTATCAACGCTCTGTAGATGCCGAGCAGGCCCCTACAGACACTGCAACACGAGCATGTCCTCCACAATCCGCGATACCTGGGCCCAGCCCACCCGGCCGGCTTCCACCAGCAGCGATAGCGTTGTGGGCACGTCGCCCGGGCCGCCAACATTGTCCACACCGGCCACTCCGGCCACACAGACCATGGCGCCCCCGCTCCCACCCATAGTCGTCTCCCTCCGGCCCGACGACCCAGAGGTATGTGGCAACACACCGCCTCCCTGACGCTCCAGCACCCAGCCAACTTCTCCCCGTCGAAAAAGGCGCTCAACACCGCGCTGGCGGCGTACGTCCTCTTCCTGACGGCCATCATGGCGACGTCGGTGGGGGTCATGACCCCGGCTGGGTCGCGCTGGTTCGGCGTCACGCCCACGGCGTTCCAGATCAGCCTGACGGCGTACATGGTGCCCATGGCGCTGTTCTCGCTCGTCTTCGCGCCGCTTAGCGAGGCGTTCGGGCGCGCGGGCGTGTACCGCGTCGCCATGGCCGTGTGCGTCGCGTCGCCTTTTTGGCCCTCCCGCTGTCAGCGCTGACGCCACACGCAGCAACACGCTCGCGTTCGTCCCGCAGATCTGGACACACTCGTACGCCGTGCTCATGGTCACGCGAGTTATCCAGGGCACCGCGCTGGCCGCCGGTAACGCGCTGGTCGGGGGCACGATCGCGGACCTGTACGCGCCGCGCGAGCGCGGGCTCGCGATGAACATCATGGCGCTGGCCAACTACGCCGGCAACTCGCTGGGCGGGGCAGCGTTCGGCTTCGTCGCCGCCAAGCTCGGCGTCCAGTGGTGCTATGGGATCCAGGCGCTTGCGTGCGTCGTGTCCGTCGTGGCCAACTATGCGCTCATGTCCGAGACGCGGGCCGAGGCCGTCGCGGCGCGCAAAGCGAAGCGGCTAACGAAGGCCACGGGGGTGCTCAATGTGGCCGAGGGGCAAGTGGTGCTCGGTGTCGGCACGCACAGCGCAGCGGCAGCCATCGCAGCAACCACCCTCCGCCCCCTTCGCTTCCTCTGTACTGAGCCCATCGTGACGGCCATGTCGCTGTGGATCGGGTTTGCCTGGAGCTGCATCTACCTCGGGAGCGCGGCCACGCTGTCTGTGTTCGCCCAGTACGGGTGGAGCCCGGGCGTAACCGGCCTGTCGCTGCTCTCGACGCTCGCCGGCGGGCTGCTGGGCTTCGTGTCCAACTTCCACCAGGAGCGCATCTACCGCCGTGCGGTTGCGGCCGGCACGGCCACGCCCGAGGTCCGTCTGTACTGGGCCGCGTCGGGCGGGCTGCTCTTCCCGGCGTGCATGTACGCGTACGCGTGGACCGCACGGCCGAGCGTGCACTGGGCCGTGCCGGTGCTGTTTTTGTCTGGCGCCATGTGGGGCGTGTACATCATGTACTGTGGCGTCGTGTGAGTAGTCGCGCAGGAGGTTGCTGCTGCTGCTGCTGCTGCTGCTGACACACACAGCAACTACTTTGCCGACGCGTACGAGACATACTCGTCGTCTGCGCAGGCGGCGCACAGCTTTGTGCGCGGGTTTATGGCGGGCACGCTGCCGCTGGCTGCGGGCGCCATGTACAACCGCCTGGGGTACCCGCATGCGTCAACGCTCGTTGCGTCGATATCAACCGCACTCGCCGCTGCGCCCCTTGCGCTGATTTTCATCGGGCCAAAGCTGCGTGCAAGAAGCAAGACGGCAGTTGCGATTGGCAGTGCGTGTGGGCAGGTGTGGGATCAGGCGGCCGTGGCCAGCCGTCAGTAGAGTAGTTACAGAATGGGATGTATCAGGCCGGATTAGTGAAACCCCCACCGCCCCCACCAGCCCAAACCCAAACCGCTGCATCACGCATCACTGCGGAGTCACGTTGAACTCAAGCCTGTTACCGGCATAATCGCGAGCAAAGAAGCGCGAAGGGTACTCGACGCCCTGGGGTCGGTCAGCACCGCCAGCGACGCAACACACCCACCTTGGATCCCGAGTTCTCCTGGCCCGGCTCGTCGGCGGCGAGCGCAGCCGCCGGCCCGCCCTTGACCTTGTGCTCCCAGATGCGCGTCTGGAGCGCGACGAGGGCCTCAGGCGTCGGGAGCGAGAAGCACGGGTGCGCGCGCGTGTCTGGCCGCGTGGGGGAGTCGAACGAGATGTGGACCTGGGTGTGTTAGAAAGGGGTTAAGAATGCACCGGAAACGCTCACCTGCTGTCCACCGGGCGGGCCTACGCGGAACCTGGCGTCAGTTATGGCCAATGGCGGCGAACGCACCATCGCAGCGAGTCCTTCTGCAGGCTCGGGACGGGGTCAGAGGGGAAGCCGATGACCTCGCCGTAGAACTCCTCGGCGAGGTGCAGCGTGCCGTCTGGCACGCTGAGGTTGATGTGGTGGATCGCGTAGGGCGTGTAGGATGCCATTGGGGATGTTGTGAGCGCAAACAAGTGAGCACTGCGAGGTGTTAAAGAGAGAGCAGTGTATTTCGTCATTGTTCCGGGCGGCCGGGGACCCGGGCCGACACGACTCGACGTCGGGGCTATCCGACCGGCCAGTCGCCGCATCTACAAGTGTCATTATACATATGCAAGATTACAGCCGGGTGTATTGTATACACGGGTGGATAGGTACTGTACATGGCGTGCAGTGCTGTGTGCGTGCAGGGCAAGCTGTGTGGGGTGGGATGGCAGTGATGGTGAAGTGTTTTGTAGGCAGTGAGTGATAAGGACTGAGGGCAAATGAGAACAGACACGATCACTCGCGCCGAACAGGGTGAGGACCATGGCGCCCTTGATCGACCAACGCATGAGGACGAGACAGATGCGAGCTCACGAGACGCAGGCGGCAAGCTGGCAGAAACGAGAGGTCGAGGCGCGTGAGCGGACGCCGCCCCGCTCCTCCTCCTGCGCGGTCACTGTCCGCTGGTCTCGACAATCTCGGGACGATGACCGCGGGATGACTCGTCACCCTCGCTCGCTTCGTGTCGCTTCGCCCGCTGCTTGCTAGGGTCTACTTGTTGGGCCGCTCACACCCCTTGTCAAGGAGATAGCTAAAGCGCTCGGGATCCTCTTTCAGCGCGACGGGGACATGGAGGAATGCGTTGCGCCGGCGTGTCGGCCCGCTGTGGGCGATCACGTCGCGGAATGTGAATGCCTCCTGGCACGATGTCAGCGACTGAAGAACACGCCGACACCTCGACACCACTCACAGCCCACATGCCGAACGGATCACGCCCCTCACACACGCGGCGGCGCAGCCGCCTCTCGTCGAGCAGCCGCGTGCTCGTCAGCCGGTCGTTGTGCGAGTATCCCGTCATCTTGGCGCGCATGTCCTCGAGCGTCGGGAAGCAGAAGCTGCAGTGCCACCCTGCGCCGGCGAGCAAGTCGTCGGCGCCGCGGCCATGGTGGTAGTCGATCGCCTCGCCGCCTGCCGGCACGGTGACGACCCGCGGGCGCCAGTAGCCGCCGTCGTTGAGCGGCTGGTCGTAGCTGTACAGGTAGTTGTCGACCTGGAGGTGCATCTGCTCCGGGAAGCCCTCGCATGTCGTGAGCAGCTTGAGCGTGTCGCGCGACAGGATCTCGTCGACGTCGGACTGAATGATGAGCGCGCCGGGTGGGATGGCGCCCGACCCACGCTCGGCGGCGATGAGGTTTGATATCACCTGCCGCTGGTGCGCCTCGTTCTTGAAGCTCCCGGACGGCAGGTTGGGCTCGAAGTCCGTCACGGCGCGGTACACGAGCTTTGCGCCGGCGTTCTTCGCGATGCGCTCGAAGCGCTCGCTGTGCGCGGCAAAGTGCATCGGCTTGGGCGTGCCGGCGAAGGTCATGTCGGCCTCGACGACGAGCAGCATGTCGACGAACGGCGCGTACTCGCGCCAGCGGATCTCGAGCATGTCGAGCTCCGTGGACACGGGGACCGCGTCGACGACAACAGGTTTGCCGCCGGTACGGGCCGCCCATCCGTGGGCCGCGCACCACGCCGCGTTGTCATCGTCGTCGCCACGCGGTGGGAAGTGCTTGATGATGTTGAAGGCGGGCTCCGGCGAGTCCCACAGCGGGCGGAAGATGTACCCCAGATCGCGGCGCAGGACGGACAGCGTGCCGATGTTGTAGACGAGCACGAGGAGGGCGACGGCGAGGACGATGGCCGCCCGCAAAGGGCGCCGCGCGAGCTTGTTGGCGAAGGCGGCGACCGTGCCCAGCAGCGGGAGACGCCGCGGGCTCGGCGGCGGCGACACCGACGTGGGGAGTATTGGGGGCGGCTTGCGGGGGTGGTCCATTGCGAGAGGCGGCGTCGGTTGTCGAGCGAGAGAGGCCGAGACGGACAATGGATCAGCGATGATGATGCAGACTGACCGACCTCCACGTCCGTGTATCCTTTGGCAGGCGCGTGCATCTCTCCTTTGTGCTGCTCTTTTGCCGGCCTCGGTGCTGAGGCCACTCACTGTAGTGGCCCATGCATCGGGGGTTAAGCTCGTCCCTGCTGACCTTGTGAGCTATGGGTGGCCGGCTTGGCCTCTTGCCCCGTCCTACTTCCTGCCACCGCGGCCGGCCGCCACTGGCGCCACCTGAAGTAACGTCAGCCTGGGTGCCCTGCACAGGCTGCTGCTCTGCTGCTCTGCTGCTCTGCTGCCTCCAGCACAGCACAGCAAACCCATTGTCCTGCATCCTAAACTGACGCGCTCGCACTGACCCTCGTGTCCGCCCCCGAGCTCGCTCGCGCTCTTCTCAGATGACCTCGGTCATTCGATCTCGCCCTGCGGCGGCGGCGGCGGTGTTTGCCTGGATCCAGGACGCCTGCCGGTAAAGAGAAAGGCTTCCCGTCCAATCGACACTCAGTCCCCCACTCTAAAACAAAACCTTCCTAGCCCAAGGGCCCTGAAGCCTTTACGATGGATGCCGCCACACCGTCATCGAGTGGGGAGCGAGAAACCTCGGCTTCTAGCCTTGGAGCCCACGCCGGCGATACAATTTGGGTGCGTGTGATACTGGTCTCGCGTTGACGTACTCGCCAAAGCCAAAGCGTCACCAAACTTTGGTCACCCTTGTCTCCGCTCGAAACCCGCAGCAAAGACCTGCGGATGGGGAGCGACCAGTTAGTCGCGTGTAGTCGCCCCTGGCTCGCTCGCACCGACACTCAGCGCTCGTATCGAGTGCCGAGCGAGTAAAGTCCCTGCTAATAGCGTAGTGCATTGCCTCCATGAACAACATCAACATCATCCTTGACACTGCACTGAGCACGCTGGGTGCGGCATGCACCTTTGTTTGGCGGGGGCTGCTCACTCTGGCACAAGCAAGCAGCCGCACACCCCCGCTTATGCTGATGATCCAGGCACTCGATAACGATGAGACAGTTGCTCTACTTGACAACAGTTTCATCCCTCCGACCCGACTCCCGAAGGACTTACTCGCCGACATCCAGATAGACAGCTGCTCTCTGTGTAACAACCCACAGCACTCTTGTTCAAGCGACTCTGCGATCACATCACCCGTGACCTTGAGCATTTGAGCAGAGCTGACGGATTTTGAGTCTCAGCACAATACGACGGAGGTCTCGCGCGCACGAAGATAGACCCGCACAGCACCAGCTCCATGAGCTAGGGGCCGGAGACCTGCAGCGCGGGAAGACACCGTGCAGGCGTTTGACGACCAGGAGCGTGTCGCGCTTCACACCTACTCCGTCCCACACGTTGTCGCGGTCGACAAACCCAGCATCTGTCCGCCGGTCGCATTGTACTTGGTTAGGCCCCAGCCCAGAGCAATGCGGAGGACAAGGAGTACATGAATCGCCATCTGGAGGTGACAACAACCTTCAGCCGATCATCCGCACTCGGGAGCGAACAGCCTATCTCTCGTATGGCCGTCCGGACCCAGAGGACATTGTTGGAAGGACGGAGACTCACCCAGCCTCAACAAGCTCTTCGCGTTGCAAGTTAACAACGCGACGACAGCGCGACTGGGACCATAAACAAGGAAGCTGACGAGCTGAATGTCATTGTTCGGTGTATCGGCTGAGATCCAGCGAGCACACTGTCCGCCGCGACTTGACCAGCACCCTCGTCGGGCACGGTCTCAAGGACACTCGAGTGGGGGGGGGGGTTGCGACTACGCAGACATCACTGTCGACACCAGCTTCTTGTGGCATCCCTCGCTTTCATAACTACGATCGCCTTTTCCAGTGACCTGCTTCACTCTCGCCCCTCGAACTAACTTGTCTCCGAAATGACATCTCCATTGCCCCAACCAGGCCACCAGCACTTACGCCTTCTCATTGACTGTGGAGACGGCAGCTGCGGCCTCCTCCTTCTCGATGCGCTCAGCGTGGACCGCGCGCTGTTCGGCAGAGTACATCTCCTGTGCCTCCTTCTCAAGGTACTTTGCATTGTCGATCTTGGCCTGCTTGGTGTCGACGAGACAGATGAAGAAGATGCCGAGAGCGCCGAGGCCGACAGGGAACCAGTAGGCCATGTTGGTGTTGCCCTGCGGGTGCGTGGCAGACTTTGTGCGGTTGATAATTGCTGAGCAGATGAACGGGCCAGTGAAGCCGCTCACGCGGCTAAACGTGCCGAAGAGTGCGTAGAAGAGATACTGCTTCGGCGCGGGAACGACCTCGGTGATCATCGTCGTGCTGAATGCACCCCACCACGGCGTGAACAGGTTCCAGCACTGAGCGAGGTAGAACTCCCAGACGTGGTGATAGCCGATCTTGCCCGTGAGTGAGCCGATGGCGCCCCAGATAACACTGGTGTCGTCAGTGGTGCCAGTACGGTTGACTCACGTCATCATAACGATGCACGCGCCTGCGATACAGCCCAATTTGATGTTGATGGGATACCGCTTGTGGATGAGCATAAGGACAGTGCAGCCCGTGCCGCCACATAAATCCGCAAGGAGACCCCATGCCGAGCTCTGGACCGGGTTGTAGTGGATCTTCTCGGCCTGCAAGATGCCTGTCATGCCACCGGCTGCACCGAACGCCTCCTGCATGATGCAGTAGCCGATGAGGTAGAGCATCGCATTCTTGAGGTATGGGAGGCACTTTATGGCGCTCCAGAGCTGCTTGGGGCCCAGCTTCCACAGCGGGGTATCGGCGGGAATGGCCTGGCCGGGGCGAAACTTTTGGAAGAAGAAGTATGGCACGGTGCAGAGGACAACGACGACGCCGAGGTAGCCCAGTAGTACCTGGTACGCCTTGATCGTGAGTCGGTCGTCATCAATGCGGTTGTGGGTGACAGCGTATGCGACACCGGTAGCGATACCGTAGAACACGACCACAAGGCCTGAGCCGACAATATTAGACAGGTAAAGGATCTTTGAACGCTCGAGCTGGTCGATCTGATTGAACTCCTTCGACGTGATAATGCCCTGCTTGACGTCCTGCTCAGCCTTGAGCATGCGCGGCACGTTTCGCCCAATCCACGGCCAATTGGCCTGGTAAAACGTGGTCATGACGTTGAAAGCGAGGTTGCCGATCATCCACAGCGCGTTGACCGCTTGCCACTGCGACGGCTTATAAGTGGCAATGAGGCAGAATGTGCAGACGAAACAGATGAACGTCGAGGCTGGGGTGTCAGTGATTGATACACGGAAGGTACGCCTCACTCATGAGGATGTACGGCCGCCATGTGCCATAGTCCGCGTACGGGCCAATGACAAGCATGAGAAACAGGTTGACAGCGAACAGGATGCCGTTCGTGTCGAGCAGGAACGCGTTCAGGGCCAGCTGTTGCCCGCCCCAGTTGACAATGCCATCGGGGAACTGGTCGGAGATCAGCTTCATGCGCAGGCTGCCGCCAGTGTTGCCGATGGGTGAGCCGTTGTTTTGGAAGTCTGGCGTCAGCGAGCCCAAGCCTGCAACTCACAGAACAGGATGAACGTCGCATACTCCCACTTGGAGACGGGGATGCGCTCGCCTGTCGTCGGGATGACCTCGAGCTGGTCGACAACAGCCAGACCCGCATCGTTCTCAGCCCCAGCAACATGTACGCCCCCGCCCTTGAGGTCGCCGTCGATGTCTTCGATGTCTTCGATGTGCGTTGTCCTTTCCTTGCCTCTCGTCATGATGTCAGAGTAATGTGGAGGTGTGGGGTCCCATCGAGGACACCAGATGAGTTTTAAACGGGGCGCTGGGTGCTCCTTCGGCCCGAGCCACGCGGGTGGCCCTCAGACAGGAGCGAGAGTGAAGCTGCTTCAGAGTGCAGACACGGTGCAGAACGGCGAGAATCGGCGAGATGTCGGCGAGCTGGTGATGTTAGCGAGCTTGGGCGGGTGGGGGTAATGGTGGTCTCGTCTATCTTCGGCGAGTGGGGGAGGCTCGCGCGAGGCAGCGACGACGCCAGCCGCGACGTAATCGAATGTCGGGAAGAGGATCAAGAGCCTGCGGCTCCGTAAAATCGGTGTCCCGAGCACCTCGACGGAAGGCAATCTTTCGAGGAGAGCGTAGCTTCGATGACGATGAGGTCGCGAGGTCGGCCAAGTCGGCCCAGGAGTCGGCGACAAACGGCGAGGTGGAGCACGAGTAACGTACCGATCTATCGGAGTTTAGAGGAACAAGCACTGTGAAGGTTGTCACAAGGTCCAACATCTGCTGCTCGACGTCAGGCCGAACGGCGGAACGGCCACTCCATTACCGAGCCGAATGGCGAGAGCCCAAAATACACAGGCCAAGCCACCACCCCTGCCATGGGTACCGAGACCCAGGTCCCTACCGGACAGATCCCGCCTGTTGTGTGGAAGGCACAGCACCTTCCGGAACTTCCTTGCGGCCTCGTAGTAGGGTACTACCCTGCTGCAGGGTTAGGACGGTTGGCCCCGCCGACTTCTGGCTGTGAGGCCGACCACTTCGGCGCGAGTCGTGAGATCGCCTTGCTGCCTCCATCGCAATGTGTCTGAAAGGAACGGTGGTTTCGGACCGACAGAGCGTTTAAACAACTCCACAGTGCAATCACGGTCGTCTCGCCGTAGATCGGCGTGAAGATGGAGCTAGTGCTGGAGTTGTCAGAGTGTGCCACATGGACACAGCCCGAGAAATCGGGGTGGCCTTGGCCTGCTTGGTAACAGTAGTGAGGGCAGACCAATTGCCAGAGATGTGAGTTGGTGGGTCCAGCGCCAGGTCATCAGGAATGATGCCAGCCGTAACTCACCGTTTGTGCTCGCACCGCTGGTTGTAGCTGTCTCAATGCCCATGCCCAGGAGGCCGTTTCTGATGCCCCAGCTGGTTTGTGTTCGTGTCCCCTCAGTGATCGCCGGTATTTCCAGGACGCTTTTCGGCCATCATGGCCATCAGGTGGTGTAGTAAAGACGGCCTGGCATGCCTCGCCAGCGCCAGCTTAAGAACCCTCAAGGTGCGAGCGCCACGGATGCTCGATCTCCGAGCTTTGGAACCCAGCTCGGAACACAAAGTTCCGGGCAGTCCGGCAAGTTCACACTTGGCTGCACGGCCCTCACCCCTGCTCACTTTTGCTGATTCCAAATCGAGATCCACGATATGCGTCCATCGCATAAACCTGATAAGAGTTTGTCCATGGTGTTGGCGCATCGGTGTGCCGTGAGGTGCTGTGGGCGATAAGGAGGCCCGCACAGTTTGTCCAGTTTGCCCACGTGCCGTCGTCCACCTGCGTCCACTGGTCCACTCCGTCCAGTCCGTCGACTCCGTCCTCCCCCAGCCATGTCGCTCATTTCTTGACATTATTGACAAGCAACTCGACGTAACTGGGTATCCAAGGTTTGCAAAGCTGTGAGGGTGTCATGTTCTCTGGAAGTGTATATAAAACCTGTCTTTCGAGTCTGTGACGAACACCAGACAGCAAGCAAGTTTTCCAGCCACGCTCTGAACTCAAGCCCACCACTACAACAACCGCCTTCAGCACGTTTAATCCCGCCACAATGTCTCCCGCCACCCTCCCCAAACGCGCTGTCATTGCGCTCCCCTCTCAGCGTGCCGCCATTAACGGTGGCATGTACGATGGTCATGACACGGGCCTTTTCATCATCGAGGCGCAGCACCCTTACAACGTGCTCACTGCCGCCGGTTTCGAGGTCGTCTTCGCCTCCGAGAACGGCGAGTGGTACCCCGACTGGGTGTCCGAGCAGGCCCAGTTCCTCTCGGGTGCTGATCTGGCCGCGTACAATGACACGTCTTCGCCCTTCCGCAAGGCTCTTGCGGCTATCCGGCCTGCTGCTGAGCTCAAAGCGACCGACTTCAGCATTTTCTTCGCGGCCGCGGGCCATGCCGCACTGCTCGACTTTCCCACCGCAGACAGCCTCCACAAACTTGCTACCGCCATCTATGCCGCTGGAGGCGTCGTCGCGGCTGTCTGCCAGGGCGGCTGTATCCTCGGCGGCATCACCGGTATGGACGGCAAGAGCCTTATCGCCGGCCGCGAGGTCACAGGCTTCACCGAGATCGGCGAACACCAGATGGGCGTTCACGACACCCTCCGCAGCTGGAACAAACCTACCGTGCGTGATCTTGCGTGGGAGCTCGGCGGCACATACATTGCGCCGGCGGGCCCATGGGAGGTGCTTGTCATCCCGCAGGGCCGGATCGTGACTGGCGCCAACCCTCAGTCGGCGGCTGCCACTGCGGAGGCGACCGTGAAGGCGCTCGAGGTGTAGCTACGCAATCTAGACCAAGATACATGCACTGTCCTACTGTCCATTAACACTCTAGTTGCCCTTCTTGATCTCGTCGGCAATCTTCTCAGCAAAGGCATACACCGTCGCCTGGGGGTGACCTGGTGGCAGAACCGCGAACGAGCTTGCGTCGACGACACGCAGGCCGGTGACGCCGATCACGCGGGCTTTGTTGTCGACGACAGCGTTGGGGTCGTTGGTGGGGCCCATGCGACATGTGCATGCTCCGTGGCCACCCAGCGGGCCGATGCTCTTGCGGATCGCGTCGGCAATCTGCTCGTCGGTCTGTACCTCCTTTCCGGGGTAGTACTCATCCGGGTGGGCGAGGACGTCGGCCATCGCGTCCGAGGCGTAGACCTTGCGCGCACGCTTGAAAGCCGCTACGGCGACCTCCATATCGGCCGGGTGGGTGAGGTACCTCGGGTCGACCACGGGGAGGTCGTCGATTGATGCGCTCTTGATGCCGACGGTTCCGCGCGACCAGGCAGCAGTGAGAGCGACCATGATGGAGCCGTACTGGTATCCATCTTTAGGCTGGATCTTGCGCAGGTTGGAGAAGTTACCAATGTGTCCCGAACCGGCAGTGTACTCGACGTGCGGCCACGTCTCGGGAACCTCGTCGAGGAGCTTCTGCGTCTCGGCCGACACCAGGCCCTTGGGGAGGCGCTCGAAGGCCAGAAAGTCGGCGACAGGGTTGGTCAACACGCCGGTCTGGCTGCCAAGGAAGCTGAACAGGTACTGAGTGGCGATGTACATGAGGTCGGCGGCGAGGCGGGTGAACGTGTCGACCTTGACGCGGTACGAGGGGGCAAAGAAGGCGTGGTCAGTCAGGTTTTGGCCGACGCCGGGACGGTCGGCAATAACAGTGATGTTGTGCTTCTCCAGCTGGGCCTTCGGGCCGATACCACTCAGCATGAGCAGCTGAGGCGACTGGAAGACACCGGCAGACAGAATGACCTCCTTGTTGGCCTTGATGAACTGGCCGTCGGTGAGCATGACGCCGGTGGCCTGCTTCTTGTCGTCGAACACGACCTTGGAGGCCTTTGTGAGGATGAACGTGCGCAGGTTGAGGCGGTTCTTTGCCGGCTCATAGTAGGCCGTCTGGGACGACTCGCGCTTCATGGTGTCCGGGTTGATCGTCGACGCTGCGTATCCCGAGCCCATGAGGTAGCCCGAGTTGAAGTCCTGCGTGGGGAGGATGCCAATCTCGGTGAGACCCTTCTGCACCCAGCTGCTGAGTGGGCTCGCATAGTTGGAGTACGTGACGCGCAGGGGTCCCGAGCCGTTGGTGAAAGCCGCAGGGTTGAAGTCGGCCGTCGCGTTGGGGGCACGAGGCGGCGCGCGTGGCGCGGTGAAGTTGACAGACTTGTGGAAGTACGGCAGGAGGTTGTCCCAGGTGTAGCTCTGGTCGCCTACCTCGTCGGCCCACTGCTGATAGCTGCCTTTGTCGCCACGCTGGTAGACCATGTAGTGGCGGGCGGAGCTGGGGGGGTGTCAACGGGTCATGATCACTCCTTCTGGGCCCGTTCTTGCTCACCTTCCACCCAGACACTTGCCGCGGGCAATGTGCAAGCTGCGGTTATGCGCTCCCTCCTGCGGTGTAGTGACAATGTCCCAGTCGACGGCGCTGTTAGTGTCCTCGGGGTCCGAGCCTGCGAAGAGCGAGCAGCCCGCGGGAACCTCGCCGACGATCATATTCGAGATCTGGTAGTAGGTTCCGGGCTCGATGACGGCGACCTGGATCTTCGGGTCCTCAGACAGGCGAGCGGCCAAGGCGAGTCCGGCCGTGCCAGCCCCAACGACAATGTAGTCGTAGGCTGTGTCGCGCTTGACGGGCCCGGCGATGGCGGGCGCGGTCAGCGCGGCGACGAGGAGTGCGGTGCGAGTCAACCTCATGTCAGTGTTGCTGGTTGGGCGGGGGCTCTCTACATGCTTGCGAGGTTTTATGGCTGCCTCGGCAGACTGCAGCAGGCAAGAGAAATCGCATGTCGGACAAGCAACCTGTCAACAGGTGGCTGTCCGAAGCTTGCAGCAGCTCAACAAGCACGCTGACCCTTGGCGGGAGGCGGAACGCGTCGGACGTCACCCAACCTGTTCAACCCATCTCCCAAAGACAGCAGCCTGTTGTGCCCATCAGAACCACCGCGTCCCTGTGCAGCGGATATGACTGCTGGGGAGACTGCTGGGGATCTCCACCCATGTGGTGGCTGTATGTTTCTCTGCTCTCGGCAAGATCTCGTCGGTTGCGATGGCAAGGCGGCAGTCGGGTGGGGCAGTACCAGAAACAAAGCCCAAAATGACATGAAACGAGGCACCCTTGAGGCTTGAGGCAAGCCATATTCCGGCATGCACGCTGTCACCTGCCCACCTGGGCACCCACAGACGCACAGTACGGAGTGCCGCCTGGCTTGTCGGTAGGGCAACGGTACAGCGGATTAAGCCTCGTTGCGACGTACGGGTTAGTCGTCGTCCCGCATGCTAGAACAGGCGTGACGGTTCATCTCGTCGTGCAATACATACAGTGCTTCAAGACTTGGAGACACTTCGCATGGTTACACGCCAAGAATGCATCTCGTCTACTTGACCCATCGAAAGCCGGCCGCATCCATCCACTCGTCCATAATGTCACCCATGGACACTGGAGTCGCGACTGTCTGTTGTGGCCGCTGACTTTGCTCGGCCTTGAATCCAGCATTTCGGCCAGGCGTCCACACCATATCGCTTGGCAGCGACGGCGACGAGGTCCCGTCGACGACGGCGCACTTGGCAGCGCGTGCGAGAGACACGAGTTCTCTTGGCTCTTGTGCATGTGCAAACAGCCGATTCCACTGCTGCGGCGTGAGGGCATGCATGTCGCCCGACGTGTGCTGGAGGATGAGGAGAACAAGCTCGACCGGGAGCTGCCGGAGCGGCGATGGTGCCGGCGCCGCGCAAGTCTCGGCAGGGTGTGGTTCGAGCTTGGGTGACGGCGGTGGCGAGTGGCTGCTGCTCTCGGAAGAGCATGACGACCATGATGATGTGGATGAGTGCGAGGATGACCGCCGCCTGCTGCGCCGTGCCGCTCCGGGCAACGAGGCGGGGAGGAGCAAGGTCTTAATCCGGCTTGCAAGGTTGGTGCCTGCTTTGGTCCTGGCCAGAGATGACGGTAACGTCGGCGCCTCAACGACGCTGTGGCAGAGGCTCGATGCCGACGTCATTCGCTCGAGAGATGGCGACGAGTACAAGCCGCGAAGAATGACGCGCGACGGAACCAACGCGTTTGCCACGGCAGACTTGACGCGTTCGGCGTTGTGCACGTTGGCTTCGAGGGCGGTACTCAGACTGGCAATGCCACGGCACGATTGTCGCCGGGCAAGGTCGCAATGGGCGTCATCTGCTTCGCTGGCGCCACACTGTTTGGTGCCAGAGTTGGCGTTGCTACTCCTGCGCCGACGTGCCGAGCACCGTCCAAAGCACACATGGACCAGTGTGGGGTGCTGTTCCGCCGCACGTATGAGCTCGGCTACCTCAGATTCAGGGCCTGAGGCGCTGCAGTTGATGTTGATGCGCAGGTGCGTTAGGCCGAACGAGCGATCAGAGTTTAGGTAGCGCACGAGCGACGCAATCGGTAGGCGCATATCGGTCCTGACGCGGTCCATCGGCAAACTAAGCCTTCGGATGGACGGGAGGTCGAGTTCATCGAGTAGCTGCGTCAAGGCGGCCCTAATGGCCACTACGCCCTCGTCGACTGCAATCCACTGGTGGAGCTGGATCGCGTCCACGCTTGACCGGTTGAGCGCAGCTACAACGTGCCCGAACTCGCGCGCAGCGCGCGCCTCGTCGTCATGCGGCACCACAACGCGCATGTGGTAGCCGTCGTGGTTGCGGTAGTGGACGTCCATACGCGGCAGGACGGCGACGCGGTCCGGCCCCAGTGTGGCCGGCAGCTTCTTGAGCGAAGCAAACGCCTGTGGGAGTTTCGGCGCCCGAGACGAGGACGGCGGACACGGCAAGTGCCAGGCTGCTGCTGCTGCTGATGAAGCTGCACCGCACTCGTCGCGTCGGACAAGCCCGCGCGAAGGGCTGTCGAATAGTTCAAAGGCTAGCTCAGAGGTACGCCTCGAGGCGAGCAAGCCGGGAGCCACTGTTGTCAGCCTTGGCACCGACACATCACGTACTTGCTGCAGAAGAACCGAAGTGAGTAGAGTGCAAACGTCAATATCGCCAGTGGTGCACAATGCGCGTAAAGTTGTGGTCCCAAGTTGTTGGCGTGGTGCACAGGGTTTGATTCAAGCTACTGTCGGCCAGTCCGGGAGACGAGGCTGCCCTGGGAACGACGCAGCTGTTTATAAGCTGCACTTGGAGCCGGCTACGTCAGGTAGATCGCTACGCGTCAAGTAGATCATCCGGCTAGTCTGGCTGGTCATGTGAAGGCGGCGGACTTGATCTAGACATCAGCAGTTGACGTCCAGAGGTACCGACTAGTTGGCCGCCGGAGGACTTGGCGATGCAGAACGACTTGTGTAGAACTGGCCGTTTCGTCATTCCACAGTTGTTATCGCTGGCTATTTTGGCCTGCTCCAACAGCTGCCGTTCCTCGACGCCGCGAACTCTGCCGCCGGAGTGCTTGGTTTTATGATCCAACTGGCACCAAGTCGTGGGAGGCTGAGAAGCGTGCTGAGCGCGCTGGTCACCACACTGGCCACCCCACTCCTGAGCAGCCAACTGCCTCCACCCCACCCAGACTAGTGCGCTGAAGCCGACGGCAACCACGATATTTCCCACAGAATGGGCTCCGATGTTTCAAACTCGGACCTGCAAGGCGGAGGCCGAGCCGCAAGTACCACGAAGCCAGCAGCACGTTGCCTAGTGGTACCAGCTTGCCGAGAGCACCTGACAGTGTTAGTCCAGTGCGTGCGGCTCGGCTTGTTTACTGGTGCAGCTGGCACAGCTCGTGCCGCAACAGGGTACGTAATCTAGCCGTCTCAGTCGTGGGGCCGTGGGTACTTGGGAGGAAAGCGGATCATAGCTTGGATCTCGGCGAAGCAGGCAGCGCGGGGTCGGCGTGAAGCAACAATGTTGCAGAGTGGAGACCTGGGCGGTCGAAATTTTGGGCGATCAGCGCTGCCCCACTACAAGGTCCCATTGATGTGCATTTCGAGGGTCCCGTCTGTGTTCAATCATGATAAGCAGCTTCAGTACTCGACGAGGTGCGGTCAATGGGCAGGTGCTGTGGCAAGTTCTCGGCGGGGGGTTGGGGCGGGGGCGGGGCTGCGATCCTTAACATTTGCAGGTAACTTGACGCGGCAAGGAGGGCAGGTGATTGAGGTCAACCCCATTCGCGGAATACGATATGGCCTGGCTGGCTCGAAGACCGCAGACGTTGAAGGGTACGACATGTTATGACGTACATGGTCGTGGGTCCTCTCCGCCTTTCTGAGCGTCATCGTTCCTGGGTGTTTGCATGCCATCGACGCTCCCGAGTGTTTGGTAGCGTTGGCTCGTGTTGAGCTTGTTCCCACAACCTCTCGTGATAGAACAGCCGCAGCAGCTGCGCCATCTCGCACCCCATTTTGCAACAGCACATTTATTTATCCATCAATTCGATATTTACAACATACACGGGTTCAAGTAGGCTCGCGTTCCTCACTCATTGCAGCCTAGAGGAATGGGCGCTCGGCCTGCGGCGTGATGCGTGCACCGTGGCGCTTGGCCGGTGTGCTGTCAAAGTCGGCAATGGCGGTGTGGGCCGTGATGCGGTCTGACTGTCAGCTACCTCGTCGCAAGCCTGCGTCCCTGCCACTCACTGTCCCAGAGCACGACGGTGCGGGGCTTCCAGCGCGCGCGGATCTGGAAGTCGATGCCGCTCTCGATGTGGTCGTACAGGAGGTTGAGGATGGCGTCCGACTCCTCCTGCTTAAGGCCGACGATCGAGCGGCTGAACACGCGCGTGACGTACAGCGCCTTCTCGCCGGTGACGGGGTGGCGGCGCACGAGCGGGTGGACATTCTTGACGGGCTCGCGGCGGACGGTGCGCTCGGGGCCACGCTCACCGCTGCGCGCGTAGGCCGCCTGCTCAAAGCCGCTGTGCACGACCTCGAGCGTCTCGAGGTAGGCCGCAAAGCTGGGCGACAGGCGGTTGTATGCCTCGCGCTGGTCGAGGTACAGTGTGTCGCCGCCCGACGCGGGCGAGTCGTACAGGAACAGCGCGGTCAGGCCCGGCGGCTGCTTCTCGTACGACACGTCCGAGTGCCAGCCCTTCGAGTTGAGCTTCTGCTTGTACGGGAAGTTGTAGTCCGAGTCGGGGGCGCGGCTGGGGAGGGGAGGTGAGCTACAGCACAAGGACGTCGCAACACCACACTCACTACACCAGGTGGAGCTCGGGAGCGCCCTTGGGCTGGCCAGAGGTCGGGTGGATGTGGTTGCGGCCGAAGAAGGAGCCCCAGTTGTCGACCTGCCAGCGGGGGTCCTGGTCGATAAAGTCCTGCTCGCGGAAGACGACGATGCCGCGCTCGGCGACGTACAGGGCGAGCTGTTCGCGCGCGTGCGTGTCAAGCTGGGACAGCTGGATGCCGGTCACCTCGCTTCCGAACTTGGGGCTGAGGTTCTCGACCTGTGCGTCGGCGAGGAACGAGCGCGGGTCCGCGTCGGCCTTGGCCTTGTGTCCCGGGTCCTCGTGCACAAAGTCCTCGAGTGGGACGTACTTGGTCTCCTGGTCCCACGTGGGGAGGAGGTGCTTGTACGGGTACTCGGACTCGGGGAGGCCGGTCTCGGAGAACCACTTGCCGGCGGGGATGGTGGCCGCGGCCTTGGCGCCGAGGTCGGTGACGGCGAGCTTCTTGAGGTCGGCGGCGACCGCCTCAGGGGTGGTGGTGGTGGTAGTAGTCGCGATGGGCGCCATTGTGTTTGCGTTATCGGGGTGCTGTGGTAGGATGCTCGCATGCCCGTCCTAGTTTTATACACGGTGCTCGACGTCGTTGGCGGGCTAGGCAGCCGTTGCGCGCCGCGCTCGCACGCTGGCGTGATCGCGCAGGTGGAGGCGATGTCGACATGCACGCTGCGAACGTCGCCGAGCTGCTGCGCGCTGGGTACATGGCATCATGTGTTAGCGTCGGTGTAGCGCTGTGCTGACTGACGGCCACACGGCCACCACATGCCGGACGACATACTGGTGGTGGTGGCGTGCTTTATCGCCATGAGTGCGCCACTATCGCTCCGGTCGCCTCAGCGACGTCCGTCACCACCACCGAAATGAAGCCATATTCCGAATGATAGATACCATCGGACCGAGCGTTCCAGGCGAGTGGGATCGCCGTGCATCTCGTCGTGAACCAGAGATGGCTGCTTGTAAGGTGCTTGGGTTGCTTGGGCTCGCTCAGTCGCCATCACGCGTGCGCCCGGCCACCTCCGGGTGGAACCAAACAAGTCGTGACGAGCTCGGGGGGGTCGCGAGATCGGAGCGTAGTTGTGCCCACCAGATCTATCACGGGTCACTAGTGTTGAGATGAGCAGGCCTCGCGTCAACCTTGACTCGTGTCTCTAAGTGTTCGGACTATGCCGAAAGCAAGGAGGATGGAGTCAGACACAGCCCAGTGGTCGTCTCGAGTCGCGACGAGCTCCATCCACTCCGTTTTCCCTGCCAAAGTGGACTTGTACCGACGCTGTTCACGGCAAACCGAGCTGCTCTTGTCATCGACCGAGCCTTTGGCGGCTGGTCTCCGAACACTCGATCGGAATGACCTTCGGTCTCGTCGCTGACCTGGCCATATCCCGAGTCTCGGTGCCGATGACTTGAGTAGTCTCACGTATCGGTGACTGCTGATAGCGCGGCGCGGACCTTGGGACCAACCAGCTCCGCTGCCTGGAACGGATAGCCTGATCCCGAGCAAGCCGAGCAGCGACGACGAGCAGAGTCGCGGCCAATGCCATCGCCGTCGCCGCTGGTCCGGATCCGGGGGCTCGCTTGAACGCACCCCAGAGCCCCGCGGCGCCGCGACCCCGCTGCTCCATGCGGTCCGTATCGCTTATATCCAGGCCGAAACGCGCCGTACACAGCGACAAGAGGACGATTGAGCGACAAGATCGAGTCGAGAGGGAGAATGTCACCACGTGGTGACACCTTTCGGGTTTTGATCGGAGTGCCACCGATCCAACCGACCGACGTCATTTAAGCCGGCAGACAGCGCGCTCCATCGCACACTGCTCAACAACGACTACGACGACGACAACGACGACAACGGCAGCGTCCGCGACTCTTGACGCGACAGACATCGTCATCGAAGGCACTTCTCTCGACAGGCGACGCAACACACCAGCAATGGCAGACAACCACGCCCACCACGCCCACCCCACGCTCCCCGCGTCCGCAATCGCCGACGCCAATGCCCCGCAGGCCGCCGTCTCGGGGTCCGACAGCCGCGCGCACGCCGAGCGGCTTGCATCCTACTTCCCCTCGAGCGGGCACCCCTCGTCGCTTGTAATCCAGACGATTCAGTGCGCGTACCGCATCACCCTTGCGCAGGCGTTCGGCATCAAGGAGGGCGAGCGCGTCCTCGAGCTCGGATGCGGCCAGGGCGACATGAGCGTCGCGCTCGCCGACGCCGTCGGCCCCACCGGCTCCGTCCTCGCAACGGACCCTGCAGAGGAGGACTACGGCTCGCCGTGCACTCTGGGCCAGAGCTGGGCGCACATTGCCAGTGGCCCGCTACAGGGTCGTCTCAAGTACCAGCTCAACTTCGACATTGACACGGCAGACCTCAAGCCCGAGTTCGATGCCGTCGTACTCGCCCACTGCACGTGGTACTTTGAGTCGCCGGCTGCCGTGCTCAAGACCCTCGCAACGGCAAGCAAGTTCCTCAAGCCGGGCGGACGGCTTTGTCTGGCCGAGTGGGACCTGGAGCCGCTCGCAAAGGAGCAGATTCCGCACCTCGTCTCGGCACTCGTCCAGGGGCATCTGTACACTGTCGGACTCCGCACGGGTCTCAACGTTCGTACCCCGCTCAGCCGTGCCCAGCTCCTCGGATTGTTCCCCAAGGCTGGGCTCATCGCCTCACCACACACGCTGGTCGACACCAGCGACCTCCAGGACGCCGATTGGGAGGTGTACAACGCGCGCTCCGCACTCGAGGACGCCGAGAAGCCCGAGGCTGGCCTCAGCGAGGGCGGGCTCGCGTTTGCGCGCAGCCAGCTCGACATTGTCGCCGCCCTTGCGGCTGCGAAGGGAAACGTGCCGCTGCCGGCATATGCAGTGACCGCGACAGTGGGATAAAGGAGGCCCGAACGCTCTGGTTGTTGCTATTGTCGGCTTGTGACCGTTTCTCCGCCGCCCATCTCGACCTGCCCCGACGACCTGGAACGTGCGCCGTGTCCACTTCACCCTGCACCTCTTTCCCCGCTTCAGTCCTCCATTGCCAATGAACACTTCCGCTCCATGGCGGTGGTGCCCCGGGCAGAAACTGGGCATGGAATGTAATCGTTTTTGGGCGTCGTCTGGCCCCTGCATAATCCGGACAGCGCCCCGAGACTAACCAATGGACTGCGGATTAACTGACAGACGAAGGTGCGGGGTTAATGACGTCGGCGTCGACGACGTTGGCACGGCAGAGTGCCCCCGCTACAGTGAAGGAAGGCACAGAAGACGGACCTGGCTAATCTGGCGCCTCTCGACGGGTCTGGAACTTGCAAGCCGCCCATCACATGTAGATTACTGATCTGGACCTCGGCGGACGGCACCAGCCACCTGTTGGCTGATAGCCGCCAACGTGGTATCGTCCGTCCGATGTCAACGCCTGAACGCGTGACAGGCGTTCTCCATTGGCCACGCATGTCGCCACCACCGACCGCTGGGGAGCAACAAAAGGGGAGGACTGCGAGTTCGATTTCACTCCTTCTCACCACCGAGTCACCGCCCAAACCTTGTCGTAGTCACTCCTTTGGATTGTTGTGCACAGAGTAGTTGCAAGTTCCTTTCTGAGTTTCGACGAGTCGAGTAAGACGGCACCTCGCGCACGACCACACGCCCGCACGCCCCCACGGCCACGGCCACGACCACGACCACGACCACCACGGCGAGCGCGACAACGACAACAGCGACGACAACGACGACACGACAACAGCAGCAGCAGTCTCGCCAGCGGCCTGTCTCTGTCCACGCTCTCCGCCCGCACTAGAGGCGCCGTTTCGACGCCGTTTCGACGACGTTTCGAGGCACTTCCGACGCCTGTTTCGAACGGCTGGAACGCAACTGGAACGACCTCGCCACACCTGTTTCGTGTACACTTCGGCATTTCCGACGGCACGCTGTCCACGACAAGCGTTTCGTCGCCCGTTTCGCGTTCCGCGACATCTCGCGTTCCTACCAGCCACCAGCCACCGCCCACCTCACGATGAGCGTCACCGCCTCGCCGACACCAGCCTCGATGATGGACATAAGGGCGATGCGCGGGTCGCCGCTGCAGTCGCCTCTGCATTCCCCGCTGCACTCGCCGCTGCACTCGCCCTTCCTGACGCCCAGCCGGCGTAGCTCGCCGCTGACAACGCCCACGCTCAAAGGGCCGTCCGGCCCAATACTCTGGGCGGGCGAGACCAAGGCGATTGCGCATACCTGCGACCAGTCGAAAGAGGAGGTCTCCCGTCCCGCCACGCCGTGCGACACTTGCGACAAGCGACAGACAAAAGGTACCGACGCCGACAAGTCGCCCGTTGACGAGGTCGCAAAGATGTTCCCGTCGTTGACGGCGGGGGACAAGTGCCTCATGGAAGTTGTCGGGTCGGTCCCAACGCATGCCGTGCGCTGCTGGGCCGAAGACACTTGCGTCATGCCCGAAGCCCGAGCCGACATGGTCATCGTATTTGTGCCCCTCGGATTCCTGTGGCATCGTGAAGGCTTACGGGATGGCATCAAGAAGCGTGCGAACGCGATGGCAACGGCACGCGCCAAGAAGAAGGGCCACAAAGTGCTGTCGCCACTGACCTCGAAACGGATCGATATCCGCCCGTATAATGAGTTCTACCACCTTGCGCCGGTGCGCTCGCTCATCGTCAACCTGTGCTACGAGCACGACGACAAGTCGCTGGCCGAGACCTCCATCTCGCTCTTCCTCTCGCCCGAGTACGAGTGGCCGAGCGTCAAGGACATCACGGTCATGTTCACACCACGCCACGAGCTCCCAAAGGACTGCCACACTGATCTCGAGTACGAGACCGAGATGGCCGGCATGGCTAGCCAGCTGCTGGGCATCATCCACGATCCAATCATGGGCCTGATGGACTACCTCCCGGAGCATCCGCTGCGGCTCGTTGGCCTGGACGAAATGGATCCGCGGATGCTCGGCAGCGTCCCAACGCCGCGCGAGAGCCCCAGCCAGTCACCAGACTGGAAGTCAGACCCACACCACCCGGACCCTGTGCACCGTCTCGAAGTGGCCGGGGTCTCTGCCGCCATGGTGGCTCAGGAGTGGATCCCGACCGCGCCGCGCGAGACGCCTGGCAAGCCCCTGACTCCCGAGGCACGCAACAAGGAGCTGGCGCTGCACATCCGCGACGCCATGGTGATCGCTGCTGGCTGGCGGTCGGATGAGAACCGCCCACACTGGTACAGCTCGCCCGAGAGCATAAACGAGGCCAAGCGCAGCATCTCGGTCATGAGCCGCGACCAGTGGAGGAAGCAGGTCGGCGAGGAGACGTACCATCTCGCGACAGTGGTGTAGGGTACATGTACATTACATACAACAATTGTAAACCGTCAAACGGTTGTATTGATGCAAACACGACGCGACTGGGGCGTGGGGTATCCGCCTATCCCCGCAACGCGGCATCCCTCGCTTCACGATCGACAAGCTTGAGCATTGTGGGTTGCCGGTTCGCCCCGTGCATGTTCTTCACCAGCGCCATTGCGTCCTCCTGGCTGATGCCGGCGGCAGTGACGTACAGCGCGCGGCCCGAGCTGCCGCGGAACACCTCCCCGGGATGGGTGTTGAGGCCTGGCGGTGTCTCTACAGCTTCCAGCCCCTCCCTCTTGGTCCGGAAGGGATTCTTCGCAACGCCAATAACCACGATCTCGCCGCTCAGCTCGTCGAACAGCCGCCTCCCAAGCCCAGGCTTCGTGCCCGCCTCTGAGACGAGGTCGACAAACCCGTCGACGACGATGGTGCGCGGGGGCGTTGGCGCGGCAGCAATGAGCGCGAGGATGGGCGGTAGCTCGCGCTTGAAGAAAGATCCAGCGACGTAGGGCTCGGCGTCCGCGTGCGTGTACGTGTAGGTGTGGGTGGGGGCCGGCGAGGTGAACGAGTCGAAGAGCACGCCGGCGGCGTAGCCCGTGCTGCTGGTCTCCGTGTCCTTGTACTGCACGTCGATGGCAAGGATGGGACTGTGAGGTGGGGTGGCGTGTGTACCAGTGTCTGTTGTCATTGTCGTGAGCTGGAGAGAGAGAGAAGAGATGAGCAAGAGTAAGGTGTTGTGATGTAACTCGACTGGAGATGATCGACACTCGTCGTGACGTTTGTTTGGTTCCGTGCGGGCATTGATTGCCGATGGCCGTGTGGCACACGACTCGCACAGCGCTGCAACTGGAGGCCCTTGCCCAACGCACCCCCTTGTGACGCTCAGCCAGCAGCTTCCGGGGGGTGTTGGTGCGAGAGAGTCAGTCAACTGTTGCCAAGACTGACGGAGGGATCGGTCTAGAAGGAAAGGAGGCCGCTTGCCCGACGGTCAGAGGGGCAGTTCAGAAGCGCGGCTGAGTAAGAAGCAGCGTTCACAAAGCAGCTCTGGGCCGATTGCTACAACTAGCCGCATACAGCGGTTGTCCACCGCATACTTTGAAACACCTAGTTACCCAAGCAGTGCATGCCGCGAACGCCGAATGGCCTTAGTCGCTAGCCGAGGCGCGTGAGATCCTCTGGTGGCGCCGCACAGTACTTGTGGCGCAGGTCAGTGGCACTGGGAGACGACAAGTCTTGTTGCGTCGCGGGCGCGCGAGTATGCAGCACTACTTCTCCTCTACTGCTAGTGAAATTCTGGCATACAGAAGAGCATGATCTAGCTATGTTCTTCTGTACCAGTACTGTTCGACGACGCCCGCCGTGAGACTAGTCCCCCCTCCTGGCGCGAAAGGACTGCACTCCTTGACAGAAGGAGGCAGCCGCGCACATACCGCCGACGCATCGACCACCCTCTTTTCCCATCTCCAGCCCTCTTTCATCCCATGCCTTGTCACAGGCGACGCGTGCCAAGCTGCGCTGCGCTTCACCACCCACGCCCCAAGTACCCACAAGAGCACCAACCCTCCTCTCACTTTCACTATCCTCTTACTCTCCAGGCTGCGCCGAGCTCAAGACACACGTTCTCTATATTCAACTCACCTTCTCCCTCTCCTAACCCCCTTCTCCCTCCCGACGTTCTAGCCTCCCCTCCCCTTCTCCTCTCTACTTCCAGGCCACAACACCTCACTCCTTTCCCGCCATGTTGATGACCCGCACCCTCGCGCTCTTTGCGCTTCTCTCCACCTTTGTGTCCGCCTCGCCCATCCCTAACGAGCGCGCGTGGGCACGCAACAACATCCTCAAGCGGCACGGGCACCACGGCCTCGCGAAATGCGACTGCGAGGACTGGGCCACGAGTCACGGCTGGACCCCGCCCGCGGGCTGGAACTCGGGTTCGGGGTCTGGCTCCTCCTCTTCGACCGGCTCTTCTTCGGTCAGCACCCACTGGGATGACTCCGAGTGGGAGTGCGAGGAGGACGAGACCGGCGGCACCAACGGTGACGTTGTTGAGACTATACCTCCCACCCCCGATTTCCCTGCCACTTCTTCGGGTGGCGACTGGTCGGGCACCACCTCAGGCAGCGATGCCTCTGGTAACACTGCTGGTGACGATGTCGATGTCGAAGGCGGCGACGATGTTGACACCACCGACGTCGAGCCAGTCACTGGCGGTGACTGTCCCGACGACCCCACTGCTTCCGGCAGCGACGGCACCTCGTCCACTTCCGGCCCCGGATCGACCTCGACGACCTCGGACACCGGCGGCGAGGTGACCACCGGCGATGGCGACGGCGAGGGTTCGACCTCTGGCGGCGAGGACGCTGGCGCCTCTACCGGTACCGACGACCTCGATGACTGCGATGAGGAGGAGGCTGAGGATGAGGACGATGACGAAGAATGTGAGGAGGAGGAGGACGACTACGAGGAGGACACCGGTTCTGAAGTCGGCACCGACGACCTCCCCTACTGTGACGAGGAGGGGGAGGACGACATCACCACCACCACCTCGTCCAACGGCTCCGGTTGGGGATCGGTCAGCCAGGCCCCTGCCGTCACCTCGGGCTCTTCTGACACCACGTCGTCGTCCACTGGCAGCACCGATGCCGACACCACTACCTCGGAGGGCACCACCTCCACCACCTCGAGCTCGAGCTCGAGCGGCTCGAACTCGGCCTCGGTGGAGACCCCTGCCACCGAGTCGTCGGGTGTGACCTCGTCCGGCACCACCGAGACGACCACCTCGACCGTTGACGGCGACGGCGAGACCGACATCACTGCCGAGGGCAGCACCAGTTCTGTTGCCTCGGGCGTCACTGAGACCACCACCAGCAACTCTACTTCGATCGAGTCGGGCACCACCGAGACGACGACCACGCCCGGAAATACCACCTCCGTTGAGTCCGGCACGACCGACACGACATCGACATCGGGCGGCGTGGACACCACTCCGGCGACTGGCGGCAACTCGACCTCGTCTACCACCTCGACTGACACCGAGACCACCACCTCCGAACCCATTGTCAAGGAGCGCTTCAGCGGCACCGCGACCTACTACAACCTCGGCGACCCGTCACAGAACGAGGGCCAGTCGTCGGGCCGCGTCGCGTGCAACAACGAGCTCTACTCCGACGACCAGTACATTGTCGGCCTGGACAAGGACCAGTTTGACGCGCTCGGCGCCGACGCCGTCTGCGGAAAGAACATTGTCATCACCGACAGCGTGACGGGCAACACGGTCGTCGGTACGATCCAGGACCGTTGCGCCACCGGCTGTGACTTTGGCTCGCTCGACCTCACCCCCGCGCTGTGGAACGCCCTCCACGACGGCAAGGTCGACGACGGTGTCTTCCCCATGACCTGGGTGTTCCAGTAAGGTGTCGGCGTGGCCGGCTGCTGTATGGCGACACTGTCGCCCCCTTCTCCCACAAACACTGCATTCTGGGCCCTCACACACGCCCACTCCGTCTGTTCATAATCTCCTGCAGTTCGTCCGGAACGAATATTGTAGATCCGATTCATCTTCATTTGCTGTGGGGTTGGGTCTGGGATATGAGTGACTCGTGTGAGAGGCGTCAGTGATTGCTGTAGCCCCGAGGCTGGCTGCATCAGGGGGCTTCTACATTCTCTACCATTATTCTACTTCTTTCCCGGGTGCAGAGGCCGCAGCTAGTGGGCCTTGACCTTGCCGTTGCCGTTCGAGTAGCCGTTGACGCGCGGCTTGGCGTTGGCAAGAAGCGACTTGATGATGCCCGACGCGAGGACAAACGATGCAATAGTGGGGACAATGATCCACATTCCGTTGGTAGCGAAGAAGACGCCCCACCACACGGCAGGAGAGTTGTGGCCCGTCTTGCACCAACCGCAGAAGTAGTCTGAGGTTGGGTGTGAGCGTTGCCGTGCGGGATTTCGCAGTCGTCCAACCAAGCCGGCCTAGAGCTCATCATCCCACTCACCCTGCAGGAAGTACAGGTCGGTCTTGGACGCGGTCATGACGACGGCGATGAGCGCAGTGACGGGGGCAGCGGGCGAGTCGCCCAGGAAGTAGGTGGTGAGGTTGAGGGCGACCTCGATGATGTTCATGAACGCTGGGGTCAGTTGGGCGCTATAGGGGCATACTTACACTGGGCGTTGGTGAAGCCGTCACCCGAGTTGTACGCGTCAAAGCCATACACCCAGTCGACGTCGGCATAAGGGAAGAGGCTGGGGTGTGAGTTCGGGATGTGGGGTGTGGCTGCGGGGTAGGGCGGGGGAGGTGGTCGCGGCGCGAGAGGCAAATCGAGGTGCGCGAGCCATCTCACGTCGCACATCGTGCCATGGCAGTTGGACGCTGGAGTGTCGTCCACTCGAGAGTGGTCCCCACCCGAGATGCCGACGCCGCCGCCGCGCCAAGCCCGCCACGCCGCTGTCTCGCTCACCGATGCGCAAACTCACTTGTAAGGACCCCAGATCCACGAGAGGTCGCCGCCGGGCATACTCCGGGGGCGCATGAAGCAGTACCCAACGTCTAGGCAATGAGCGCGGTACAAAAGGGGGATGGGCGGAGCACGCGAGCGAGAGCACCGCGTCACGACGGCGTCTGATGCGGCGCGACTACATTCCGCGGCCCGCCGGCAACCAACTCACCCCAGAGGACGATGAAGCTGCTGAGGCCGAGCCAGAGCCTGATCCAGTTGGGCACAGTGAATGTGGACATGGTGGGGTCGTGCTTGGGGGTGTAACGAGTGTCTGAGTTGAGTGAGCGATGAATGCGGTGAGTTTGATGTGGAGAGGAGTGAGATGATGGACCATAATTGCAGATCATTCGACGCGCCTTTGCCCTCGGCGCGGCGCGGGGCAACGCCCAACGCCGGGACACCCGGAGCCCTCGGATCGTACGACGGGAAAGCCGTCATGTGACCCGGCAAGGCGGTCATCTCCACCACACGGCCAGTTACTTTGCATGCAATTCAGTCAAAGTCAGGCGCGAAAAGGCATGCGGAGGAGGTGGACATGGTGTGGAAGATGCGATGAGGGCGAGCTTTGTAGCAGCTCGGGGAGACACTTGGAGGTGCCTGTCGGGGGATGCCGTCCGGTGGTAGCCTCCTTCGCCTTGGCGGGAATGCCGAACATGTCAACGTGGGCAGCGCTGGCCGCCGTGCCCGCTCCGCGGAGAGCCTGCATGCACATACTGATACTATATACTATTAACTACAACGGGATAGATGATCTTTCTTCTCTTCTGGTGCACCTACGTTCAGTGAAAGCCCGCTGTCTCACCGAAGCGAAGGGCGAACTTAGCCCTGCGCGTCCAGCCGGACTTGCGCTCACTCCAGCACGACCCACTTGACCTGCAGTGACCCGCTGTACGCAATGGGCTGAGGCTTAAAGGTGATGTTGTCGTCGTCGCTGGACGAAGCACCGGTGCGCACTCCAGTCCGAGGCTGAGGCCGGCCCGGATCCTCGAGTCCGGCGGAGCTGTCGTGCACCTCGACAGCCTTTAGGCGCGGCGGGGCGTCCACGAGCGGTGCAAGAATATCAAGGGCGCGCTGCTTGGCGTCGAGGACTGCACCTGCATACACTGTCGCTTGGAGCTGTTTGCGAGTCTGGTCCGATAGACGCCATGAGATGTTGAGAAACTGGACATACTTCATGGCCTGGCGTCAGTTTCACTCGCTCTCCCCTACAACTCACCACAGCTTTGGTCACGAACACTTCCAGAGCGCTAAAGTCGTGGAACGTCACTCTCACCTCCTGTTCGACAACGTGGAGCAACTCCCCGCGAGGGTCAACGGGGGTCCCGGAGGTTGAGCTGGTGTTGGGCCACGGCCTGCGGATCCACTCTGTCTTCAGCCGGCCGGTGTGGTATCGGACCACCGGCTTGTCGGGGTTCTTGAGTGGCCACTCGGCGTCAACGGCGGACCCGGCGGCAGCCTCCTGATTCTCATTCTCGGGCGCAAGGGAGCGGATGCTGTCGAGCAGGTCGGTGACATCGCGCTTGAAGACGCGTTGGACGTCGGCCTGGTCGCCTCCTTCGACGCCGACCTTGAGCGTAGCGTCCGCGAGATCAGGGGTGCGCTCGACACGATTCGCGCCCTGAACATTGATAAAGGTGGAGGTGTTGGTAGAGGCCATGGCGCCGGGCGACGTGATCCAGTGTGCAAGTGTAGTAGTGAGAAGGCTGATGGTTAGGAGCAAGATGAAGGAGTTTTATGTGTACGAGAAGACGGATGAGAAGACTGGCGCGTGAAGGAGGGCGATGAGCAAAGCGGTGTGCGGGCCGAAGGATTGCAGTGCAACCAAACATCACGTCAACCAAACATCACCGGGTAGCCTTGGCACGTCGTGGTCAGCTGCGGGGGAGATGGAGTGCCGCCCATCGCGTCGCTCGCACCGTTAGTCAGGCGCCGTGTGCAGCAATGGCGAGATCGGTGAGACATGATGATGGAACAGGAGTGATGTTGCAACATGTTATCTGTGCATATCAGTGCGAAGCAGGATGCGGTGCGGTGCCGGCTGCGTCGCCGGAAATGCCGAACGGTCAACATGGGCATCACTGGAAGACAACCTGTATGCATACACTATCTACTATGAACTACGAGAACGAAGGGATGATCTTTTATGGCACACCTACGCACAGTGCAAACTGACAGTCTCGCTGATGTCAAGGGCGATCCGAGCCCCCCACGTCGAGCCCGACTGGGCCACCTCGCGCCTTCCGCTCACTCCAGCACGACCCACTTGACTTGCAGCGTGACACTGTGCGCAATGGGCTTCGGCTCAAAGGTGAGGTTGGTGTCGTTGGACTTGCTGGATGAGCTGCCGAAGAGCGCACGGGTGGCAGGCAGGGCCCCCGCATTCGCACTCTCGAGGCCGGCCGAGCTGTCGTGCACCTCGACGGCCTTGAGGCACGGCGCGTCCACGAGCGGTGCAAGGATATCAAGGGCGCGCTGCTTGGCGTCGAGCACTGCACCCGCATACACTGTAGCCTGGAGCTGTTTGCGGGTCTGGTCTGACAGTCGCCACGAGAGGTTTGCAAACTGGACGTGCTTCTTGGCCTGGCCAGTGTTAGTTGGGGTTCCCATCTCGCGACTCACCGCCGCCTTGGTCACGAACACCTCCAGAGAGCTAAAGTTGTGGAACGTTACGGTCACCAGCTGCTCGGCAACGTGGTTCGACTTGGCACCGCCGTCCGCGCCAGCCGCGGAGGCCGAGCCGAACAGCCCGCTGCTTTTGACGACGTTGATCTTGGACGTCGGCTCGAGGAACGAGTACGTCGTCAGCCGGCCAGTAGAGTACCGGACCACGGGCTTGTCGGGGTTCTTGACTGGCCATTCTGCATCCACACCGGACCCCGCAGCAGCGGCCTGCTTCTCGGGCGCGAGGGAGCGGATGCTGTCAAGAAGGTTGGCGACCGCCGCCTTGAAGACGCGCTGGACCTCGGCCTGGTCGCTCCCGTCGACCTTGACTTTGAACGTAGCGTCGGCGAGCTCGGGGGTGCGCTCGACACGGTTCGCGCCCGAGACATTGAGAAAGGTGGTGGTGTATGGGGCGTTGGTAAGGGCCATGGCGCTGAGCGAGGGTGCGCGGGGTGCCGGTGGAGTTGTGAAGAAGCTGATGGTTAGGACTCAGACGAGGGTTTTATGTGGACACGGGCGCGCGGGAAGAAGGGCGGCGCGCAAAGCCCCGTTCGGGCCAAAGCATTGCCGTGCAGCATCGCGGGTTGGCGTTGGCACGTCATGGTCAGCAAGAAAGATGCAGCGCGTCGTTCGCACCATTAGTGAAACGCCGTTTGCAGCAATGGTGAAATCAGTGAGACAAGATGGTGAGACACGAGTCATGCGGCAACAGGGCATCAGTGCTGTAGATCCCTGTTGGGGGATGCCGAACGGTGGAACGGTGGCGGTAGCGTTGCCGTCAACATCTGGCATCCGAGAGCCCGTATGCATATACATATCCTATCTATTATGGACTGCACTATTCACTCTCTACTATGAGCTATGCTATGTGCTATCAACTGCAAGACGGGATGGGTGATCTGCGGATGGCGCAGTGCAAGCCGACGGTCCGGCTGAGGTCACCGTGATCCGAGCCCTTCGCGTCGACTTCGAGTTCTCTCTGGCTTTGCTACCCACTCTGGCCCCTTCCGCTCACTCCAGCACTGCCCACTGGACGTGCAGATTGACGAAGTATACAATGGGCTTCGGCTCAAAGCTGAGGGTGATATCGTTGGGATTGTTTTGGCCGGACGCCCCGAAGAGCGTGCCGCGGTGAGGATTCTCGTAGCCGTGGGCTGAGCTGTCCCGGATCTTGACGGCCTTGAGCTGCGGCTGGACGACCGCAAGCGGTGCAAGTATATCAAGGGCGCGCTGCTTGGCAGCGAGCACCGCACCGTGATAACCTGACCCCTCGAGCTGTTTGCGGGTCTGGTAGGACAGCCGTCATGCGACGTCGACAACCTCGACGTCCTTAGTGGCCTGGTGTGAGTTCCGCCCGCTCAGTCTCTACCCTCACCATCGACTTGGTCACGAACACTTCCAGAGCACTGAAGTCGTGAAACGTGGCCGTCACCATCTGCTCGGCACTATAGATCTGCTTCACGCGAGGGTCGCTGGGGTCATAATTGTTCGAGTGGTACAGCCGGTCGCCGCTGGACGCTTCTACGAGCCACGAGCGGGTCGAGAGCCCGCTCGTGTAGTACCGGACCACGGGCTTGTTGGGGTGCTTGATAGGCCACTCTGTATCGACCGCGGACCCGGCGGCGACAGCCGCCTGCTTCTCGGGCGCGAGGGAGCGGATGGCGTCGAGCAGGTCGGCGAGTGTACTCCTTAGGGCGCGCACCCCCTCGATTTGGTCGCTTCCCGTGACCTTGACCCTCAGCACAGCGTCGGCAAGCTCGGGGGTGCGCTCGATACAATGCGAGCCCGAGACCTCGACGATGGTAGTGCTTGGTGCGTCGGTAGAGGGCGTGGCGGTGTCGCCGAACACAATGTTGAGCGCTATCCGAGGTGACGATGGTAGCTGCTGTGAAGTCTATGGCTGGCAGTGACGAGCTGGCAGAGAGAGGAGCTATCTCGGCCTGGGAATGGTGGTCGAGGTGAGTGAGACCGGCGATGTCAGTTGCCGTACAACTTGCATCAGGCACCATTGGTTGACACAGATGTGGTAGGTAGGTGTCAGCCAATAGCTTATGGTGTGAATGGGCGGTGAGAGACGCGCCGTGGAGCAATACTAGATGAGGGATCGTGAGGAGAGACTGGAGCCACAAACGAACTTGTGCTGCTACGAGTCACAACTCACCTACAGCAGCTTCACCCTAGCCCCAGTGACTGATATGCCCAGATCTGACCAGTCTCCCGTTCACTGACAATGCTCAAGCTCGACCCCACCGTCGAGTCGAGCATCCATATCTTGTCCAAGCATCTTCCCAGTCTCAAGAGCGGCTCAAGCCACAACGTTCCGCCCCTGCTCCTTCGTCATCTTCTGTCACAATACATGTCTTCTGACTGGTACAATCATGCGCCTAGCATGGGCGGCAGCTTCACCAGTTACCGTTATTGCCCCAGTTACCGTTGTTGCCGTTGTTGCCCCAGTTGCCGTTGCCGCCGTTGTTGCCCCAGTTACCGCCGTTGTTGCCGTTGTTGAAGTTGTTGCCGTTGTTGAAGTTGTTGCCATTGTTGTTGTTGCCGTTGTAGCCACCACCGCCGTTGTTGTTCCAGTTGCCGTTGTTGTTGTTGTTGTAGCCGCCGCCGTTGTTGTTGTTCCAGTTACCGTTGTTGGGGCCGCAGTTATTGTTCCAGTTACCGTTGTTGTTGTTGTTTCCGTTGTTGTTGTTCCACATCTGGTTGTCGACGTAGCGGTCGCAGTCGCGCTCGCGCTCGTGCTTGCGGTGCTCGTGCTCCATCAGGCCCATGCCAGCGCCAACAATTCCGGCGGTGCCGAGGCCCTCGGCAATGTCCTCGCGCACGTCGTCTCCGCGGGTCCAGGGAGCCATTGTGGCTGTTGGTCAGCTCAGCCACGGGGAACCCGCTTACTGTTCTTCTGCGGTGGTGTTTTAGGGTGTTGAGTGTGAGGACCGGGCTGGGAAGCGCTCGCTCTTGTGATGGAGAAGCAGCATGGCCAACAGCCATCGTCTTTATACCTGGTGATAGGGCGACGTATACAGATGGCTTCGTACTGCCTCAAACTCCAGGCCCACGACACCGTCGATCACGGCCAATTCCCGAATGCGGATTCCCTGCAGTCTCCGGACTTGCTCACGAAGCCAAGCATAGAGGACAGCGCTGATGCCAACACGCTGAGACACTCTCATCTGTGTTCTTGTGCAGCTGCCGCGAACGAGGGGCGCGTATTGCACTTTAATCTCTGGGTCTACTGGCTCGCCCTCTTTGAGGTATAGCATTGTAAGAGTGGGCCGCATCAAAGATTAGACACGGTGACGTGACCTTCATTGACAAAGCCTAGAGTTTGATGAAGGGAAGGGCCAGTGAGGCGAAGCCGGGACTGCAGGCAGTGCACCGCGACGTCATACTTGTCTCTGGGCCTCCTTGCAATGGCACTCTGGCGACAGCTCGGAAGACTGACTCGGGTAAGACGCAACTAGAGACTCTACCGTGGATGTGGACCGGTCGAGGCAACCCGTGACAGCGCGACACACCAGCCCACCAGCCAGGCGACGCGGCTAGTCTCCGTTGGCAGAAGGAAGCGAGGCGCCGGTTCGCCTGATGAGCAGCAACCTTCTCCACGACTTTCGTACTTGCGAGCAATGCACAACCACTACCATGCGACTATACACATTAATAGAACTCTAGTGAAACCAGTCGCGGATATCTACGAGCGCCGACGTGAGACGGCGCGTTCCAGCGCAGCAGCGTACTCGGGTGACACCTGCCGAGTCAGGCTCGCCATGTCCTGGATGACAGCCTCCTCGTCGTCTTGTTTGTTCTTGTTCGATGCGGCGTCGGCGGTGGCGGCTCCTCCAGTGGCCGCTGCAGCGTTCTGCGCCAGCATCATCTTGGCTATCGTCTGACCAAGGTCGTCGGCGTCGCGGCCCGGCTTGGTAAGACGGCGGATCTTGCGGCCCTTAAACAAGAGCAGAATCGGCATAGGGATAAACACTAGCGCAAGAAGCGCAGTGAACGTCCCGGCCCAGCGCGGCCCCATGGCATTGTACATGTCGACAGTGAAGAGAGGGAAGATGACACCGAGAATGGAGCGGGTGACGGTGCCCGCGGCGAGGACGGATGCGGCGTACATGAGGTATGCGTCGACGTAGTTCATAACGCCGAGGAAGACGAGCACAAGGCCCGCACCAAAGGGCACTGTCGCGATAATCGGCGCGATCCAGTGGATTCTGGCAGGCGTGCCGGTCCAGGCGAAGATGAGTAGGCCGACAGGGAATAGAACCGCACCGATGATGGTTGACGGGAGACGCGCCTCAGGCGACAGGTAGCCCTGTGCGTTCAGGTCGCGTGCGTACTTGGGGTTGACGTAGAGCATGATGAACGCTATGGCGAAAAACGCGCCAATAGAGACACCGACGAAGGCAAGACCGGCGATACCAGGTGACCAGTGTCGCATGCCCTGGAACACGAGAGGGAAGGCTGTGAACTGCATCTGATGGGCGTTAGGCGACGACGCGCAGAAGCACTCACAAAGAGAAGGGCATAGATGATGGCCATGCTGAGAGGACTGTGAGCGCCGACCACAAGGGAGCCAAGCGTTACTCACTACAACGATGTGATAGCCACGATCGGTTCGGTAAACAGCAGAACGTAAGGCACCTTGAGCTGGTGGAGGAAGAGCTGCTTGACCTGGAGCGGCTTGGCCTTGTCCTGCGGGCAGCGGTAGACCTTGCCCGTCGCCTTTGACAGCAAGGCCGCGCGCCTCCGCAGCAGGACTGGTGCGTATGTTTCAGGCATCAGAGGCGACTCGACTGCCGTGAGGACGGCCGAGAAGATGGCAATCACGGCGGCGACCCACACCCACGACGACTTCTGCGACAGGAAGCCGCCCGCAACGGGTCCGATGGCTGGGCCGAGGAATGGCATAACCGAGAAGACGCCCATGGCGAGGCCGCGCTGCCGTGCCTCGAACATGTCGGCGATGATGCCCCCCGAGTTGGTCATAGTGCTGCTCCCGAACGTGCCGGCAAAGAAGCGGAGCACAAGCAGCGTGTTGATGTCCTTGGCACCGCACACGCCGGCGTTGAATGCGGTGAAGGGGATGTAGGTGGCGATGAACATGATGCGGCGGCCAAACACCTCGGACATCGGGGCCCACAGCAGCGGGCCGACTACGAACCCGAGGACGTAGATGCCGGTGACTGGGGGTCAGGGGGTTACTTTTTGTGTCGGGGACCCACTCATAATGTAGATCATGTTGTTGTGGCCTGGGAATTCATGACGCAGCGACAGAATGGCCGCACTGAGCATTGAGGAGCCGACCGATACGGCGAGGACGCCGGTAGCACCTGTCACGGGTTTAGCTCAAGCCAATAGCCACCAGCGTCACTCACCCATGATGGTAACAAACCATTTGTACCAGTACTGAAACAGAAGCGGGTTCTCCCTATCCTTGAAGCCGTCGTCGCCGTTGGGGAGCCAGTTGACGACGTATGGGTCCTCATCTGTGCCCGAGCCGGGGTACGGGTGGGCGATGATCCGAGACCATGGGGTCACATCCCTCTGCCATGGGCGCTTCGGGATGGTCAGGTCTGGTGCTGCTGATTGCCCTGCGGCGAAGGTATCCGACGTGTGCTCCTTTTTTGTGTCGCTGGACGGTCTCAGTGTCGGCGACGACATTGTATGTGAGTGGGGTGTGGAAACGAGTGTAGAGAGTTGGATGGCTGTCGCCTCTCCACACCATCCACCACCTTAAGGCATGCCTTGTGCCATCGGGGCGACTGAAACCTCTAACAGTTAATCTCACGGGGCCCGGCGGCCCGCGAGGTCCAGATTGGGAACAGTGGAGCGGTAGCGGGCGAGCAGTACGGACAAGCCCGATGCGGGGTGCAGTGGGTATCCATGTGATACCCTCGGCCTCGGGAGAAGCGTGTCGGGGTTTACTGTGGCTGCGCAGTGCGTGAAAAGTGGACAAGGCTGACTGTGGACGCCGCACGCGTCTCGCGGCTCCACGGGGCTGGTGCTGCGGTGGGCGCTGGCACGCTGGGCCTCGATCGCTCGGCACCGAGCGTGCTGAGCAGCGCGACACCCGGCTGGCTCCCCGCCCCGCTGCCGCCCAGCACACATGCATGATGTACGCGGCACTGCACCCGCCAGCGACGGCGAGCACGCCCTCAGCGGTGCGTGCGGGGGTCTATTGTATGCAGCGCCAGGCTGGGAGCGGGGTCTTGGCGTGCGTCCGGCATGCCGGTTTGTTGGCAACTACCGCAGTCAGGCACCGGCGCCAGTGTGGGTTAGCTCGGAATCTCCGATACCCCACTGTTTACATCGAGTAAGGCTCACATTAGCCGGTTCTAAGATTAGCTGTTTGGTATGACGTGAGAGGGAGGGAGGGAGGCTTGGTGGTAGCTTTGGATTGTCGATATCCCCCATACGAGGCACAGAGGTTGGTTGAGCATCCGCCAGAGGCGACGAACTCCCACCACCGTCGCGATGGTCATAATCACAGCGATCACATCACGCGACTTTTGACTACAAAGTTACCCACAGCGCGCCGCCACGTTCAGTCGATGCCCGGCTTTCCACTTTGTTCGTTCGGCGGATGAGAGAGCAGACATGCCCGACCAGCACTGCTCTATTGTCATACCCCTATACAAGGATTCACATACGGACGTTCACTGCCCACGGCGGTTATTTCGATTCCAGCCAGAACGCCAACCGGCACCCTCGAGCTTCACAAGTTGAAGCCCCACAAAGTGAAGAGTTTAGTCTTGAAGTGAAGGGCCTTCTTGCCCCATTCGCTTCCTGAGCAAAGCATACAAGAGTCGAGGCCGAAGCTGCAAGAGGGCGAGGACACACGGCAGATGTTGGCCTTTGATCACGTGACATGCTTCGGCTTTTTCCGACCAACTTTGGTTCGGCTCGTCTGTCGACTGACGAGTCTGTGACGTTTGATCATCCATCTCACTCCCTTGCCATTTCACAGCAGCAGCATGGATTCGGAGCAGCAGCGCCGCATGCTGCTGCCCGAGGAGATCATCTACCACATCGCATCGTGCATCGCCGATGTCGGAGACCTCTGCAACGCCGCGGCGGTCTCTCGGCAATGGCAGCGAGCGTGCACAGCTCACATCGGGAGACACCTCCGCGATGTCGTCCCGCGTGATCCCCGGGAACTCGAGCTGCAAATGACCAAGGCCGCCAAGTTTTTCCTCGGACAACCATCTCGCAAGCCTGACAAATGGAACGACATCCCTTGGCGCGCTCTCGGTAAGGACATGTGGAGCGTCGGAGCTGACGGACAGGCCTGAGATACTCTACCCGAGAAGACGCGATGGCAAGAAACTGGCGTGAGGGCAATGTTACCACCCGCTGGGTTCCCCACGTGTTTGAACGCGACAATCTTAGCATCTCTGCGGTATGCCCCCACAACGGAGAAGTGTTCTGCACCAAGGACTACATCTGGGACCAGCTCTCCACCTACGACGAAGACGGTCATGAGAGGAAGTTTAAAACGTTCAGCTTCGACCACAGCCTGATTCCAACGCCTGGCACAAGGTCTGGAACATTCTTCCCGAGCAAGTTTCCCGACGGCGCTCACTGGGGCTGTGCCAATGTGCCAGGCATGGGGCCCGTCCTGTTGTTCGCGCCGGACGTTCCCGAGTTTCACGAGTCGGACCAACCCCATCCGCACAACACGGAGGACAATGTGGTGGAGATCTGGGTGACACGTGAGGACCGTGACCGCTGGACAGGCCTAGACAGCCTGGATACCACAATACAGCCGCCTCGGCGCGCTGAGAACCCCATTCCTGACGCAGCTTGGGGCCACCAGGAATGGCACTACCTCGCGACGATCCCATTCTTTATCGACCTGTGCGAGGAAATTCCTCCCCTAGACCGCGTACTTGCTCTGCATGTCGACTATGACCGCGAAGGTCCGCGCTCGCTTGTCGCCGCGCATAGTCATCTGGGGAAGGCCTTTGTGCGACGTGTTGCGGAAGCTAGCAGGATGCTCGACGGTCAAGGCAAGCCAACGTTGGCGAACACTGACAACCTCGTAACCATTTATGAGCATGGACTCATCGGTGACATTTACATGAACGAATGGGAGGAGCTTCTTTGCGTAAGTCACCCTTCAAGGCACAGTAGCTCTGTACTTAGCGGCTCAGTACACGTACATCGACAACAACTACGTCTTTGCGGTGGAGAACTCGGCAATCTCGGTGTGGTCGAGGGCGACGGGAGAGCACGTCGTCACGATCTACTCGAATCTCGTGCACTGCGGACCATTCTTTGACTTGGACGCGCCTGTGCTGCAGGAGCAGTGTCGGGAAGTACAACAGACGGTGCTCAAGAGGCAGTCTGAATTGGTGCCCAGCGCGACGACAGCCGTCCGGCATTTCAACATCGAATGTGTTCTGTCCGATGACAGCAGGTACAGTGACCTCGTCTATAGCGATACGCCCGCAGACGAGTTTTTGATGGGCCCCAACACGTGAGCTACGCTGGTGAGATTGTGCCTGACTTCTCAGTCTCGTCCTCGCGGAAGGCAATTTGATGCTGTGGACAGACGGGAGGTGGCTTGTCCTTGTCGATTACCACTCGGTCTTTCAGCGCGCGTTGGAACTGCCGAGGGATGAGGAACAGCCCCAGTTTTACCAGGCGCCTGATGGAGAAGACGAAGACAACCGACCACCCCCACCAGTCGACCCCCGCCTGCAAGAAGTCGTCGCACCCTGTCTCATGACCTTTGGACTCGACAGGGGAGACGAGGGGCCAGTGTGTCGGATCTATGCGTGCAAGCATCGCATGCTTTACGCGACAGTGGGTTGGCTGTTCTCGATATTACCGCTCTTACTCACACAGCCAGGAACAAACCACATACATGCTTGATCTGTCGAGGATACCCCGTCTCCCTGCCGCCGAGCCCTTCCGCATCCCTGTCCTCGAGCTGATCGGCGTTGGGCGAAACCTGAGAACGGGCGGTTACCATAACAACCGGTTTCTCATGACCGACAGCTCGGTATATGAAGTCGTAGCGCTCACCGAGTCGCAAGAGCATGGGTCAATGGGTAACGGCTACTTGGAGGCAACGCAAGGTTTCCCAAAGAATGTCAGATGGCGTCATGACTGGAGCTGGCCGCCGGAGCCCGGGGCAGAGCTTGCCTGTGAGACATTTGATAGTCAGCAGAGCTAACTGGCTGCAGGCGCGATCCGCGTTCTCTCAGCTGAGCCTCACGACATGTTTGCCGGCGCCCCACACAGGGGTGTCTCGTTCGACGGCTGGGGTGCGTACCAGGAGAGCAACTACGTTATCGATTCGAAGACGGGAGGCATTCTGGAAGAGGACATGGGTGATGAGGGACCAGACGGATGGGGCCAGGCAGCGCTCAAGACCAGTGCACGACACGCTCGACTCGCGGCAGTGCAAGGCAGCAAGCCCCAAGAGGACCTGATCTGAGCAGTTGTCCAAAATCAGCCACTGCCCTTGGCACGCTGGACGCATCGCCACCTGCATATGACGACGGCGAGACGTTCGACCGCGACGACGAGCAGGGGAGTTATTGAGACTACGGATGATCGTGAAAGTTATGCATCTGTCTGCCACACCTGTGAGCATCACGGAGCCGACGAGGAACGCCTTGCCGCAACGAGTCAACATCGCGCCACCGAAAGGCACGGTTCGTGTGAACAGCGCCCATAACTCACTCTGTTAACAACTGCAACATCCACACTGGTCTTTCCGATGCGGCGAGTCAACCATCCAGCTGTGCGCCGGGCGCGCCGGGGGCCACCTTGTGACCGAGTCAACGAGGTGGCGGATGAGCGGCAAGCCACCGAGTCGCCACTCGTCAATCCCACGCCGCTGGCCGATGGCTCGTTCCCGCACATTGTGGACCTCATCATGCTCTACGCCACGGCACACGACCCCTTCCGGCTCCGGCTCGTCTCGCGGCGCGTGAAGGACATTATTGACTCGGTGCTTTGCTATCACATCAGCCTCGCGATGCACACGGCCCACCTCGCGGCGTCCCAGAGGTCTGACGAGCCGAACTTCGCCGACCCCGCGACCGCGCTGCTGCCTGGCGAGTCTCCCGTCGACACCCCGTACCCCGTCTACTATGCCCGCACGATGATCGACTACATCGTGGATCCCACCAAGGTCGTCGGCCCAGGCATCCCCTGGCCGCGATACGACCGGGCGCACCACCGGATCCCGGGTCTCAAATGGGGCCACGGCGTAACCGCCGCTGAGGAGGCCGAGTGTGTCCGCCTCGTACGCCGGTTCACTAAGATTGTCGACATGGACGACCTGAATGCGGAGCCGTGCCGCCCGTTCAATGGCGACCGGCCGTTATACAATGCGCTGTCCAATATCGACATGGTGCGCGGGTACATTGGAATCAACGTCTTCTTCCCGCGCACCGCCGTGGTGTTCGACGACTCGAGCCTCAATGGTCGCACCCTGCCCTTCCCCTCGCAGCGCTCGTGCCAGGTCATCTCGCCAGGAGTGGAGACACTAGTCGTCAACGTGCACCTCAGGCTGTGGCCAGACCCGCACCGGGGAGAGGGCCGCATTTCCTTCCCACCCCAGCCGCACAGCCTTCGCAAGGTTGTCGTCCATGTCCAGTTCCGACAGAAGGTAGAATCGCGCAAAGAAAGGGCTACAGAGCCAGGGGCAAAGCGTGGGATGTGGGACGGATTGGTCGAGAGCATCGCGAGTCGCCTCGACCTCGATTGGACTGTCGTCGGCCTCAGCAACAAAGAGCTCGCGCCGACCGTCATTGGACTCTACGGTCCAAGCAAGGTCATGACAGCACCTGAGCGCCTCCGGCAAGCCATCCGCGACGCCTCCAACCACATAATGGGGCGCAACAAGCAGGGAGTGGTCGACTATTATGGTGGCGCACTCACCGAGGCCATTGCGCGCGTGAGGATTGTGTCGACGCGAGACTATTGCCTCGAGGTGGGAAAGCGACAGTACGAGCGCGAGCGGGTGGCTTTTCCGTGGGGAGTCTAGGGTATGCATCAGTAGTCATGTCGGCGCCGATTGCGAAGGATACACAGCCACACAGCATGCAGAGTGGTTGCCGAGTCAGCGCCTGCACGAGCACGTCAGGCTACTACCTTGCATGCTCGCAGTGCATGCAGCTCGACACACCTCTGACTCGATTTACGTGGTGCGCACAAGTTGAAGTTTCATGTGCCCGCCGACCGTGTCGAACTGTGAGCACTGCCACTCCGTCTCCGTCTCCGTCTGTAAGACGATGGGACTTAAAATGCGCGACTGCATCTGCTCTCACAATTAATGACCACACACCCACGCCAATGCACTCTGATAAGATACTGCAAGAAACCAACAGACATGCCGACCACCGACCAAGACAGAACGAGCCATGTAGCACCACCCCCGTTTACGGTTCCACACCCAAACACGCACCCACACCTCTTCCGCCAGATCCTTGAAGAGCCCGGAATCTATTGGTACATTCATGACCTGCGTGTCGTCTCGCGCGCATTCAAGGATATCATCGACGAAATCCAGTGCAAACACCTGATCGTGCATATGCGCGAGCCTGTCAAAGTCTCCGGACGCGTGGGGTATAAGGACGAGATCAAGGCTTTGAGCGAAAAGAGCAAGATGCCAGGTGCCATGACTCGCTTTCCAGGGGAGGAACTCATCCACCCCGACGAGACGTACCGCATCACCATCACAGACATCACCTGCGCAGTGCGAGAGTGGAATAAGTACCCTCAGTACGACTTCCACATCCCATGTCTTCGCGCTCTTTGAAAGAATCCGTGGGACTCGGTGGAACAGCGACGCCCGCTGGAGTTTATCAGCAAATACACGAAGTCGGTCGAGTTCAGAATCATGTGCAGATCAGAGTTGGAGCAATACCGCGAAAGCAAGTACAATCCACCAGAGATCAACACCCGCCAGGTCATCATTGCTCTCCAGAGCAAAATTAGAGGCGTGCGTGGAGATCGAAACTGGTTGACCGACACCATCCCCAGCTGGCCCCAAGGGAGCTTTGAACCCGGATTTGACTGGGAAGACTACCGCCAGAGCCTACACGGACGCCCGTTCCGGCCTTTCGAGGTGGATGTCATTTACGGTGCGTGGTCGCTCGATGGCAAGCGGTGGCAGCGTCGCTGGCCAACCATCGAGCCTCCGGAGCCAAGCTCTGAGACGCACGTCATCCAGATCCACTACGACAACCCCGTGCCAACGCCTGAGGACACCGCTTCAGGCATGCTGGACGATGTGGTGGCAACGATTGCCGGCCACCCGCCCTGGACTGGATCGTTGTCGGTGATGAGAAGATCCTTGATCAGTTCTGGATCGGGCTGTGGCCACCCGGCATCGGGACAGTGGAAGCGCGCCTACAACGCGCTGTGGCTGCGCACCGGAGCGAGCTGGACGCCACACGACCACAGGGCGGCGATGACTCCCACCGTGTTACTGGACACGTTCGCTTCTTAACTCGTGGCCAGCACAACGGTGGTGTGTATGGAGTTAGCTACATGCGGGTCAGGCCAAGGGGCCGTTATATCTGGCGGCTGCCCCTCATCTTCTCCCAGGAGGAAAACTGGCCCACGCCCAAGATCCACTGGCATGAGCAGAAGCGCCGTAGGGCGGTAAGGATCGGCGTGAAGAAGCCAGATAGTCAATGACGTCCGTGTAAGGTGGCGTTGGATTATGGCCTGAAGGTGGCGACGTAGCTGGTATCTAGTGTCCACTCATCCGTCACTTCTTCTTCATGATGCTCTGTTTCACAAGTTCAACGAGAAGACTGCTGCTCAATGCCGTCGGGCACAGTCAGTCTTCATCAGTGCATGTATCAGTGTCACCGGATACTTCAGTGACCGTATGACGACGCTGTGAGTGGTCATCATGCCAAGTGTTAGTCGCGTTGTCGTGGCTTGCTCACATGCTCGAGGCCGAGTTGCACCAAGGGCAAGGCGATAACAATACACGCGTCGCGGGGCCCGACGAGAAGCGGCTTTCGGTGTGTCGTCATTGCGCTTGGCGTGGTCAATCGTGGTGTTGTCTCAAGGTCATGTGCCCGATCCTCGGCCATGATCCCCCCCCACACATCCGCGGGGTAAGCCGAGTAGCCGGGTGAGACCGACGGGAGCCTCAACAGATACATATATGCTGGGGGCTGCATGGAATGGGCATCTTGATACGATACCGCACTCACCATCATGTCAGACGCGGACGACGGGCAGCCCTCTTTTGCGGCCATCGACGCGCAAATCACAGCCAAGGGCGGGCCGTTCGAGATGGAGACGATCGAGCTGAACCACGGCCCTGTACGCGTGTGGAAGCATGTAAGCGGTAGTGGGGGTTAGCGATAGGTGCTGACAGCCTTGTTCAGGCGCCAGCCAGCTTCCGCGAGTTTCTCGAAGGCCGCCTGAAGCAGTGGTCGGACAGGATCATTATCAATGAGCCCGTGCCCTTGCCCGCCGAGCATGACGACCGCCAGGACATCACGTACGGCGAGCTGCTGGCCCACTCGTACAAGCTCGCAGCGTGGCTCCGCGAGCAGGGCATCGGTGTCGGCCACCGCGTTGCCATCGGCGGGCACAACTCGAGCGGGTGGATCACTGCCTTTGTTGCCGTGCACTTCCTTGGCGCTGTCCCCGTGTGCCTCAACTCGACACTGTGGGTGAAGACAGCGAAGACGTAGCTGACACCGGTAGCACCCAGGAGGTTCAAGTTCACTGCCTCACTCTGACCCGCCCCAAGATGATCCTTGTCGACGCCGCCGACGCCGAGGTGCTGGCTCCTGTTGCAGAGGTGCTCGCAGACTACCGGATCGGTCCGATCTACTGCTGGAACAGCGGCAAGCATCTATCGGAGCGGGCGCAGGCCTACGTCGAGGTGGGTTTGGGCGCAGGTGCGGGCCTTACTGACGACAGGACTTGAGCAGCATCTCGCCGCTGCCCGCGTCGGTCGAGGCGGTCAAGAACAAGAAGGGCTTCGACGTCACCCCCGAGAGCGACGGCCTGGTGCTCTTCACATCGGGGTGGGTGGGGATTCTGACAGTACTGACGAACAGGACCACCTCACTCCCCAAGGGCGTGCTCATCACGCAGCGTCAGGGCATGCAGCATGTGCTCACGGCCTCGGTCCGTAAGTCACAGGCCGACCCGACGCCAGCTGACAGCAGCCGCACTGCGCGCCGCAATGCGCATGGGTGTCCCTCTGGCGATGGCGCTCCCCGTCGTCCACGACCCACCCGAAGAGAGCAGGGCCGTCCTCATGCCCGTGCCTCTTTTCCATGTGACCGGCCTACTGGCCGTCATGATCCGCATGTTCGTGTCTGGCGCCAAGATGATCTTCATGCGCCATTGGAGCGTGCCCGACGCCGTCAAGCTCATGATCAAGTACGAGATCCGTCTGATCAGCGGCGTGCCGAGTATCACGACGGCGATTCTCCAGTCCGGGCTTCTGCCAGACGACTTTGAGATGGACGGCATGTCGTACGGCGGTGCTGCGCCTCCCAAGCGTCTTGCCAGCGACGTGAGGAAGCGGTTCCCCGCGGCCTTTGTGTAAGCTCACCTCTTGTGTGAGACACCACTCACCGCGCAGGTCGCACGGGTGGGGCATGACAGAGTGCTCTGGCCTGTTCATCGGCATCGGCGGCGAGGACTACATTCTACGGGTGTGTGGGTCGTCGCGGCTTCGCTAACGCCTGCCCAGCCCGAAGCCGTGGGCCTCGCGATTCCGATCGGCGACATGCGCATTGTGAGCATGGACTCCCGCCAGCCCGTGGCGGCCGGCACGCTTGGCATCCTTCATGTTCGCGGAGGCTGTGTCATGAAGGAGTACCTCTACAACGAGAGTAGGTCGTGGCGGCCGTGGGGTCGCTGACATGTACCCAGAGGCCAACAAGGAGAGCTTCACCGCCGACGGCTGGCTCGACACCGGCGATGTCGGGTATATCAGCGACGAGGGGATCCTGTACCTGCGTGACCGAGGTAGGCTACTCCTGTCACATACACCGCTGACAAGCTAGCCAAGGACATGATCATCCGTGGTGGTGAGAACATTGCGTCGGCCGAGGTGGAGAACGCAGTTGCGCAGGACTCGCGCATCGCCGAGGTTGCCGCCGTTGCCGTGCCGGACCCGATTCTCGGCGAGCGCGTCGGCGTCGGAGTCAGCCTCGCGCCACGCGCGACAGCAACACCAGAGAGCATCATCGCCGAGGCGGACAAGCGGCTGCGCCGCCCCGCGCGCCCCGTCGTCTGTGTCATCTTCAAGGATGGCCTGCGTGAGTCCGCCCCCCTTCTGCGTAGCTGACCCCAGCGATGAACGCCAATGGCAAGGTGCTCAAGAACGAGGTCAAGGACATCGTCAGCGAGCAGTGGAAGCGCCAGGGCAGCAAGCCGCTGGGCGAAGAAGCCAAGGCGCGTCTGTAGACAGGGCAGTTGTGTTGGAATGCTTGTCAGATGTTACATGTTACAGTGAAGAAGTCGGCCCGGTGATCGGCGCCAGCAACGCGGGCAGCAGCTGCGCGGCGTCGCCAATGTACACCAGGTCGCCTGGCTCGGCGGCCTCGGTCTCAGGATCGAGGTTGACTGTCACGACCTTTGTACGCCTTGTCCGCGCGCCCTCGGCGTACGCGGCCGCCGGGTACACAACCGAGCTGGTTCCAATGACCAGCACAATGTCCACTGGCTTGGCGTCGATCCACACGTCGACCTCGCGCAGCATCCGCCCGTCGAGGTTCTCGCCAAACCACACCACACCAGGGCGCTGGATACCACCGCAACTGCAGTGCGGGAGCTCGGACGTAGGGATCTTGGGCACAGGCCGGCTGGGGTCGAGCAAGGGATTCTCGCCGGCTGGGTAGTCTGCCGACGCTGGCGCGAGGGCGGGCACCAGCGGGTCGTCGGTGTTGTACTTTGTCTTCTGGCAGGTGCTACACTTGACGTCGAAGAGCCGCCCGTGGAGGTGTCGCAGAGAGTCGGTGGGGTGTCCCGCGCGCTCGTGCAGGTCTGCGCTCAGCTTGCGACTGCACGGACCCACTCACTGTCTACGTTCTGTGTCAGGCAGAGAAAGTCGGAGCCCTGGGCCTTGGCCAGCGCTGCAAGAGCCCTATGCCCTGCGTTCGGCTCCGCCTGCAGACACACGTGCCGGCGCCAGGCGTAGAAGAGCCATACGAGGGCCGGATCGCGGGCGAAGGCGCCCGGTGTCGCGAGGCTTGTCGACTCGTAGTTGCGCCATAGGCCTCCGGCGCCGCGGAACGTCGGCAGGCCTGACGACGCCGACAAACCCGCACCAACGACGGCAAGGATGCGCGGGCTGCCGCGGAGCAGAGTGTGGAAGGCTGCAATGTCGGACATTGGGTGATGAGGAAGTGGAGGGTGCGGTCGACTACAACTCGGTCATCTCCGCCGGTCGGCTCATGACGTGATGCCCGACGACGACGAGATGATGTCTCAATCATCATTTCGTTCTGTCCACTCTTCAATGTCCATCGCGGCGCTCCACTACCCACACATCGTGGATCGCGTCTTGGTCGATGCCGCGCTGTGCGGTGCGCACCACCTGCGCCTTCTCTCTCGCGCAACCAAGGACCTCGTCGACGCCGCCCTGTGTGCCCAGATCATAGTCGCGCTCGACATTGAGGACACAGACGACGATGTGGACGACGACGGCCGGGGGTTCTTGGGCGAGAGCGCCGACATCCCGGCATGGGTGACACCCGCTCAGCTAAACAGGCGTGCGCGGAGCATGGTGCAGGGCATCTACCGGCGGCACGGCGGCCAACTGTCCCGAGTCCCCGGCCTCGACTGGGCCCACTCTCGCGACGAGACTCTTCGGCTGATTGCCGCCCACACGACCCTCGTTGACACGTACGCTCTCACAAACCCGATGTGGGATGGGCTGCCTCTCCCCCGCCCGGCCGACCGTGCTCTGATTCGCCTGCTCGCCGAGCTCCCCTGCCGTGGGCCGGCACACACCTGGCTGGCGACGCCCCGCGCAACGCTCTGGGGCAGCCCGTACCACGGCTACCATGAACACCGCTACGCCGTGTGGGGACAACGCCTGTGTCCGGACACTCGCGCACTCGTCGTACATCTCCGCTTCGCCGATGAGCAGCTCGCTGCCGACCTGAATGCGAGGATGATGGGGTGCGAGTTCGAACCTCCCGACCCCCACCTCGTGCGCGTGTTGCTGGCGTCTCCTGGGCGCACAAGCCTTGATGAAGTGACAGTGCACCTTAACTGGGCAGGGATAAAGGACGACAGCGGTCAGGGTGTGCTCGACGGGCTAGTCGACGTCATTGCCCACCACTACCATCTGCGTTGGACCATTGTCGGTGTGGGAGACGCTGGCACGGAGCGGTTTGAAGTGACCAAGCGTGTCGGCGGCGGCGACCGCGGGGCAGCTGAGCGTCTCCGCGAGGCCATCCACCTTGCGGTAGTGGAGCGCGACTCCAGCCGCACCAAGACGGCAGAGGCTGAGCTCGCGGCCCGCCTGTGTCTCTTCACGACGGCCGACTACCGCAACCTCATGGGCGAGCGGGCCTTCGCCGCCGAGCACGACGCATGGCTCGGCGCCGGGCTCACCTGCGGTGACTTTGAGCCCAGCAAGTATGCTGGCTGCACGTGCAACGCGTGCCGCCCTCCGGAGGAGTACTGGTAGATGCTGTAGGCTGCATAGTGCATTGGTCTCGTAGTCTTCGTGATGTTTCTCGAGCCATACACGCCTCGGCGCCGGGTCCTTCGGGCCTCCCAGAGTGGGGGGAGGCCCCCACCCTGGCATCCCCGTCGGCCATCGGCCTTCTCGACAACGCAACACTTACAGAGAGCCATCTACTCTACGTGATCACTGTCAGACCCACTCCTAGTCATAACTAATCGCCAGCAACACGACAAGCAGCCGACGTGCCAACTCGCCCCATCCCTAACGAGCTGACCATGAGTTCGAGGGAAGGCCCGAGTTCGGCATCGACGACGCCTTGGCCATCCACTGCTCTCGACATAACGTCGTTCCCTACAATCGTCGAGGACATACTCTCCATCGCTATGCAAGAGGCCTTCCGCAACCTGGATTCCGCGCCGTTCCTCCACTCCCTGCGGTGTGTCTCGCGCCCCCTTAGGGACACTATCGATTCCAAGCTCGCGCAACACATCAGCCTCGAGCTCGCCCTCGAGACAATCTACGATGCCGAGTTTCTCGCCGAGGTGAACGCTCTACTGGCCAATCCACAACTCATCATGCGAGGAGAGGAGGAGCCTGAGTTTTACCGTGACAGACGGGGTCACAAGCGGCAAGCTGTGGTCGGCATCTTCCGCCGACCGAGGGTCCAAACCAGCATCGGGGATCCAACCAGCCGGTCTACCCAGCGTATACCTGGCATGCGGTGGGGCGCCGGCGCATCAGCTGCCGACCAGGCCGAGTGTCTCCGCCGTCTGCGGGACACTGAGTCGGTGGACGCAGCAGTTGACAACGACGGCTACGTCCCGCCATTGCTGCGCGATCGCCCGTTGCTTCACGCGCTGCGGGACCACACCAAGTGTCCAGTTCCAGAGTCCCTGTGCCCGCCTCTGTCCTCTACCACCACCTAGGGGTTGATCCAATGCAACCGCGTAAGCGTGATACATCATGATCACAGGTGCAGCTGGGCCAAAGACTCTTGAGGTCAGGGCCTTAGTCTCAACATGTACGCTTCATATGGTTGCTGCTGTAGACTGGAAGATGTTATGACGTAGTGACGCGTGTCGCCCACGTTCTCGCCCTGGGGAGCCCGGCTCAGTACTGTGCATGATCGCTGCCGTACTGCGCACTGCCCTGCCTCTGGCCAGGCGCCTGGCATGCCAAGCAAGGGCCAAGATTAACCGCAGGCGACGAAAGTCAGTGGCAAGCCTACGCAATCACGCAAAAGCAAAATCCTCATCAACAAGATCCTCCTCGTCACTGCGCTCATCGCACACTACACATCAACAACATGGCCGAGACTTCTCAGTACCAGCCCGGCGCACCACCAAGCTACGGCGGTCAGTACCAGCAGTACGGCCAGCCAGGATACCAGCAGCAGCCCTACTACCAGCCGCCTCCCGGGCAGTACTACCAGCAGGGACCACCTCCACCAGGACAGCAGCCCTACTACCCCCAGCAACAGCAGCAGCCATACTACCCCCAACAGCATCCGCAGCAGCAGCAGCCTTACTACCCGCCGCAGCAGTCAGCACCCCCGCCGCAGCAGGAGCAGCACCATAACAACTCGAACAACGACAATCACCACAGCGGTGGCAAGAGCAAGCTGGGAGGTATCGGCAAGAGGGTGAGTAGATGCGCATGGGGGTGCTGGGTGTCCACCTCTATTTTCTTACAGACACTGACTTGGCGGCAGCTCGGAGACGCCATGTTGAACGGTTTCGGCTGGGGTGTCGGCATGAGCCTCGCCAACCGACTGGTCGGCGTCAGTGAGTATGGGTTTAGGGCTATAGCTGATACTAGTCTGCGGCAGCTGTGGGCGCTGATACACGTCTAACGGTGGGCCCGAGCCGGGGCAACCAGAACACAGGCAACACCGGGAGTGCAATTGGGCGGCGGAAGGTGGAGGCCCCGGGCGCCCGGTCCGTTCGGTACGGATACATGGGACCGGCGCGACACTCATGGATGGTGACGCATATGCATTTACATTCGAGAAACGGAGAGGCAGCGAGAGGCAGGGGAGGGAGGAACAGGGGAGAGGGATGGTAGTGGTACGGGGCGGTGGGTGCTTGCGTGGGTGCAGGATACGTCTGCACGAGCCGAGACGTCTGCCGAGGCGCAGCTGATGGTGTCCAGGAATAGTCGGGCTGGGCTCACTATAGAGCACCATGCTGCAAGGTGGGTTAGACGCTGTCGTCACTTTCCTCATCTTGGCGATCCGTCCGGACTGAGTGATACGAAAGTCAGTCTCGTCGGATGTCGGGCTTGCGTCAGTGGCTGTCGGTCGTCGGAGACTGCAATTGCCGCCGGCAACTCGAGACGATTGCTGGCATGGAGCAGATGCAGAAGGCAGAAACCACAACCCTGTTCAGGATGACAGGCTTTGACTGAGTGGCATGGCCACATTTGCGCACGGACCCGGGGACCCGAGCAAGCGGGATCAATGCGCGAGTCGCGTCAACCACCGTCACCCGGCTCGTTGTCGCCATCAAAACCGCTGCCGCGGTCATCGCCACCATCAATCAAACCCCCACCATGCCGGTCACCTACCACGAGGGCGACCTCTTCACGACCACCGCGCAGCACCTGGCCCATGGTGTAAACACGACTGGTGTCATGGGCAAGGGCATAGCGCTGGCCTTCAAGCGCGCCTACCCCACCATGTTCCCGCTGTACAAGGCGGCCTGCCAGCGCGGCGAGCTTTTGCCCGGCGGAGTACACGTCTATCTCGCCAAAGACGGGACAACCTTGTACAACATTGCAACTCAGGACCGGCCAGGCCCCCGAGCCCGCGTCGAGTGGGTCCGCGCAGGCTTTGACGAGGTCTGCAAGCTCGTCGCGGAGCGAGGAGGCGTGCTTGCAATCCCCCGTCTTGGCGCGGGCATTGGCGGGCTCAGCTGGGATGATGAGGTAGAGCCCGTCGTCTTGGAGCTTGCGGCAAGACACGGCATTGACGTGGAGGTGTGGTCACTGGCGTGAGCCAGTCATAGCTCGTGAGTTGAACACAGTGCGCCCACAATTCTCGGAAGTCCAGGTTCTTGAGCTTGTTACGGTGACCCCGTGTTTGGGCCTTGCTGATGATGCCGAAGACCGCAATTACGCTCAGGCAGTTCGGGCCGTGGCGTGACGACTGGTGCGCTCACACGGCCGCCTCCGACTCAACAGCACCGCCTCTAACTCAACACATGCCACTCTTCTCGCTCAATGACGTCGGATCCTGCCGAAAGCGTCTGGGATCGTCGCGATGGCAGGCAGCGATCATGGAACCGTCGGAGCCGCCGAGATCAGCCTCTCCTCACGGCCACTGAATCGTTCATACGTCTTGGCTGGACGGCACCATCAAATGCGGGCTTCCCACACGGTGGTCCCAGTGGGTGGTGTCAACCCACTTCACGAGACCGCACGGTATGCAATAGCGGTGCAGTTGCCCGCCAGGAGCCGAGGTCTGGTCCGAGATACGCTATGCATCATGATAGCGGGATACAAGGTTGCGGCCGTGAAACGCATGGCGGGGTGATGACTGCGCCCGACGCAGCATCCCGTCCAATGGGCCAGAAGTGACCGACCACCCCCACCACCCACCACCCCCATCAGCCTCCTCCGATACAAACATGCTCCACCCCGCCGCTCCAGCATCTCGTACGCGGACTCGTACGCGGAATAGGATGAAACGCGCGTGGTAATGGCGGGATGGGCGGGTATTCTTGGTTCAAACTTGCTGCCGTAACAGCCAACCTCGGAACCAGCGGCGTTCCTGCTACTCCAGAGGCACTCGAAACAGGGCACACTCCGTGCTAATACCTCCCATGCCTGTTGCATACGGCATCAATGCTGCGTTCTCGCTGGCTAATGCTCTTTGCCTGCAGGAGAACGGACGAACTGGTAGCTGATATCACATGCAGTGCAGAATTGCCCTAACCCCGAGACCCACAACGACCGCGGGACAGGAACGTTGCTGTTGAGGCTTTCGAGGGCAACACCACGCGGACTCAAGGTCGTGCACAGAGGCTCCCACTGAATACAGGTGTTGACATGCGCGGAGACTCGGTGCTGTGAGTCAGTAAGCACGAGCAGTGATCCTCGAGTGGCGAAATTGAGCCCATGGGAGAGACCTCTACGTGCAACCATCCTCGCCTTGCTCTGTTACAACAAGCATGAATGTTTAAACACACGACTGAGCCAAATTCAGTTGTTCTATTATTGGCCAAACTATTCGTATCGCGCGCATCATCAACACTACGACGATTACGGGAGCGAGGGGTGTGGCCGCGTGTGTAGCAAGACCAACGACGTACGACGACACCGATGACCCACGCACGAACGCGTCCTCCGCCTTGTCAACCAGGCACCTCCGCCGCGAACCAAACACGAGCAGAGCATTTCACCTCTGCCCGCTCTCGGCCGACCCCGCCTTCTGCTACATGCTGCTGCTCGTCGTGATGACAAGGTTTCCCACATTACGATATTCCCCTGGTTGCCTGCGTTGTAATAGTGGTAGCTGCCCATATCCTCCGCCCTGTCAATCTCCTGCGCTTATGTGCGGGGAAGCTGACATGCCCGCGTCGGAGCGCCGAGCGTGGGCCAGATGGTGTTGTTGTGTCGTCTTGATGGCCCGCCCCGGTAAGATGGCAAGAGGAGGTTAAAAGGCTCGTGTGCGGCTTTTAATTCTCAGTATGTGATACTGGCCTCCTGCAAGACTCAACACCGACATCGTCACGCAAGACCCAAGACTCAACTCGGACAGTAAGGTGACTTGATGCCAGGGGGCCGACGGAGCTGACCCTCAGCAGATCGGATAAGGCATGCACGCTGGCATCCTCTCTCTGGCCACTCTAGCCCTTGCGGGTGCCGCCAACGGTCAGTTCTTCGGCGGCGGTGGACCTTTTGGTGGCGGACCTCCCTTTGGCGGTGGTGGCCCTCCTCATCGGCCACCCGGCGGCGGAGGTGGCGGTGGCGGACCCGGCTGGGCTCCGTGGAACCCGTGGCACCCCCGCCCGCCACCTCGCCCTCCTCACCGAACCACCCAGCCACCCCGCCCATCGACGACGACGTTGAGCCCGAGCCCGACACTGTCGCCCAGCCCAACGCAGACGCCGACAGACTCGGCCACCACATATCCGTCCTCGCAGCAGTCCGCCACGACGCCTTCGTCTCCCCCACCCGGCTCGTCGCCCACTGCCGCGCCCACCTCGTCCGGACTCAACCAGACCCTCCCCGTATTCCCAAAGAGCTCGATATGGTCGTACCCTCTTCCACCACTCCCCTCCAACACTTACTCGGCAGAGGAATCCGTCTTCACTGCGGCAATGGGCGCTCCTGAGGAAGGATACCAGCCCATCACACGCAGATACGAGTTCACCCTGGGCACGTCTGCTGGAGGGCCCGACGGTTTCCAGCGCCTCATGTACACCATCAACAACCAGTTCCCCGGTCCGACCATCGAAGCAAACCAGGGCGACACCATCGAGGTTACCGTACACAACAACCTTGACCACCCCCAGGCTATCCACTGGCACGGTATCCGCCAACGCGGCACAAACCACATGGATGGAGTGCCGGGCATTTCGCAATGTCCCATTGCTCCCGGTGCCACCTTCGTCTACCGCTTCACGCTCGAGGACGAGATGGGCACATACTGGTACCACTCGCACTATGGCAACACAATGGCCGACGGACTTTCTGGTGCGTTCATCGTCCACGCCAAGAATGACCCGTGGGTCAAGGGTCGCGATTATGACGACGAGCGTATCATGTTCCTGTCCGACTGGAACGACCATCTGTCCGCGTTCATGGTCCATCGCATGGCGAACTACTCGGAGGGATACAAGGGCCAAGCTATTCCTACACAGCCTGACGCCGTTATCATCAACGGCATCGGACAGCGCGAGTGTGCGACTGCCCAGCCCGACGCCACATGCCTGACCACCAAGCCGTACGAGTTGAAGGGCAAGATCGGATCCCGCATCCGTCTCCGCCTCATCAACCCCGGTTCCCACGGCATGATCCGCTTCTCCATCGACCAGCACGTCCTGCAAGTGATCGAGGTCGACGACACACCGATTGAACCGCTGTACCTCAAGGAGCTCGCACTCGACCCAGGCCAGCGTGCGTCTGTCGTCATCCATCTCAACCGGGGCAGTCAATTTTCAAGCTTCTGGATCCGTGGTGGCCTCGGTGCCAGGTGTATCTTTGGCGGCCACTTCATCGCCGGCTTCGCTGTACTGCGATACACCGACTTCAAGGGCGAACCTTGGTCGATCGGCTCGCCAAGAACAGCACCGTGGCCTGGCCTTGGTGATGGCGAAACGCTTTGCCAGGACATTGACGAGCTATGGGACGTAAAGCCAAAGATCGTGGAGAAGCCGCCGGCCGCTGCATTCTCTGTCCAGCAGATGGGCACGTCGTTCGGCCAGTTTGTCGACCGCAAGACACACGAGCCGTTCGTCGGGTTCGGCATGAACTCGATCAACTTTGTCAACATGATCAATGACCCTGCTCTTGCAAAAGTCGAGGACGGCGTTCCGATCAATGGCAGCAATGTTGCGACACTCGTCTACGAGCATGATGGCGTCGGCGGTGCCGATGTCATTATCAACCAGCTCGACGTGGGTCTCACTCATCCTTTCCACATCCACGGGCGACCATTCCACATTCTCGCTCGTGGCACCGGCGAGTTGACCCCCGACAAGGTCAAGGACATCCAAGTGAACCTCGTCAACCCGTTGTATCGTGACACCATCACCATCGGCTCTCGCGCTTGGGCGCTGGTTCGCATCCCGACGGACAACCCGGGCGTGTGGCCCATCCACTGCCACATTGGATGGCACTTGTCGGCCGGAAAGCTCGGCCTCATCGTCATCCGGCCTGACGTTGTTCGCAACTTCGACAAGCCTCAGGACTGGAAGGACCTGTGCACTGGCCCCATTGACGAGATTGGCCCCGGTCGCCGTGACATAAGCCTGAATGTCAAGAATTACCTGCCGCCCAAGGCGCGGGCGGCCCACAACGCTGAGATGATCGAGTACTACGCCAACGCGAAGCGCCAGGAAGTCGTCGCATCAGCGTCCACATCTGCCACGCCCGCAGCGTTCAGCATGAACCGCTCTGTGTTCACTCTCGTCCAGGGCGGCCAGACTCTCGTCGGCTCGGCCGACATCCCGGACCCCACTCCTGGGCCCGAGCCTGACCCGGCTGCCGTTGCTGCCTACGCTACCATCACTGGCGCAAACGCGGTGACCAACCCGACTCTGGTTCCTGCTGCCACTGGTGTGGTGACGGCGGCTGCCGGTGGCGCGGCTTCTGGCGCGGTTTCTGGCCAGGCTTCCATCCAGAACCCCGCAGCAACGCTGGTTTCACTCTCCGCCGCCATTCCCGTTCCGACCGGCTTCACCCCCGTCGCGCCGGGGATCAAGCCGGACGACAAGCCTGAGGCCGGATCGCTCGAGGCTGCCTTCAACGATCCAGGAGAGGTGCCTCCCACTGTGCTCGTCAGCCAGGGCAGCACACCGGCTCAGGCGGCCGCAGCCGCTGGCGTCAATGCCAATGGCGCCGGCGGCAGCGGCGGATCCAACAGCACCACGACCGTAGCGGCCAACAGCACCGCGCTGCCGGCCCCCGAGACACCAGCCAGTGCTTCGGCCACTTCTTCCCCTCAGGGCGATGTGACTGCCCCCATCAAGAGCACACAGCCGCTTCAGCCGGCTGTCTCGTCTGCGCCCCCAGTCGAGGCCGCGCCCTCGCCTTCCCCAAGCGCTCCTCCTGCCGACGGCGGTAGCAACCCAGGAGACCCAGGCTTTGCACCCAACTAAGAGACAAAGATGGACAGTGAATGAGCGTGTAGCTTGAACAATCACATGCATGTATTAATTGGGTGGCTGTAGCAGTCCGGCGGAATCCGCTTAAAGGAGGCAAGGGGCCGTCTGTTGTCGCAAGCCCCAGTTCGGCACCACTCCGCAGGTCAATAACAAACCGGCAACTCCCCCGCCAGGAGAGACTGACCCCACAACCCAAGTTGCGCACCCCACAAAACCCTCCGCATCTGCAACGTCTCCATCTGCCATACTCCCTACCCAGAACACCATGCCACCCACTGCCATCATCTTCGACGCCTACGGTACCCTGTTCGACGTGTACGCTGTCACCGCCCTCGCCGAGACGCACTTCCCGTCCTCTGGCGACTCTCTCGCGCAGCTCTGGCGCCTCAAACAGATCGAGTACACGCAGCTGCGGACACTGGCGGATCCTGACAGGCGGGGCCACTACAAGCCGTTCTACGAGATCACGCTGGATGCACTGCGCTTCTGCGCGCACAAGCTCGGCCTGGAACTGTCGACTCAAGCCGAGGGCGAGCTCATGGGCGTGTACGAACGTCTGGACGCGCATCCTGATGTTGTCGGCGTCTTGACCGACCTCAAGAAGCGAGGAATCCCCATGGCGATCCTGTCCAATGGTAACCCCGCGATGCTCAAGACCATGGTCCAGGCCAACGGACTGGACGGCGTCTTTGACGACATTTTGTCAGTCGACACGGTGAGGGCCTACAAGCCTCACCCGGCAAGCTACACCCTGGGCACCGAGCGGTACGGCGCGAAAGCCGAAGACATTGTGTTCGTGTCGTCAAATGGATGGGACGCTGCTGGTGCGACATGGTTCGGGTACAATACTTTCTGGTGTAATCGTGCTGGCCTACCACTTGAACAACTCGACGCGATGCCGAAGCGCGTGGGCAGAGGACTGGCAGACCTGACACAGTACCTCAACGACCTCGACATAGGACCCGAGGGCCACGACCGTGCCCTCCTCGACGTGCAGGGTGCGTAAAGCCGCCTCCTGAACACAGCTGTGTAGGAACTTTAGATGAATGACTAGATTGCAGAAATAGCCCCGAGCCCAAGTAGTGATCTGTTGCATTGATGTTGTACAAATGAGTGCGGTCGCTGTGACCTGAACCATTGCTTTCCGAACTCGCCTTCGAATGTTTGACTGCTTCTTTCTTCCGCAACTTACAGCACGTAGCGGAACGAGTAGTGGTGGTCGCCCGTGACACCGGCATCGTCCTGGGCCTGCTTCTCCTCCTCGGTCATCCTGTCGCGTGCGGCGTTGCGGCCGCGCCAGATCAGGTACTCAACCGTGAGGGCGATCATGCCAATGACCCAGAAACCCAGAGAAGCCGCGTGGCCGAGAGTGTAGTGTGGCTTGTCCTTTGTGCGGTAAATCTGGCCGGCGATGACACCGCCGATGTTACCCATGGTCTGCTGCATACCGACAGACGTCGAACGCTTGCGGTAGCCGGCAATGTTCTGACCGAGCCAGGTGATGTGGAGACCGACGGCGATGTAGATGCCGACGGCGGCGAAGAAGCATCCGAGGAGGTTGACGCCGACGCTGTGGACCGGGATGATGAGGAGGATGTAGCCCAAAGCAGTGACAAAGCTGAGGGGGAAGATGAGCCAGTATCGCATCGAGTAGCGGTCGGAGATGAGCGCGCCGATGAGGTAGACCATAGCAGCGACAAAGTAGACCGGGGCGGTGAGACCTTGCGAGGCAATCTTGTCGAAACCCATTTGGTTGACAATGACGACCAGGAATGTCGCAAAGCCGTAGAGACAGACGTCGATGCAGAGCTGGATGAAGCCGGAGAGGTAGATGACGGGGTCGGTGAGCGCCTTGCGAACCTCGATCCAGCTAAAGCCCTCGTCCTTGGAGTAGGACGCCGACTTGGCCTGGCGAACGTGCATGAGGAACATCTGGCGGTCCGACAGATACTTGGCGTCCTCGAACCGGTCGTACATGGTGAAGAAGACGACGAAGCCGACGAGGACAGTGATGATGCCCTCGATGATGTACAGCCAGCGCCAGCCGGCGAGGTTTGCGATTCCGTCCATCTTGAGGAGACCGGCCGCGATGAGGCCACCGACAATGCCAGAGATGGCGCTCGAAATGAAAAGGTAGCACATGCGCAGGGCGAGCTCCTCGCGCTGGTAGAACGTCGTCATGTAGAGGAACAGACACGGGCTGAGCGCCGCCTCGCACGCGCCGAGGAGGAGACGGCAGACAAGAACCGTGGCGTAGTTGTTGGCAAAGCCGTTACCGATAACCACCGCACCCCAGATAACGACGGTCGTGGGGATCATGCGCGAGGGACGGAGCGTGCGGAGGAGAATAGTGGCCGGGGTTTCGAGACAGACATAGGTGACGTAGAAGATCGACGTGGCAACGGAGAGACCGTTGGCGGGGAAGTTGAGGTCGGTCGTCATACCTCCAACAGCGGCGTTGCCTGTGGGTCAGCACAATCGTCCAGTGCTAGTGGGTCTACCTACCAATGTTGGCGCGGTCCAGGAAGGCAATGAGGTACAGACCCATCACGACCGGCGCGATGTGAAAGTCCAGTGTGCGCAGCAGCTTCTTGTGCTCGGCCGGGCTGATCTCATAGTCGGCAAGCTCCTCCTCGCTCATACCGTGAGGGCTGTCGGGGATGACCTGGGAAGAGACCTTGAGCTCCGGGTCGGCGTTGGCCTTGTTATCAGGCGTGTGGGCGGCGGCCTTCTCGATCGAGGTGGTGGATGGAGTGGACGCCATACTGACTGTTCTGGCGGGGGGCGGATGTGGGGCCATGGGGACCCAGACAGTGCCGTATTTATGCTGCCCAATGTCTAGCTAAGAGTGTTGTCGACAGTCGAGTTGATGATGGTTGTCGGCAAACGCACGGAGAACGACTTGGTGAAATCTGCGCGGGTTTTGGGCGGACCTCAGTCTGCGCCGTGGTCTCGGCAGATTCGGGGAGATAAGGCTGGGTCGTCCGCGCGGATGCCGCCCTTGGGTGAGGGTCAGCATAGTGGAGGACAGGGTGTGAGTGATCTCTGTCGATGTGAAAGGGCTGTTTTTGAGCTCAGTTGACAGGAGTAGAATGGGGCGAGCAGACAGGGCTGCGTGATAAGCCGGTGTTGCTGACTTGACTTGACGAACCAGGGAGGGGTCGTGCATCAATGCCGAGTCCCGGACCGGTGGATGGACATGTTCATGCACCATCTGATAGGACTGCCGAGACGCGCCTGGGGGTGAGAGCGTGTCGGTGACGAAGTGTCGGCGACGATGAAGTTGCCGACACATGGCCACTGGTGGCGTGGAGAACGAGCGGGCACGGTACGTCTTGCTTCACCAAGCCATGGCCCCCGTCCTCAACAGTATTTTCCTCCACCCCCGCCCTCTCTCACACGCATCGGGGCAACATCGGCCCCGCGGAGACCACGCGTGACACTGCACTCGGCGCGCCCGGGCCAACTTGGCTGTGCGAAACGAGCCCTATTGACGGCGGTTGGTACAAATCTGCCAGCCGCCGAGTTCAAAAGCCGCGCTTCCCCCGCTCTGAGCGGGAAACCCGCGGAGGAGTCTACTCCACCGAGGCGACAGCAACATGAGCCCTTGATCCAGGCTGAGCTCCGACCGATACCCCGAAGGTAACGACCACCACTGCTGCCATCCCCCGCGCCGATTCCGTCCCATTGATTTCTCTCCACCACTTCTTTCATCCACTCACACCACCATGTCCCCGACACCGACACTCAAACGGAGTCCCACGCCGAACTCGCCAGCAAGCAACAGTGCGCGGAAGCGTCAGCATGTGTCAAAAGCGTGCTTCAACTGCCGGGACAGGTAGGTGGGGGCTGCGGAGCGTCGTTGGGGTGCGGGGGTGGTGGAACGCCTCGTCCGCCCGGTCGACGTCGTCGGGATACGGCAGGATCTCTCGCCCCATACATCCCGTCCGAGTCCCGCGCGGCTGACTTTACAGAAAGAAGAAGTGCGATGGAGTGACGCCCGTTTGCGGCACTTGCAAGACCTACAAGGTGGGTGCGGGGTTGGCCAACCAGCGCGAGCTGACCCGCAAGGACGACTGCATCTGGACGGACAAGGCCGACTTCCGCAAGTCCGTGTCCCGGTCCGAGGCCAACGCCCTGCGTGCGCGTGTGGCGGAGCTTGAGGCGGCGCTGCGGGCCAAGGAGAGGCGCGAGGCCATGCCGACGCCAGCGTCCACCTCGCCTGTGGCGCGGTTTGGGCAGGTCGCGGGCCGAGAGACGGCGGAGCCCGGTCCGAGCAGGCCGCGGTCGTCTTCCCACGTTGGGTCGCAGGGGCCAGACAACCTGGGCGAGATTGTTGTGAGTGGTGGCTATGACGCTGGTGGTGTTGCAGGCGACTGACGCGCATCAGGTGCAAGACGACCATGGCCGTCTGCGGTTCCATGGCCCCACGTCGGCGTTCCGTCACTCGCATCAGCACGCGTCCGAGCCTCTCGACTCGACGAGTCCGAGCACCTACTCTACACCGCGGCGAACCAATTTGGCCGCCCATCATGTTGGCGATTCGGCGGAGACCGAGTTTCGGCGCTGGCTCCCAGATTACTTTATCAGCAAGGAGCAGCATGACCTCGCGCTGGACCGGTTCTTCCGTTACTTTGCGTGCTGGGGTGAGTGGCTGCTCGGGAGAGTGTAATTGACCCGCCAGCTCAGCGCGTTACTCCTCACCTGTTCTACCGCGACATGGCAATTGCGCAGTCGCACGACCAGGCCGATCTACCTGTCGCGACGCCAAACTACTCGCCGCTGCTGCACAACATGATGCTGTCGCTCGGACTGGCGTACATGGATGAGGAGCATTTGCGATCCCCGGCAACGAGACGAACTTTTGCAAAGGAGGGTATGAAGCACATGGAACGGGAGTGCGCAACGCCTTCTGTGGCAACGGTCCAGGCGCTGTGTCTCTGGTCGAGCCACTCGAGCACGCTCGGCGACCACAGCCTGGGCTGGGTCAACTTTGGTCTTGCCGTGAGACTATCCTATGCTCGTGGGTAGGGCTCAAATGGGGCTCGCTGACGACGATAGTTGGGTTAAACGTCGACACTTCGCCACTCGTTGCCAAGGGGCGACTGTCACAGGAGGCTCTGACGCAGGTGGGCTGCAAGACTGTGATGCGCTCTAACACCCCCAGCGCAATGTTACATTCTGGTCATGTTTCTGCCAAGAGGAGACCTGGGCAATTTACATCGGCGGTGTGCCCTTCATCGGCGACTACACGTGGGTCAAGGTGGCCTGACACGCCGTACTGACCTATCAGTGTGCCCCTGCCAACGCCAGACAAGACAACCGATGATCTCCCATGGGTGTGGCCGCCCGGCCCATTTCAACATCTGCCCCCACAGCCGGGCTACCTCAGTCTCGCGTTTGTGCACACATCCCGGCTCATGCAGATTGCTGCGGAGATCACCAAAGCGGTGTATTCGGGGCGGTCGGACAAGTCGGCTTTGGTGCGCGAGGGGACGGTGCAGAAATGGGCGTGAGTATTTGTGCATTGGGTATCAACTCAAACCCTTCAGAGAGACTCTGGACGGGTGGCTAGATGGCCTCCCCCGCCCGCTGCTTGTGGCGCCAGCATCGCCCGACCCGGTCGTCCCGCACATCCTCATGATCCACCTCGCGTGGGCGTGGATCGTTATCCTGCTTTTCCGGCCGTTCAGCCAGGTGGTGTCCAGGAGCCCTGGTAACTCGCCCGCCGTGGACATCAGCACTGCTGCCATGACGGTAAGCGCGTAGCGTGCTCCAAGCTGACATACAGCGATGCCACAAGGCCGCGCTCAAGATTGTGCAGCTCGCAACGTTATGGGAAGCCCAGCATGGGCTCCGGTACACGGCCATCACGGCTCCCCAGTTCCTCTACACGGCCGGCACCACGTTCCTTCTCGCTGCGGCGCAGGCGGCCCTGCCGTCACAGGCTGCTGCAGCACTGCAAAAGGCTCGCACTTGTCTGAACTATCTGGGCGAGATTGGTCGTACATGGGTTGCGGCCAACCAGAAGGCAGCGATCCTGCAGGACCTGCTCAACGAGTATGCAGAAGCGACGCCCCACCTCACCCCGTTCTTGGAGAACATTGCGGCGGCGGGTGGTCAAGACGAAGCGACATTCGACTTTGGGTCTAATATGGCGGCAGTTGACGCACCGAACAATGCCTTTTGCTAGTGAGTGGCTGACGGCGGACGCTATCTGACCCACAGCCCTGCATCAAGCACAGATACAATGACTTGGGCCGGAGAGTCAAACTTTGACCACTTTATCCAGAGCTTGATGAGCCAGTTTGCCATGCCTCTTGGTGCCGAGGCCGACTTGTTGTCGCTTCTGCAGGTGCCAGACGAGCCGTAGGGCGTTGGTCTTTAGTTCTGTAGCTGGCAGCTGTTGTGCGTTCTGATGTATGTGTGTAATGGTGGAGGGGCCGAGCCCACCTACCTCTCCGCTTCGATCTGGGTGTTTCGCCCGCCATGGCTCACCCGCCAACGCCGTATCAGTAAACCCGCTCCTTGACGGCTTGGGCCCCTCGGCTCGCCCCTCGGCTGGGTGTCCTTCTTGGCGGAGAGGACGCAGTGGCACGGTTGATATGGTCGAGGAAGCAGGCGTGGCGCCCCGTAGGCTGTCGGGATTCCGTCGCCGCTGGCCCACCGGACATCTCCGATCGTCGGGAGTTGAATCCCGCCCAACAACATTGCCGACGTTGGCATCCATCCATCGCTCTCATCAACAACTACAGCGTGGGCGACGAGCACACTGCTCCCTCTGTGATGGTCGACACATCGCCGTCTCCGTCTCCCTCGCCTTCGGCCTCCGACGCGGCACGCCCTCCCCGCAAGCGCCGGCATGTCACTAGGGCTTGTATCCAATGTCGTAAGAGGTGAGAGGGGCGATGCTACTACAGCGACTGATGGCAGGAAGAAGAAGTGTGATGGCTCTGATCCGTGTGGAACGTGTCGGATTCACAAAGTGAGTACCGTTAGTGATGCCGAGCTGATGGCCAAGGACAACTGTGCTTGGGCTCAGAGGGATGACTACCGCAGGTCGCTGAGCCGACAGGAGGCAAAGTACCTCCGTGGACGGGTTGACGAGCTCGAGGCCGAACTGGAAGCTGCCCGGACTACTGCGGCAAGTATAGCTGGCCCCAGCTGGAGCAACGTTGAGTCGCTGCTGTCGCCGAGTCGCGCGAGCATATCTCCAGTTGTCGGCACTGCACGTCTGGCCAACCCGTCACCACGTCGCCGGTCAGCACAAGCCGACAACGTGGGCGATTTGATGGTGAGCCGAGTGGTTACTGCATTCTGACACCCAGGTGCAAGACTCGCACGGTGGATTCCGCGTCCACTCGTTCGCCAGCGCGTTCCGGCACCATGCCGTGGCCGAGCCGATGCAGTCGTCACCGGCCGATAGGAGAGCTGGACGGCCCCGTGCGCCTAGCGCTGCTGCCTTTGGGCGGTTTCTGCCCGATGTGTTCCTCACACCAGAGCAACACGAGGCGGCGCTGGACAGGTTCTTCCGATACTTTGCCAGCTTCTGTATGTTTTGGCAGTCGTCATGAGCTGACAGGCAGGCCAGCGCGCCACTCCCCATCTCTTCTACCGCGATATGCGCGTTGCCCTCGCGCTCGACTCGACAGCTGACCTTGCGGCTGCTGCACCAAACTACTCGCCCATGCTCCACAACATGGTTCTTGCGCTGGGTCTCAGCTATGCAGACGAGCCCCACCTCCGCGCCTTGTCGACCCGGCGCCAGTTCCTCGAGGAGGCCATGCGGCACATCGACAGCGAGTGCGTTGCGCCGTGCGTGGCGACGGTCCAGGCGCTCGCCTTTCGGGCAGGGTACTCGTCGACGATGGGCGACTACAGTCTCGGGTGGATCAACTTTGGGCAGGCGATACGGCTGTCCTATGCTCGTGAGTGGAGGCGTCGAGGTCAAGCTGAAACCAGTCGGGCTGAATATTGATACGTCGCCACTTGTGGACCAGGGCAAGATGTCGCACGAGACGTTGATGCAGGTGAGATGGGAGGATGGGACGATGCTGAAGCGCAGCGTAATGTGACATTCTGGACGTGCTTCTGCCAAGAGGTGACATTTGCGACGTACATCGGACGCACACCGTCAATTGTTGACTACAGGTGGGTGGAGGAGCCGACGAGTGGCTGACCCCAGTGTGCCCCTTCCAGAGCCGGACGCCGATACGGACCAGCACTGGTGGACGTGGCCCCCGGGACCGCATGCCCACCGCCCGGCCCAGCGGTCGTATCTCAGCACAACGATGGTGGCTACGTCGGCTCTGATGCTCATCGCGGCCGATATCACCAAAGCGTTGTACACAGAGCGCGCAGACGTCGCTGCGCTGGTTGAGAATGGGACCGTCACGCAGTTTCAGTGGGTGAGATCCGGCTGTACAATGTTGACAATCAGCGACGAGCTGAATGCATGGCTCGACGGCCTCCCCGAATGCCTCCTCGTAACCGAGCAATCACCCGCCCTCCCACACATCCTCATGCTGCACATGGCATGGGGGTGGGTGGTGCTACTGCTCTACCAGCCCTTCTCGCTTTCTGCACGCCTTTTGCACACATTGCCTACGGGAACAGCAGTAGGTCTGGCTCTCCCAAATTCCATCTCACACCCAGTTCTGTCAAATGGCCTCGCTCAAGATCCTCAGCCACTCAATGATATACCGCGATACCCACGGGCTTCGGTACTCGTCTCCAGCCGCCCCACAGTTCCTCTTCACTGCTGGCCGGACTTTCCTGCTTTCTGCAGCCCAGACAGGCGTCCCCGCTCAAGCCGTGGCGAACACGCAAAAGGCCCAAACGTGCATCGACCATCTCGAGGAGCTCGGTGCGACCTGGCCATCGGGGCGGCAGAAGGCTGATGTTCTGCGCGACTTGATGAGCGAGTATGCTCGTGCAACCCCACAGACATCGGAGCCGTTGGGCGTGGGAGAAGTGCTTGGCGTCGGGCAGTCTGCAATCAACCGGGCTCTGGATACGACGCTTGCACCGCCCGCTCCCAACTATGATCTGCCTGCGGTTGACAGCGTCTCGCTCGAGCAGTTCATTCAGAGCCTCGCGTTTCAAAGTGCTGCGCCACTTGGCGGCGAGCCCGAAGTTATGGCCTTTCTCCATGGCATGTTGCCGAATCTGTAGCTGGTGTAGTTGTACAGTCACAAGTGGACCCATGTACTTTCGGTGTGCTACGATCGCCATTGCGTTTGCCTTGGACACTGCCTCCATCACAATCTGCACTACAATACCTCCTAAAACTCAACGTTCGCCGCATCAGCTAGTCGGCCACGCGGCTCGAACCCTGTGCCACTCTCCACGACCTCGCCCTCGCCCTTGCCCCAGCCACCGCCGCCGGGAGTGTGGATCTCGAGCGCATCACCGGCCTCGAACCACACTGTGCCCTTGCCACCAATATTGACCTTGCGACTGGGCACATCCTCACGAGGCGCCTTGACCCAGAGGTTGAGGCCGGTTTTTGCGTCGCTGCCCCCGTTGGCACCGTAGGGCGCACGCGCGCGGCGCTCGCTCAGCATCGACACCTGCAAGCTCTGGAGGAACTGAAGAGTGCGTACCGCACCGTTGCCGCCCTTGTACGCGCCCTCACCGCCTGATCCAGGGCGGAAGTTGAACTCGCGCAGAATGACAGGGTAGCGCCGCTCCAGGATCTCGGGGTCGGTGATACGCGTGTTGGTCATGTGAACGCTGAGGTGTGGTGAGTGGGTGTGTTCGCCGTACGTCGTCAACTTACTGCACGCCACTTGTGCCGTTCCATCCCGGTCCGGCGCCGCTGCCACCTGCGATGGTCTCGTAGTATCCCCATCCTTGTGTAACCTCGCCGGTTACGGGGTCCTTTCCGCCAACACCAAACGAGAGGCTAGAGTCAGTGGGGGTCGACGCATATACCTACTTGTTGCAACAGCCTTGGCTGGCGGCACATGCGTTAAAGGCCTTGAGCACAACGTCGGTGATTCGCTGCGAAGTCATGACGTTGCCGCCGCAGACGGCAGCGGTGGGTGAGGGTGACAGCAGCGAGCCCTCAGGAATGCGGATGTCGAGTGGCGTGAGGCACCCGGCGTTGAGTGGAATGTCCTCTCCGATCATGGAGCGCATGCAGTAGATGACGGCCGCGTTGACGACACAGACGGGCGCGTTTAGATTGCCGCGGAGCTCGGGGCCGGTGCCCTCAAAGTCGAAGACGGCCGAGCCTGTGGCCTCGTCGATGTCGATGGTGAGGTTGATCGGGCTGCCATCGTCCAGGTAGTCGATTGCGTGGAGGTGGGTGCCGAAGCGCTTGGCAGTGCGAACGAGCATGTCTCGGACGGCTTGTTCGGCATTGCTGAGGTCATAAGCGCGCGTCGTCTCCCTTGCACCTACCTCCTGATGTGCTCCATGTACTCCTGCACCGTGTCGAGACCGTACTCTGCCTGCAAGGCACCCAGGAGCTCGGCGCCCTTGTGGTTGGCCGCCACCTGCGCCTTGAGGTCCGACTCGACGTCGCGGAAGTTGCGCGAGCCTGAGCAGCCAGGGTAGCTGGCGGGGTTGGTGACAAGAGCCTCGTACACGCCGTCCGCGTCGTAGATGCCACCGTCAACAATCTTGAGACTCTGGATCTCGGCGCCTTCCTCGAACAGGGCAGTCGAGGTCGGAGGCATTGAGCCAGGCAGAATGCCGCCAATGTCAGAGTGGTGCGCGCGCGACGCGGTGAAGAAGATGATCTTGGAGCTGTCCGTGTTCGAGAAGCAAGGCGTGATGACAGTGAGGTCCGGGAGATGTCTGAGGGGTCAGTGAAGCCTCAGTTTAGGTGTACTCACGATCCGCCTGTGGTCGGCGAGTTGGTGAGCAGGACATCGCCTGGCTTGAGGCTCGGGCCGTGAAGCGCGAGTTGGTGCTTGACGCTAAAGCTCATCGAGCCGAGGTGGACGGGGATGAACGGCGCATTCGCCACCAGGTCACCCGTCGGCGCAAACACGGCGCAGCTGTAGTCGAGGCGCTCCTTGATGTTGGTGCTGATTGATGTCTGCTGCAGGCTGCGGCCCATGGCCTCGGCGATGGACATGAACCGGTTCGAGAAGACGGAGAGGAGGATGGGGTCGTATGCCGCCGCACGGCGGGAAGTGGCTGTGGCCATGGTGCTGGTCCTATGGTAGTAGTCGACGATGTTGGAGAGGAGTAGGCCGATAGGTTTATGACCGACGTCGAGGTTGTCGTTCGTCGTGCTCGCGGTCGGCTGTCGGAACATGGTCCCGGCGGGCTACGGTGGAGTCGGAGATGTCCGCGGGACTGTTGGCTGACACAATCCCGCCGACCGCCCGTCCGCATTCCGCGTCATCTCACATCTTGTCGGCTCCTCTCCAACGACGTCTCGCTCTCTCGCTATTCCGCACAATCGTGCTCCGAGCGGCGACGGAACTACTCCGACAACCTGCGAGCCACTTATCAAGCTGCTCGTGTTCGACATATTAGCTTGCTTTGGCCGCCCGACTCGTCCTCATCACTCATCACCCACAATGACTGTCCCAACACAAGTCCCCGACCACTCCATCCGTATCTCTATCGACCGCGTAAGTGTTTCGAGGCTGCTCGGCTGCTCGTGCTGACGACCAGGGCGGCACATTCACCGACGTCTATGCGTCGGTCCTAGACCCCAAAGGTCCTGGGGGCCGATCCGATTTTGTCGTCAAGCTTCTGTCGCAGGATCCCGGCAACTATGCGGACGCGCCGACAGAGGGAGTTCGGCGCGTGCTCGAGCGGGTGCTGGGCAAGGAGCTTCCCCGTGGCGAGCCCCTGCCAGTGAACCACCTCGGTGCGTCTCATCGGCTATCAAAGCTGACCTGCCTCAGACTATGTGCGCCTATCTACGACCGTCGCTACCAACGCGCTTCTCGAGCGCAAGGGTCAGGACCACGCCTTGGTCATCACCCGTGGCTTCCGCGATTTGCTCGAGATCGGCAACCAGACGCGCCCCCGCATCTTCGACCTCAACATCAAGCGTGCGCTTCCGCTCTACTCCAAGGTCCTCGAGGTCGACGAGCGGGTTACGCTGGTTGGTTACACGTCTGACCCAAAACAAGCCGAGCATGCGCTCGTGTTCAACGAAGACGGGTCTATCGCGCGACCATATAGTGGCAACGGGGCGGAAGAGCAAAAGCGTCTGTTGGGTGACAAGATTGTCCGCGGCATCAGCGGCGAGGCCGTCGTCGTTCTGCAGGAGCCTGGTGGGTGGAGTGAGAAGGACTAAGCTTACAATTTCAGACCTGGAGGCGATTCGTGCAGACCTGCAGCGTCTGTACGACGGTGGCTGCCGTGCCCTCGCAGTCTGCTTCGCCCACTCCTACACCTACCCCGAGCACGAGCTTGCTGTCGGCGCCGTGGCCAAGGAGATTGGCTTCCCCCACATCTCGCTGTCTTCGCAGCTCCTGCCCGTTATCAAGATGACGACCCGTGGACAGTCGACCACAGCGGATGCATACCTCACCCCGGTGCTGCAAGAATACCTCCGCGGCTTCTACTCCGGATTCGAGGGCGGCGCCGACGGCAGTCTCCGCGTCGAGTTCATGGGCTCTGACGGTGGTCTTGTCGAGCTCAAGCACTTTTCCGGCCTCAAGTCGATCCTGTCGGGGCCCGCAGGCGGCGTCGTCGGCTATGCGCTGACCTCCTGGGACGAGGAGGAGCGGGCGCCGATCATTGGTTTCGACGTCGGCGGGACATCGACCGACGTGTCGCGGTTCGCGGGCCGGTACGAGAGTGTGGCCGAGACTACCACCGCGGGTATCAGCATCAACGTGCCCCAGCTCGACATCAACACTGTTGCTGCTGGCGGTGGCTCGTGCCTGACGTACAAGACTGGCCTGTTCCGTGCTGGGCCAGAGTCTGCCGGCGCGCACCCCGGTCCAGCATGCTACCGAAAGGGCGGGCCACTGGCTCTCACAGACGGGAACCTGTTCCTCGGTCGCCTGGTGCCCAAGTATTTCCCCAAGTGCTTTGGTCCGAATGAAGACCAAGAGCTGGACCCGGAGGCGACGCAGCGCCAGTTCGAAAAGCTCGTGGCCGAGGTTCGCGCCGACACCGGCACGGACAAGCCGATGGACGAGATTGTGTACGGCTTTGTCAAGATTGCCAACGAGACCATGGCACGGCCTATTCGGACGCTTACCGAGGCGCGTGGTTTCAAGACGTCGGACCACGTCCTGGCATCATTTGGCGGCGCTGGTGGCCAACACGCCTGCGAGATCTCCGAGCTGCTCAACATTGACCGCGTGTTGATTCACAAGTACTCGAGTGTGCTCAGCGCGTATGGTCTAGCGCTGGCCGAGCGCGTGTACGAGCTGCAGGAGCCTGCCGCGGAGCGGTACAGCGCCGCGACTTTGCCAGGCCTGCTGGAGCGGTTGACAGGGCTCGGCACCAAGGTGACCACTGTGCTTGGCGAGGCCGGCTTTGACAAGTCACACGTCCGTCTCGAGCGTATCCTCAACATGCGGTTCGACGGCACCGACACTGCGCTGATGATTCTCGCGCCGCCCGGGTCCGACGACTTTGAGTCCGAGTTCAAGCGCGCGTACAAGGCCGAGTTTGGATTCCTGCTCAACAAGGATATTATTGTTGACGACGTCAAGGTCCGCGGCATCGGCATGAGCCACGAGGGGCTGGGTGAGAGCACGTTTGCCGAGGCCAAGCGGCTGTCGCTGGTTCCTGCTGGCAAGCCCGACTTTGAACAGGACGTGTATGTGTGGAATGCGGTCGAGGGCACGGGGGCTCGCGTCAATGCGCCCGTCTACGAGCTTGGCGGATTAGCTGTTGGCACTGAAGTCACTGGCCCGGCTCTCATCATCGACGCGACGCAGACCATCTTTGTCAACGTCCACTGGAAGGCGATCGTGACGACAAACAGCTTGCTGCTTGTGAGGGAGGTCAAGTAGTAGACGGAGTAGTGCATATAGTAATTACACGTCATTGGGGAGTCACGTGGTAGGCAGTGGTGCCGTGCCTTGGCGAGCCAATAACAACAAAGTTGGGGCTGCCCATTTGATTACAACCATTCTCATCTCCTTGTTCTTACTCTTTGTGCATCCACAACAGCAACGACTAACGACAACAGCGCATCCACGACGGCAGCATCAAGCACAATGGCACCTCTTGCTCGATGTTGAGACGTTGATTAGAAGAACCGCCCACCCGTTATCGCCCGACGCCACCCGCCGCCCTCGCCCCCCTCCTCGCACCAACTCGTGGTTATCTCTCGCACCCGAGCCAAACAACAAGTGACAACAATGCCAAAGGCCAAGCCAAGCACCTCAAAGGTGGGGACAGCAACGCCGAGGGCAGCTCGCTCAACGCGCGTGATCAAGACATCGCCCAAGGACCATACCGCGGCACTCCCGCCGCCGAGGACCTCGACGCTGCCACCGTCGCCGTCAACGCCGACGACGCTCCCGCATGAGCCCCTGCAACCCGAGACGGCCATCGCCCCGCTGACACCGCCTACACCTACGTACTCGCTCGGCGCGACGCTCCTATCCAACCCTGCGATCGTCGACTTGCTCGTGGCGAACCTTCCCAAGACCACCTTCCCGACTCTTCGCGCCGTCTCCCGCCCCCTCCACGACGCCGTAAGTGCGGTGTTGTACCGACATGTCCACGTATACGTTGAGACCCGAGTGCACCCCAAGACCGGAAAGCGCGGGATTGTGGTGCAGATTGTGCAGCCGTTCACTCGCGGGGCAAAGGGCCGAGGGAAGCGCATCCCCGGACTCAAGTGGGGCCGTCAAGCAAAGGCCGACCACGACCTGTGCATCACCCGCATGCGGACATATACCCGTGTTCTCGACCTCGGAGCTCCGTCAAGTTACTTTCACCTGCTCGCGCCGCCTGGCCGCCAGGAGCTGTTTGATGCGCTCGCCGGTGTTACAACCGTCCGCTCGAGCGAGTTGTCCTTTGGCGACAAGCCCAACGCCGTCCCCTTCGCGACCAACACACACATTGCGTTTTTCAACCTGACCAAGGAAAAGGTCGATCCGCCGTTCATGATTGTCGAGCTGCCAGACGCCGTACGCAGCGTGACGCTGTCGATCAGCTTCAACATGCTCCGCACGAATCTCACGTCGGCGTCTATTATGATCCCGGACGCCAACCACGCACGAGTGCAGGACGTCACACTGGTGTTCAGACCCTACGCCAAGCCGACTGGCCCATGGCGTGTCGGCGGATACACGTCCCTTGGGTTTTTGAAGAACGTCGTGCAGACGATTTCACTCAGTCTCCCGCGGGTCCGCTACACGCTGGTAGGGCTCGAGCGGTTCCAGCCAGAGTGGCTCAACCTTGACTTTGACCCTGCTGGCATGGGCTGGGACCAACGCAAGGCGCTGTTAGTTGGGGCCATCCATGACGAGATTCGGCGTTGGTGGGGCACGCTGGGGCGTGGGGAGGGCGAGGACGGGGTGAATGTCGAGCGGGCCCTGGGCTGCCTCACTGTCCTGACCCAGCACGAATATCGCGACGCCGTCGGTTCAAAGACCTTTGCCATGGTCATGGCTGAGCCGTGGCAGGTCACCGGCCAGCCGAGCGACCGTAAGCACGCGAATGTAGTGCACACACTGCACTTTATGTAGACGTTGTTGTTGTTGTACGTGGGCATGCCGTCGTTGTCTGTGGGTGTCGTTGCTGTCTGTCCGGTGACCGGCGCCGGCATAGTTTGCCTCTCATCGGTCATCAACGTCTCCTTGTGCGTCTACCTACCCTCACGCCCACTTGGCAACGCCTTTTAGCTTGACGGCGCTCGCACCGCTCACGAACCTCCGTTATTCGTGACCTCGGCGTCTCTCAGCCGGCCGTACGCGGCCGCGGCGGCGGTTGCACCCGCACACCTCCTCCGCACACCTTGCCGACCTCTTGATCATGTATAGATCCATGTCGTGTACGGAGTGCCGTGTAACCGGACGTGTTGGTTGCTCGGACCGAGCACCGGTCCCAGGGCACCTTCTATTCAGTTTCCGTTAAAAATCTAAGGCGCGAGGGTTACTGGCGACAAGCCAGTTGGAAAAACTACGACCCGAGGGTTGCTAGCAAACCAGTTGACTAGACTGCCAGCGCGCAAGCATAAGCGAAGTTCGTAACTGCCCAGTCACCGGATCACCGGCCTTTGCTATCCCGTACCCCAGCGTCTGCAGCCATGTCCGTGGACGTACGATGGATATCGGTTCAGTAATCAATGCCGGCGGAAAGGGGACGCACCCGTCATTATGCCGGCGGCAAATCGACGCCGAAGCGAGGGTCTCAGGTGTTTACTTTACTCAGCCTTCCCATTACCCTGGGTGTGGGCGGGGTGTGGGCAAGGCACCTCTGCAAGGGCAGAGCATCTGTACACAACGCCGTTCCCGCCAAGACTCGCACCCAGGTGGAACGACCATGGATCCCGAACGATTGTCGATGGAAACTATTGTCGATGCAGGCGTTGGGGCGAGATTACAGCCTGTAGCTATTAGGCAATCGGAAGCTCCGACGTGCTGGCGGTAGCAATCCGCCTCACCAGCGCAAGACCTACTACGTCATAAAGTCATGTATTGAGGCAAATAAAAGGCGCAGACAGCCTCTACTCCACCTCAATACGCACACAGCACGCATACAACTCAACAACAAGCATGTCGTGGGTAGATGCTACGAGTCGACGGGCTGACAGCCAGCAACGTCGTCACCAAGAACGAGGGTGCCCTCATCGAGGCGCTCTACTCGTACCCGCTTCCCAACGCTCCTACCCTCAAGACGATCTGTCTCAAGGTTAGCTACGACCCCGGAGCCTTCACCCCGAGGCATCGTCACGGCAACGCCTTTGTCACAGCTGTTGTTCTCAGCGGCAGTGTCGAGTCGGGTGTCAATGACGAGGAGCCCAAGACCTTTGGCCCTGGCGAGTCGTGGTCCGAGAACCCCGGCGACATCCACAGCGTCAGCCGCAACGCCAGCAAGACTGAGCCTGCGGTGTTCATCGCGACGTTTATCGCCCCTATCGACCAGGAGGAGTTTGTTATGTGCGTTGGGGTGGGAGACGGTGATCTGACAGCCACAGCTTTGACTGCCCGGCCTGCAAGGTTGCGTCGGAGGCCAAGTAAGCGCGGGGAACAACAAGACGAATGCGGCTTCTCATCGTGTGTGTGCACCTCTCCCTGAGGGTGGACGCAGGTGTTGCGGCTGAGCATCTCGTGCAGGCATATGCATAATACAATCTGGGGCTGAACGGGGTTCTGCCGAGCGGGGTTGACAACCTAAGATCTGTCACACGTCCTGGGGCAGTGTGGGAATGGAGCTCTTGCAGGGCAGAAGTGGAAGATGCTCTACGCGATGGGTGGACGGCATTCGGGTCGCCAAAACGGCGACCAGTGAGCTTGGCTTCATTCTGAAAGGTCATTTCAGCGACCACAGGTCGCTGTGGCCGATCGCCATGGGCACGAGGGTTAGGCCAAAGGTGCCCCCAGGTTGTCGTCAAAACCCACGAGTCAATACCCACAGCCCTTCGAGCTACCGTCGCTCTCTTGCATTTATGTGTCTATACCCCATGTCTTGCTTCCAAGCATTCCAATGGTGGGCCCAGGGACCGGGTAAGATCATCGCGGCTGATGACAAAGCGCGTGGTGCATATGAAACCACAAATGTAAGAACACGCGTGTCCTTTCTACACGCACATCAACCCCAATCTGTCAGAGAAGCACCGCGGCATTGCCCGTAGTGCCGCCGCGAAAGCTAGCCACAAGCTTGTTCACCACATCACGCGGTCGACGCCTTCACGTCGGTCCGGCCCTCGAGTGGAATTGCCTCCTTGCGACCCTCGACGTCGTTGTGCTCCTTGCCGAGATAGATCTCGCGGGTCAGGAGAGCCGGAATGAACGCCAAAAGAGATACCACGAGAGCAGCCAGGTACAGCGGGCGAATAGCCTCAGTGTACGACTGGTTGATAAGCGCATGAGGCTCAGCCTGGCGGGCCTTGAGAAGAGACCCAAAGATCTCGGCCCGCTGCGTCGCGTTGTGCGTGTTGCCAATGTACTTTTCGAGATTCGCCGGCACACGCTCGTTCCAGACGGCACCAGAGATGGCCGCACCGATACCGCCGCCGAGCTGGGTCCACAGGCCGATGATAGCAACGGCCATGGCCATGTCGGCGTGCGGGACTGAGGCCTGGGCTGCAACCTGTGTCGTAATGAACAGGGTTCCGCCGCCGACTGACATGAGGATGCGGCCGACGACGAGGGTCGCAGTGGGCTGGCTGCCCTGGGTCGAGAGGTACTGGATGCCTTGGCCACTGGAGTCAGGTGGGAACTTGAAGGGTTACTCACATGGACCGAATTGCGAGGCCACCGAGTTGAACGCGCTTGTAGCCGTGCGTCATGCGCATGAAGATGCCCGCGACCAGCGCAAAGACGCACAGCCCAGTGATCATGATGTTGCCGTAGAACGTGTAATTCCGAGCGCTCCACTCAGGCTTGATGATGTATACCCACGACAGGTCGTACGTCTCGCCAAGGCGGCGGGTGAAGTAGTACTGAAAGTCGAGCAGCATGCAGCAGACCTGGGGCATTAGCGATGACCACATTGTCACTCACGAAAGTCCGGTTCATCATACGACGGGGCATGAGGCCATGCTTGACGAAAAAGTACTCCCACACGCCAAAGGCGAAGAAGAGAACGCCGCCGACGACATAGAGAGCGATGAGGGAGGCTAGGGTCAGCGGCTGGTCTTAGATTGACTCACGATTCGCGAACCCGCCCTTGGCAGTCGTGCGGAGGGTGCCGGGAGCAAGGAGACAGGCAAAAGAGGTGCCGATGAGGAGCAAGCCGACGAAGTCGACCTCGACGACGAAGGTCTTGAAGCGCTGCCACTTGGTTACTGGGGCGGCGCCTCCCTGTCGCTGCACAGCAACTACAAGTTAGCTGTGGCCCCATACCCCACTCACGCTCAATCTGCGGCTGGGCACGACGCTGAGCCCAGAACAAGAACATGATCGTTGGAGCGATGCACACAGGCACGATGGCGCAAAACATTCCATAGCCCCAGCGCCATCCTCCTTCAGAGTACGCGTTGATCCCCTGAGAAATGTAGCCCGAGATGAACGCAGAGAGGACCCACGGCACGGTCGTGAGCCCCTGGCCGATGCCGCGCCATTCGAGCGAGGTGATGTCGGCGACCAGAAGGATTTCCATCTGGCGGATACCAAGCTGACCGAACTGGTTGAGTGCGAGGCCGACGACGACGTCGGAGACGCGGCGGCTCGAAGCAACAATGATGTAACCAACGGTAAACAGCGTAACGGCGGCGCAGAGTGCGGCGGGGCGGGACGCGAGGTCGGAGATCTTGCCCATAATGGGCTGAGTGACAGCCGCGACGACCGCCGAGATGACGCCGATGGTGGCCACGAGCGTGTGCTTCTTGTATGCGGACGTCGCGAACGGGGTGTAGGCCGCGGTGGTCGACTGCTGGAGGGCGTAGACGATGCACATCACGGCGATCATTCTGCGGCCGTCGTCAGACACGAGCTAATACCATACTGTGGCTTTCAGACACTTACACCCAGAGGCAATACTTGAGCCCGCTGCGGCTGAGCATGGCATCTGAGGTCAGCGCTGGGCGGGTGGGCTGCTCTCACGAGTCGTTTCGATACGCGTGACGCCGATCGCCTGGCTGATGACACTCTCATCGTCACTGCTGTCATGTCCGCGTTCATTGGCAGCAGGCGTCTGCACGCCAGACGACTTGTCGTCCGCGACGTGTACTGTGGTCAGTGTCGATGGCTCCTGGATGGCGACCATGGCGGGAGTGTGGGTGTGGAGAGTGCAACCAGCATTGTCTTTATGTGACGAGTTTTGGGCCGGCGGGCACGCGACTCGACAACCGTCGGCCGGGTATGCCGCCAAGACAATGTTGATTGGACAACGGTGCAATCAGATAAGACGTTGATTCGGCCGTTGCTTGGCTTGGTTCCGAGTGTTCCAAGCGTCGTCGCAAGACGCCCCGTAGATCTCATTTTCGCATGCAACGCTCAGCATTGCTTGACTGTCTGCACCGTCCGGCCACCAACTGAGAGACGACATCAACCGAGAAAAGCTGCATAGCTGCATATGCGTCGCCTAGGCCTCGCCCAGTGTCGTCGCTTAGACGCGCATTCGGCTTGTATGTGGCCCGCCATTGCGACATCGTATGTACGTACGGGCGAGACACATCCCTTGCGGAGGTGCTCGCGACCGCGTCCTCTCCCCGGCGCCGTCATCTGCAGCGATGCCCATGGGTGTGCAGACATCGGCAGCTGTGTGCTACACCTTCGTGATTCTGTGCGCTGCATAGGATGTACGGCAGTGGATATCGCGCGGGCAGTGAAGTGAAGTATGGAAAGGAATGGAATCACCCTGGTGTGGGGTGGAAGAATGGCCTTGGCCCAGATCCTGATGTCTGAATCCCTGACCACCGCGTCGTCGATCGTGCTGTCAACTCGTGGTGGCGTTCCGGTGTTTCTGGGCTGCCTTTTTCCACACTCGGTGCATGCATGGCTCCAGCCGCCGTAGACATTGAGCAAGGGGGGCTCCGTTCAGGCCATTGGATGAACCGTGCGCTAAACTGGCGGCGAGACGCGGCCCATGATGAGGTGTGTCTCGCGCTACGTCGTCGGCAAGAGCCACGCCAAACCGCGTGCATGTGCCCACAGTATCTATGCACCTACACAATCGGTTTCATGTCTATGGGTCAAACGACCATCGAGAGAGAGCTCGAGAGAGCCGACACCTTTCAGGGGCAATGTGCTTCGGCCGCGAACTGGTCAAGGAGGAACGCGCCTGCCGGACGTGACGCGCCTGCTGACGTGACGGGCCTGACGTGTCGCGCCGTCTGCAACGACGCGGTCCTCCACGACGACTCTAAGGCATCACTATGTGCTGTTCCAGTATCTGCGTGATTGGCTTGAGCAGAAGTCGAGAACCAGCCGGCCAGACGGTCTGGTGTGCTGGGAATCGCGCCTAGCACCAGTGGTGACACAAGCGTCTGGTCGCGACGCGGTGTCATCTACAGCTGTACAGCTGTACCGCGTCCCAAGCGCGTACCCCCACCAACATCCTATGTGATCGCTCAGCCGGGGTATGCAGATCTTCAGTGGTTCGGCCACCACATGAGCTTCGGTGTGTTGCAAGCTCGATTTCACCCCGTCAGTCTAGTGTGGCGCAACGTCTAGCGCGACGGCGACGGTTTGTACATACAGCGATGCTACATTGCCTGCAGGTGCTGGCAGCTCCCTCATTCCAAGGTGCTGACCATGCAAGACTTCTCGTGATGCTGAATTGTCCAGCATCGAAGCCGTGCAACCCGCCGGACCCGAGATGCGTGTCTGGTGTCGTCGGTCACAACTGAGCTAGCGACGGGTAACCGTTGAACGTTGAAGAGTCGCATGAACATTTGTAGCCTAGGGCCGCTGGCATAGCCGACATTGGCAACCCTGCGGTAGGCTGAGTGAAAAGCTCTGGAGAGGAAAGACGTCCATCAAGGCGGCGATTGGCCCGTCGAGCTTGATACTTGACACCGATGGTCGGGAGGCTGCGGCGCGTGCGACCGCGAATAGTATTCCACAGCATATAGCGTCGCAGACGCGGGGGTCCTGATCGACGTCAAGCTTGAGGCGTCGTGGGATCAGCCGTAGGCCGCACACTCGGAGGGCAGGGGCAATGGCCGGGGAAGAGTTATTCACTTTGCGGCTGCTTGGAATCGCACTGTCGCTGAGGCTGAGACTCTCAAGAGCATGAAGCGATGCGAGCACCTTGCCAAGGTCGCGGGCAAAGGGGGTATCCGGGCCTGGGGTGGGTATGTCCCGGGCCGGAAACCCGTCAAGGCCGAGGTATGATAGCTGCGCAGTACGCGCCATGGTAACATCATCGTCGTGATTTCTCTCCATGACCGACCGCGCTACCATGACATGGCGGACGTATCTGCCAAAAGGGGATGCAGCGATGTCAGCGAGCTCAGCGACTCCGGATTGAGTGGGCAGAACAGCTATCGTCCTGAATCCTGGCGACCTCGCATCGACCAGTGCCGCAGCAATCGCCTTGCAGGTCAGTCGAAGGTGGCCAACTGTGGTATTGTCGAGGCCCGCAGCGATGACGATGCTCCAGACATTGATGGGAAGGCGAGCAAGAAGCGGTGTTTCGCCCAGCCGATGGGCTGGAATCTCTTTCCAGTCCAAGCGAATGGGGTAAAAGGGCCTGGAGGGCGCCAACTCAGAGGTCGAGAGCAAACTAGCCGCGTGATGGAGGAGGTCGCCCTCCGGTTCGCTCTGCAGCGCGCCCTCCGGTGCGCCACCCGGTACGCTCCGCCGACAGAACTCGGTAAAGTTCAGGACGAACGCGTTCTCCCTCTTCCACCCGAGGCCTCGCTCAAAGGTGACGGCAGTCTTTTTGCCGAAACGTTCCTCCACGAGGATGCGCAGATCGAGACGGGCTATCGCTCGATATGCCGTGGCCGGCAGGCCGCGTAACACCGAGTCCCAGAGAATCGGGAAGCCGGTAAACTTGTTGCCAATGCGTTGCGCAAGCGCCATGTCTGCCTTGAGGGTAATCAAGCAGAGGTTGATCGTGGCGAGACACCAGGTAGAGAGCAGCGTTCTCATCAACGCAGGGGGAAGTTCGTAGGACATCAAGTTGAGTTCCTTGAGATATGGCAGGGCCACAGGCGCTTCTATCAGCCTGAGCAGCGGCTCCACGTCTGGAGGGCGCCTCTCGAACCCGCTCAGACCTAAGAAGACAACCTTACTGCACAGCCTGATAAAAGCACTGAATGCGTCGTAGCGCAGCCCAGCGGCTGGAAGCTCGGGATATCGCCTGGGCCCCATCTCGAGACGCAGTGTCAAGAGCTGACCAAGTAGCGGGGTGACCAGCGCGCGTTGTGTATCGCTGAGTGCAAATGCAGCGTCATACAGTCCTGTGCTTGTTCCCTCAAAAACCGAAAGCTGGTCCACGCGACTGCCAGCAGCCTGCGCCTGTGCAAGGGCAGAGAGCACGCCGCGGAAGATTGACGTGACGACACGTTCGTCTGCGGCGTCGAAGAAGCGGGTACGATCGAAGCCAACGGGATGCTTCATACGATCTAACCCACTGTCTCCCCTGCCAATAAGCACGGCCTCGAGATTGGGCAGACGCCGCAGTGCCGCGCCGAGCTGCTGTGCGAACGGAGAGTTGAAGCCGTCAACCACCTCCCGCGGCCGTGTGGTCGGTCGGTGGCCTCTGCGAAGCGACGCGATGGGCCGGGGGCTCAATTCGACCTGGTCCGTCGTGGGCTGAGTGTCCCCCGTTGCAGCGGCGGGGGGCGGTGGAGGAAACTGGGGTCGGGGACGCTCCAGACCAAGCAAGCAGCACTGCTCGGCATCCTGCCCGCGGTCAAGCACCTTGCGGGAGATCCTGATCTCGCGCACATGCCGCGCAAGGGGGGATCCCGCGAGGCCGGTGAGGAAGTTGAGGCCGGCGGGTGTAGTCACGATGGCGACTGTCTTGAACGCGCTGGGCCTGTACATGCCCCCGACGGCGAGGTACGTCGCCTTGCTGACGCCACAGAAGTGCCCTATGTCCGTCAGCGGCAGGTGGGCTGCGACGCGACGCAGAATTGGGACGGGGAGGGCTGTGAGGGTTACCACCAGCAGGGCGGCGTGAGAGGGGGAGTGGTAGGGGGCGGGGTTGGAGGAGGCAGCGTGGGAAGTGGCGGCGTCGGCTTGCATCGCAGCGTCGGCTTGCTTCACGTGGGGTTTCAGCGTGTGCTGTGGTCTTCAGTGGTCGTAGTTTGAGAAGTAGTAGTTTGAGAAGTAGTAGTTTGAGAAGTACTAGTTTGAGAAGTAGTAGTTTGAGAAGAGAACGAGACGAGTTGAGGTAATCTGCGGGCATGCGGGCATTGTGAAACGCGACAGCGAGTTTGTCGGCTGTTTCCGAGGCTTGTTCACCACTCCTCGCCCTTCGTACTCGAGCTCCACCCGCTATACCGAGCAACATCAGCATGACAGCTCTTTCGCGGCCCACCGGGCGGTCCTTTTGGTTCCATGAAGAGCCGCGGTGTGCGACTCGCCGCGGTTGACGCGACAAGAGCTGCAGATGTCGGTGATTCGCCGTCCAAAGTCGATATCAGTTGCGCATCGGTCGCACCTGTAACAACGATGCAGTTTCAAGATGACCCAGTGACATCACCTGTTGGAACATTCAAGGAAACCCTCAAGTACATCCCTATATGGTGCGACCAGCCCCGCAAGGAGTTGGCGTTGGTACAATGGTGTGGGGCACCAGCAGTCGGTGTCATGCGGTGGTGACCTAAAAATAATCAGACGCGTCTGTCGCAATTATCCACTTCTTCATCATCGCGATTACCCATCACCAATTGACTTCGACTACCCCCAATCGTACGTATCTCAGGTGAGGCGTTCAATCAGCAAGTGATGCTAAGCACGAGTAGCAGCATCTCAGCAACATTGCACCCCGAGACGCGCCGTCGCAGCTCTACCCCTCACCATGACCGTGATCGACCACACTGCCTACCCAGGCATCATCGACCTCATCATCCGACACGCGCCCCTAGCATCCCTCCTTGCATTGCGTTGTACCTCCAAGACACTCTGTAACGCCGTCAATCGCCGTCTCTTAACCCACATCGAGCTCCAGTATCCCGAGTCCGGCGGACTCAGCCTCCGCATGGTCTCGCCGACACCCAACCGGCTGCCGTTCATGCCAGAGCTCGTGCTCGTCGCAGATCAGGTAGCCGAGACACCATACCCTCGCCAGCCGCACCCGTACGCCACATTCACAAACTTGCGCACCCTCCGCCGACACAGCAGCGCAACCTCGGCGGACGACGCAAGTCTCTTCCCGCAAGTCGAAACGCTGGTAGACTTCATTCCTCTTGCGAGCTACCGACGACCAGAAATGGCCATGGGCAACCCCTACGCCGATTACGAGGGCTCAGAGGACGACGCCTCACGCGCCGACTTCCTGCCCAGCCCGTATCCCAACCTCGTTACCTCGCCGCGCGACTACCCTCCGGCTTTGCGCCGGTACGTGCTTCACTTGCACCACGACAAAGGTGTGTGGGCGCTCCCGCCGGCCTTGCACCAGGTTTTCTACAGCGCCTTGACACGACGTGCTCGAAAGCGCGCCGCGCCTGTGCTCGAGTTGGTGCTCGTACTCCATCGCTCGGCAGCCCATCCCATCGCTGGGAGAAGACTGGCCGACTCACTCGAAGTGGCGATTGACGCGCTACTTGCTTCATATCAAGCACCGGCGACGTCTTTCACTCTTGTGGGCTTCAACATTGACGGCCCGTCCAGTGCCGTCCGCGCGCGGCCGACGACCCAGTGTCTGAGCGTGGAGGAGTGGTCACGCACCCTAGGGGACCGACGCGACTTTGAGGCCGAATGGGTGGACCGGGCAGAGAATGGCTTGGCAGCAGCAGACCCGTGATTGTCGGAACACGGGCAGCAGGCAGTCTTGGCCGCAACGTCATTCAGCAGCTCCAAACTCGCACCAACTCCTCTGTTGCCAACATGTCACTGCACACCTACTCTCGTCCCCACCACCACCACCATCGCCCACACCACCATCTCCCCCACTACCATCTCTCCCGCCATGGTCACCATCGACCACACCGCCTTCCCCGACATTGTCGACAAGATCGTCGCCGCGTCCTCGGCCAAAGTACTCGTCCCTCTGAGAGCAACTTCGCGACCTTCAGAGACCGTACCAATGTCATCCTCTTCACCCACTGCTCCGTCGAGGTTGGGCCCAACGCTCGCGACTACACGAGCAAATACGGCAGATCAAGTTAATGTTGGCGAAGCTACGCCAAGAGATATGAAGGGGCGCGACCGGACGGATAGTCCATATGCCCGGCTCAGCGTAGATCTAGCTCAATGGACCAGGAGCGGCCTGAACGGCGCAGGCGGTCGTAGCGAATCGTCAGGTGGTCATAGCGAATCGTATCGAGACACCCCTGGCACCTCGGCATAGTGACTGAACACGGGTCCCGCCATTCGCCTCGCCTCCACACATCGGAGCTGAGTACAGTACATGTACGAAATCTACACTGTTTATCGAAAGCAGTGCCGTGGACCAAGCAACTGGCGCGCATGCGGCACAGTCTTGCCTGCTCTGCGCGGTGGGTGGTGACTGTTCCCCTCGCACGGCTTGACAACACACCGCGGGCGGGGGAGACGCACCGCCGGGATCGACTCCGCTTCGCTCTGCAGTGGGACAGGCCACGCGGCCTCAATAGCCCTCTGCTCATCGCCCAGCTCGGCAAGCCATTCGTCCATGGTGATGAAGCGTCTGCGCTTTTCCACCCCTGGAACACCGTTGTCGAATTCCCAGTGATCAAATTGCCTATCCAGCCGGACTCTCAGCCCGGCCAGCATCTCTTCCTGCCCGCCACACGCGGCGAGCATGCCAACGACAGTCAAGCCTCCGGTTCCCTCCCAGATGTGGAAGGCCATCTTCTTGTGGGCCTCCCACACGACGTGTGAGACCGCCTCGGGGGCAGCGCTGCCGTGGAGGACCAGGACCAAATGTTGCAGATGGAAAGCTCCCCAAATGCGGAACCCACCGGAGAACCGCTCGCCGTTTAGCCTGAGGTGAAGCACGTAGCGAGTAACGGGCGCCGTGAACATCAGGTCGGACAGTTCTTCGCGGTCGAACCCCTCGGGCGTGAGGGGGAGGTACTCGACTGTCGTGGTGGCCGGGAAGCAGACCCAGCCATCGTACGCCTCTATCCCGCAGCAACCATGCCGTAGCCGCCGAAGAATGCGGACATTGGTGAACTGCGGAATGTAGGGCGTGACTTGAGACCAGGCTGGTGTGCGGACGTCAAGGGTATGCACTGCGGCCGGAAGCCATGGCAAGTGGACATCAGAGTGGGCGGCGCAGGTCGGCGCGACGCTCAGCTTAGCGGCCACCTTGCGGCGACCTGCCTTGCTCGTCCCCTTGCGGTTTGGCTTGACGTGTAATACGGCGTGGTGGTAGAGCATTCGCGTCAGTCGCGAGCGATACTCCCGATTCGTGGCGCGGAAGACGAGGAGCCCCGATACGGAGCAGTGGGAGAGAATGGCATCAATGATGGCGGGGTAGGTTCTGTGGTCAATCACACACATGTCGTGTTGGGCGGATTAGGATGTGGAGCAGAAGCGAATGCATGTTGTAAAGTTTGAGTGCCATTCGATGTTATAGCATCATCATTCGTGGACGTAGACTTGAACCATGGTCGAGTCGATCCCGGGTCCGGTCATGGCGCAGCGGTCGACCTGGATCGACATGGAACAGTTATCCACAGCCTTGAATGCACGAAGGAGCAGGCGACGGACCCGGCGATTTCCTGGAGCCCAAACACCGATCGTCGCCCAGCAAGACCGTCCACTCCTATGTATGTTCTCCAGCTACCATGCCCCCTCGGCTGCTGAGCTCGCGAGGCCGCCTCGACCCGGCGTCTTTCCTTTTCACCCGAGCCACGCCGTCCGATGGCTCAACTTTCAGCCAGGGCAACGAAACCGGTTCGTCAACACAGCACCCCCCTTGGTAGCCTATCCATTTCCGTCTCTAAGACGCCCAAAGAGCCTCCATTTGGTGCTGCTCGCTATCAAGCTCGGCAAGCCACTCGAGCATACCAAGGAAGCGTATGCGCTTGCGCGCCATCTCGTCGCTCGCGCTCCAACAGGAGAGCTGCTCGCCAACCGAGCCCAGGACCCTCTTGAGCCTCCCGCTTCTGGCGTAGAAGGAGACGACAGTGAGGCTGCCCTTCCCCTGGGCGAGTAGGGGCCGCAGGGCACAAATGGCCGTGAGCACGATGGCAGTGGCGGTGTCCAGGTACCCCACTCCGTGCAGTACGAGGACAGTGTCGAGCGGACGAAGCTGAGGAGCCGGCTCGCCGCAGTTGGAGACCCCCCACCCCGCCGAGCTGTTATTCACGCCGCAGAGCCCGACGTGCATGACCCGCCGCTCGAGGCCGGGCATAGCGGTGCTGGTAGACCAAACTTCCGGTTTGCGCCACCAACCCGTACCCGAATCGTATTCGACATATTCGACTAACCTCCGGGCATGAGGCCAAGGTGTGTCGTGCGCCTGGTAGGGATCGACGCCCATGTAGGCCTGGCGCACAGTGTGCACATTCGTAAAGCTGTCGATGAACCCCTTCACCAGTCGCCTCTCGGAGTGGGTGGGGAGGTCGATGATCTGCACGGTTGAGGGACGCCATGGCAACCTGACAAGCCGGTACTGGGGCACCGACAGGCTGGGGATCACCTCGGCTCCGCCCTGCTTGCCGTCAAAAGCAGCGTGGTGAAGCAGCTCGAGTCGGATCCGCTTGTCGAACCCTCGGCTGGTGCGCCGGAAGAGGAGGAGGGTCGCCAACGAGCAGCTGGCGAGGATGAGGTCGATGATGGTGGGGTAGGACGTGTGATCAATAAGTGCCATGGGGTTGACCTATGTGGGGAGTTGGAAAGAGTGGTTTGTGACATGCTGCTCGTTGGATTTGTATCACGAGACCGCGGACAACTCAACCGCGCGGGCATCAGTTCTTGGCGACATGCATCAGCTCCTCTCGGCGAGCATTCAGGCACAGCGACTCAACATCGGGTGCAATGACTCCATGGTGATGGCCAATGGCTGTGCATTCAAGGGCTGTGCATGCAACAGCTGTGCATGCAACAGCTGTGCATGCATGCATATTGCAATCTACAAGGAGGCCACTACCCGACCCACCCTCACGACCTCGCCCACGCCAGCCGACCCGCCACCCAGGTCTGCGTGACAGCCGCCTGCGCCTGCCGCAGTGTCTCGATGCCGTCGGTGAACGGGTCGATATCGAGGATACAAAAGTCCGCCTGCTTCCCTGGCTGCAGCGAGCCAACATCGTCCTGTCGCACACTCTGCGCACACCCAGCAGTGTAGTACCGTATGCTCTTGTCTAGCGGCACACAAAACCGCTCAAGGGCGCGAATCCTCGGGTCGGCCGACAGGGTTAAGGTCGTGTCGACGACGGATTGACGAGTTCCCGCACTGTAGATGTTCGGTAGGGCATGGTGCGGCGCAACCGGCGCATCGGTTCCAAACGCCACGTTCGCGCCGGCTTCTACAAACTCCGCCAAGGGAAAGGCGCGATCACAGCGCACATCGTGCCCGAGCTGCGTATGCCAGTTGGTCGCATACACGGGGTCCGCGTGAACAGGCTGTAGGGAGGCCGTGACCCCGAGTCTAGCCAGGCGCGCCACACTGTCGGGCGTTACAACCTCCAGATGCTCGATCCTGTGCCGTCTCCGGCCACGCGGTCCATTCGCAGTGATGGCGGCCTCGAATGCGTCCAGCGCTTGCTCGGACGCAGCGTCTCCCAGCGCGTGCACTGCGATCTGAAGGTCCAGGCTGTCGGCCAGCACGACTACTTTAGTAAGTTCATCCGACGGCCATATTGGCCCTGGGTGCTCGCCGGTCGGGTAGGGATCCTTCATGTATGCCGTGCACGAGTCCACTACTCCGTCAGATACGATCTTGATCCCGACAATGTTGAAGTACGGCGCGTATTGGGTGCAGTGGTCGCGGAGTCGGGCGGCAAGGCGCACCTGGCGTGTGAGTTTGTCGATGTTGATTTTCGACGCTCACCTGCTCAGCTTGGGTCTCCTCAGTCCCCTCGGGCCGCATGAACCAGTGTGCACTGATCCTAATAGGCAGCCGACCATGCCGTCGAATGTATTCTTCAAACGCCTCGAGATCCTCAGGCCGGAGCGCCATTTCGATACCACCCGTCAGTCCGCTGGACAGCATGTTCTGAAACGCGGCGTCGAGCCCAGCGACCCGCTCATCGAGCGATGTGTGTTCCGCAACCCAAGGCCAGACATGCTTGAAATTCGCCGTTTCGAGGCACAAACCTGTGAGCTCTCCCTCAGCGTCGCGCACAAACTCGCCGCCCTTCGGGTTCGGCGTGCTGTGTGTCACGCCAATGGCTGCCAGGGCCGCACTGTTAAGCAGCGTCGAGTGGAGGTCCATTGACGCAATGAACACTGGGACGTCGGGCGCGACGGCATCAAGCCATGACTTGTGCGGCGCTTCACCTAGCGTATCGAACAGGAATGACTTGCCGTGGATCATTTTTGCGTGCGGGTTGGCGGTATAGACGGCCTTCACGGCGGTGGAGATTTCCGCCGCCGAGAGGCCGAGACAGTCGATCTTGGACAGAGAAGCGCCGAACTGGACAACATGGATATGGCCGTCGATCAGGCCGGGGAGGAGGACAGAGCCGTGGAGGTCCATCACGTCGGCACCGGGTCCCTTGCTGGTCAGCTTTGGCGTCAAGTGGTAGCTTACCGCCTTGGCCTCCGCATTCGCATTGGAGCCGATGAACACAACCTTGTCTCCGTCGACGACGAGGGCGTCATGCAAGTCCGAGTCTCCCTCGATGGAGGTGAATATCCGGGCGTTCTTGAACACTCGAGGCATGGTACTGTGTGGTGTCAAAGTTGATACCAGGACACCATTTAACGGGGCTTCGGAGTAGGGAGATAGAGCAACGCGAGCGAAGCGAAAGTGTAACTGGCCCCCCGGCACCGGCCGCCTCCCACTCGCCTAAAAACACCGAGCCCTTCTTGGTATCTAGGAATCCTCGGTGACATTGCTGCGGGGCTCGGTGATGGGCGTGGAGAGGAGGTGAGCAGGAGGGTGCTGTCGCGCGTTGGGGCCGGGCGGGGCGGCCAGGGGCTGTGGAGAGAGCCGTCGTCATGTCAGGGTTGACTGGAAAGAGCCGCCCAAGTGGCTGGAGACAGCCGATGGTCCTCCCAATGGCCCAGTCAGAGATCGCATGCATGTCAATCATCCGCTCTGCGTGTACATTCCAGGCTGAACAAGCGGGCCGTGCCGCAATAATACGTCCTTTGCTTCAGGTTGACGATAGGGGCCGAGAACTAGGCGCGGTGGGAAGGTTGGAGAATTTGGCTGGATGTGTGGCCTCCGCTATCTGCAACCTGTCGCGTGGCTGGTGTGTGCTTCTCATTGTGCCCAGCAAAGATAAGCCCCGGCCAGTGCTCAATCAGGACATTGCTGGTATCTTGGCTGACCGATATCTACGTATTCAGGTGCCGGGGACTTCGAGTGTTTGGCAGCCTCGGGGTGGGTAAACATTGATGTGCTCTTCCCATCTCTGTGGAGTCGACTAGCCTCGCCGTGCGCTTGCAAGGCGGCCACGGCTACGTGCAATGAATTTGTCCGATTCGACTGGGCTCCTACACGGGCCCCCATGTTACGACGGAGCACCACGACCCCGGGGCAGAACCGCCACCCGGCCCCACAGCAGTGTCTCAGCACGGCCCCACAAGAGTATGTCACCTCACTGGTTGCCTTCGGGACGCACACGACATCAACCAAGTACCTCCACAAGCCCTGCAAGAGCGCATATTCAGGCTTTTTGCCCCCAAGCTGCTCAGACAGGAGGTGTTAAAACGGGTAAACAGAATCGGCGGTGGAATGTCATGTGGCGACGAGTTCACGGCCACGGATCTTGCCATCGCTGATTTTTGTTCCAATCACCTGCGTGTCTCATTATCGCCCCGAGCCAGGGAGACAGAGTATCGCAGTCCGCGGACCTGAGCCCTCAAAGCGGGATTTCAATACATAAAAGCAGGCTTGTCTCCACATTCACCCCCACAGCCATCATGACCTCCTCCACACTCAAAGATGACCTTACCGTCCCGGGCACCACGGTCCTCCTCGACACTGCGGCGGCCGGGTCGGAGACAAGCGACAACATCACCCTAGTGCCCACCCCATCAGACAGCCCAGAGGACCCGCTCAACTGGACCACGAAGCGAAAATGGCTCTGCTGCGCCTGCATGGTGCTGTACGTTACCGCGATGTGCTTCAATGTCGGCTGCCTGTACCCGATTTATGGGCCGCTGTCCGAGGTCACAGGGTTGTCGCTGGCCCAAATCAACACAGGTATTGGATACTTCTATCTCCTGGAAGCAGGTGGCGCTTTGCTGGTCCTACCGCTCAGTGTAGCCATCGGCAAGAGGCCCGTGTTTATTCTGTCTTGCTTGCTTGGCGCCATCTGGCCGTTTGTGATTACCCAAGTCAGGACCAACTCCCAATGGCTGGGGCTGTGCGTCGCGAACGGTTTCTTCCAGTCGCCACTGTTTGTTGGCCCAGAGATTGTGCTGTCCGATGTCGTGAGTGCGCCCTGCTCGTGCACCCGCTTACACCAGTTCTTCTATCACGAGCGCGCCTTCCCCTTCGGTGTGTATGTCGGAACCACCTACGGCGGTGCCCTCATCGCACCCGTGGTCTCGGGTTACATCTATAACCGCCTGGGGATCAACGGTCCGACATACCTCACTGGCGGGTTCAACGTCCTTGTCGCCATCTTTCTGCTTGTCTTCCTCGAGGAGTCGAACTTCGACCGCGCTACGCCGAAAGATACTCCGGTCGAGGTGCTCACAACTGACGGCCACGCGCCGGCAACCTCGCCATTCGTGTTCAACGACAAGGACGCAGGAAGCGCGGCTGTAGTCGACGCCTCGGACGAGAATTCCGCCGACAACAAACCGGCTGCCGCACCCGTCCACGCCGCCGACCGCATCCAGAGCCCTTGGCCTGGACCACGCCCGTTCAAGTTCTTCCGTGTCTCCCCCTATGCCGGTGGTATCCTCTGGCGCGGTCTCTTCCAGCCGTTCGCGATGCTGCGTCTCCCCATCGTCCTGTGGTGCGGGCTCATGTTCGGCGTCTACCAGATCTTCTACAACTGCATGGCGGCGCTGTCGTCGGGCGTGCTCAGCGACCCGCCGTACAACTTTGGCCCGAACTATGTCGGGTTGACCTTCATCTCGCCACTCGTGGCCATTATCCCCGGCGCCGTGGTGGCCGGTTACATCTGCGACAGGTTCACCGTGTCCCAGGCCCGCAAACGGGCCGGCATCTCCGAAGCCGAAGACAAACTCAAGCTTTATCTCGTCCCGACGATTCTATCACCCTTTGGCATCCTGATGATGGGCCTTGGGCCGTACTACAAGGCCCATTGGATGGTGTTTGTAATGGGGGAGTTTGTGCTCACTATCGCTGGGCCGATTGCCACTCTGCTTGCGATTACCTACGCATTCGACTCGTTCCACAGTATTCATCCGAAGGAGCAAGTGGGTCCCCGTGCCCAGGTGCAGCAGTCAGCGCCTTATCTGCTGTCCTTGATCCTGGTCGGCATGGTGAGTTGTGACGTGATCCTCTTCCGACCGACATTGACGCTGCGCAGGTCTTCACTTTTGCCTTCAACTACATTATCACGCCATGGGCGTTCGACTGGGGCTTCAGAAACTGGGCCATCAGCGCCGCCCTCATCGGCACAACTATCAACTGCACTGCGTTCGTCATGATCTACTACGGGAAGCGTCTCCGCAAGTCCGGCGTCAGGTACTACGAGAAGGTCATCAATATTTAAGCGGAAGGGAGTGGTTGTAAAGGCTGTAGGGGTGTGGGGGGTTCGTGGCTCTGACGAGTAGGAAGCAAGAATGCAAATGAAGTTGATGAAAGTGTTGATCATGACTACCCAGTCGTGCCCACAGGGCGACAGTGAACCAGGTGCTCACCCACCCCTCGCCCAGCTCTCACTTGCTGTCCATACCCGCCGCCGTGGGGGGAGCCCACTTGAACATAATGATGTTGGCCGGTTGCAATTCCTGGGGTACTATCATGCCCAGGCGCCAGTCAAATGACATGTACATCGTCAGTGAACATTGCTCCGCAAAACGTATGAATGTAGAATGCGTCAACATGCAGCTGGCTACTGGATTCACTTGGTGTCCCTCGGAGCCTGCATCGAATGGCGGCGGGGTCAGCGCACTCCATACTCCTTGCCAGTTACTCCTTGCCGGTTTGTTAGCCTCGTATTCGATCGCGTCTCCGGCCAGTCAAGGACAGGCTGCCAAGACTCGCGGCGAGTCGCGACGTCGCATAGCTGATGCGCCGTGGTATGAACTCTTTGGCCGTCTGGGCTCGACGCTCCCACTTGTGACGTTTGCTCAGTCGCTCATAGTCGGGGAGCGACTCGTCCTTCTCAGCCTCTTAAATCCAAGAGGACCTTGGCATCCACTGCATGTGTTCGGGACCAAGTGGGGGCCTGGCTTCCCATCGGCAACCTTTGAACATTCAGCTTTGCTGCGTCACTTGACTCACCGCACACAGCGCAAACTGGACATTGGTCCATCGAGGCTACGTTGAACAGGTTGAACCATTTGATGTGGAGAAAATCGCTTGTCTCGGGATCTTCCACGATGGGCGGAGCGTGTGGGTAGTAACCGTAAGCATTGATAGTGAGGATACCTTGCTGCGAAGATAGTCTTTCAGCATCGATGATTCCGACTGCGAACGAAATGGGAGCACTCCGAATACGATCACCGAGTCAACCTTGCAGTCTGGGAGACCTCGTGCGTAGGTTTTCATACCCGGATTCACATCATGAAAGGAGATCGTCCTCCACTGTCGGGCAGGTAGGTGCTCGAGCAGCTCTGGCGAGGCGTACTCCTCGACGCATGCGTCCACGTTGCCGAATACAAGTGCATCCCCCATGGGCGGCATCTTGCTCACCCCCGGAGGGTCGCGTCGACGGTCCCCGATGACCGCGTACGGCTCCTTGCGGACAAGGAGCTGGCAGACGTTTGGGAAGAGGGGTTTGCCAGGCTCGGCAGCATGCACAGCCATCCAGCGTAGGAGCTTGACGCCGGAGCGGTAGCCCCGTCCGATGATTGTGAGGCGGTGAATCATTTTGAACGCTGGGATTGCGCGCGGGCTGACCTTGTTCCAAGGCCCGCGACAGCCTGAGAGCAGACATGTCATGCGCTTGTTGTTGACCTCGACATGGTGGTATAGGATGCTTGCCGACATGCGCCAGCATGCTCTGGATGTTCGGGTTAACACAACGAGACACTGTCGATCCTGCGGCGTAAAGGGGTCGAGCTCGCCGATGATATGCTCCACGACATCGTCAGGAAGGGAAAGCCTGCTGTTGTCTCTGCGCCGTGCTGCTGAGTGCATTGGGGCGCAGTCTGTGTGAGAGGCGGAGGTGGAAGGATATGGATGAGTTGAAGTCACAGTTCCGCTGATGCAACCGAACTGGGCAAACGCGAAGGAACCCATCCGCCGTCGGATGGTTCCCACGCGTCACATGGAGTAAGGCAGTAGCTGAAGCCGCGAGCTCTCCAATCCAGGGACGCGTGCAAGTAAGTACAACCTGCCCGCGTTCCTGTAGGAGAGTATGTCACATTCTCAAACCTGCAAGTCACGCGACGGAGTGCGCGACTCTTTGGAGCTCAACTGGTGCCATTCGAGAAGTGCAAGCTACCCATGCTGTTGTCTCTGCCTAAACCCCCAAGGCCTTTGCCGTCGTTCTGTTTCGTCGCTATTCTTGTAACAGGGGGGTGCGCTGAAACTGGACGACGTGTGTTTGATGCGACTGCTCAATGAAAGACCCAAGGCCGAGCCCCAGCGTGGGGGCTCACACGGGTTTACATTTCGAGGTCGTGCAAAGCTAGATCGCGCAATGCTCCTTGAAGGCGTTATAAACAGGTTTGCGTTCCTACGACGTTCTTGTCAGATGTGTCTGCATCAATCTTGGCCACCAACACCCCGAGCTCAGGCGACGCGCCTCTCTCCACCGGTGATGTGCCAACTTCTTCAACCGAGTCGTCTCTTCCCACCAGCGATGAGTCTCTCTCGGCCAGTGACTTCGCCACTTCAGGCTCTTCCTCAAACGCGGAACCAACCTCCTATGACCTGGTGTCATTTAGGTCGTTGGACAGCCTCACCGAGTCGCCTATTCCCACGAGTGATGTGCTCCTCTCAGCCAGCGGCTTTGCCACATGGGACTCATCCTCAGAGGCGGAGCCAACCGCCATTGATACGGCGTCCTCCATTTTGTCAGACAGCCCTCAGTCAACAAGCCTCGACAGCTCTAGCGCCACCTCCTCGCCCTCTTTCAGCGAGAGCTCTTCTGAAGGACCTTTGCCCACTGGCTTCAGCACTGAGACGGTGGAAAGCCAATCAACCGATATGATGCCAACTGCCACCTCTGCCACCGAACCGAATATTGATAGCCCTGCCAGTGAAAACGCTTCGGTCTCAGACACGGCTCGCCCGACATCCGGTACAGCGGTGCCTAGTGACATCCCCCGACCTTCCGACCAAAGTACTCTTTCAGCGGCCGTGGACCAGTCTTCCTCAACACTGGGGCCTTCGCCGACTGGTGAACCTGCCGGTGACCCTTCCAGCGAACCTTCCTCCCCGACGCCGGTTTCAACAGAAACACCTTCAGCTGCCGTGGACGAGCAGTCCTCAACACCGGAATCGGAGCCCTCGCCAACCGGTGAACCTTCCTCAGAGACATTCTCAGCGACTGTGGATGAGGCCCCCTCGGCACTGGAGCCCCCGTCAACCGGTGAACCTTCCTCCCCTACCCCCGTTTCAACGGAGACACCTTCAGAGACCGTGGGAGAGCCTTCCTCGGCATTGGACCCCGCACTGAGCACGGACGAGCCCTCCTCAACACTGGGGCCCTCGCTAACCGGTGAGCCTTCCACTGAGACACCTTCAGCCACCGTGGATGGGCCCTCCTCGACACTGGAACCCTCGACGACCACTGATGATCCCTCCTCGACACTGGAGCCCTCGCCGACTGGCGAACCTTCCTCCCTCACCGCCATTTCAACGGATGCGCCTTCGTCATTCTCATCGGAAACCATCCCATCAGGGACATCTCCGTTTGAAAGTATCGACGATGCCAAACCAAGCACTTTCGGAGTCGGGGAGACGACGGCCCAGCCAACCGATTCCCCGAGTGCGGCCGAAGGAGGGGCAGCAACCGACTCCCCGAGTGCGACTGAAGAAGTGGCAACACCACCAACTCCCACGACCCCAAACAACGCCTATCTCCTCCCAGGTTACCCTGGCCCAGGGGCAGCTGTGATCTCGTGCCGCCCAGATGACAAGCCTCAAACCGAGCAAGAAACTCCGACGCCGGCGGCCACCTGGGAATCGCTTGAGCCGACTGCGACACCTATCGAGACGCCCATTATCGGGGGAGGTATCATCGTTCATTGATTTTGTCTGTCCACTCATGGAAGGGGTGCGAGGGATCGGAAGGGCGATTGAAGCCTGGACCACCGACTCCGACGCTGTCCCTACCCCGCCTGCGACTGATGCCGAGGCAGTCAGTCTACAGCTCTCCAAACGGGTCGTGGTCTTGACTCGTGACTTGGATCTTGTATTCCTTTGTATACCTCACAGACCTCGACCCAGAGTATCGAACCCGACATATACCTACGCGACCTGAGACTTTTTTTATTGTCCAATGCACGCTGTCCGTGTACTGTTACAGAAGCCTGCCCATCATCACTCACCGACTCAATGGCTCAGCTACTGATCTGGTGCCGAGCCCAAGTGCACTCGTCAGTTTCAGATGATTCCGAGAATAACGAGGCGATCAAGCCGCCAAAATGAGGTACGCAGGGGAGAAGCCAAGGATAGGTGACGTGGTACGAGAGGGAAATGAGGGCTGGAGTGTGAGGAGAGCACCACGGTGAGGGGTACATACTGGTGGCGGCCACGGCGTTGACGAGACGCATGGCCGCGTCCATGGCGCGAGAGAGGGCTGCGGTGAGGAGGATGGCCAGGGTGCTGGTGGTGGTGGTGTTGGTGCCGGCGTCCATGCTGCCGTCGCCGTTGTGGGTGTTGTTTCGAGCTGCAGCGGGGAGAGGCTCCAAGTGTGAGGACGAGCAGAGCATGCACCTTGTGAACCGGCGAACCCGACACGGACTGATCGACGACGCGCCGGCTGGCGTGCCTCGCTCGTCGTCTCTGTCGCCCCTGAATATGATCGACGCTCGTTTGCTGGAATCTGGCAGCCGCAGCGTAAGTACCAGCGTTTCGTTTTGTCACGTGACACCGACGTCATGTCACGCCGGAAGCGCCGCAAGGATCGAATGGATCTCGTCTCGGGTAGCCTTATGCCTTGCAAGCGAGACGCCCTCACCCGTCACTCGTCACACGCGCCTGCCGCGCCTCCTATTTAGGACTAGTCTGGCCGCATCCCCCCTCCCCATCCTTCTCACTCTTGCTCTTCACCCTTCACCCCTCCCACCGACAATGGCCTCCGCGACTCTCGTCACAGCCCTCACCGCCTCAGGCGGCGCCGAGACGCCAGGTGAGAGCCCTCACCGCAAGGCCGTCTTTGACACACACCAGGCTTCCTCAACGACATTGTCGAGCAGCTGTGGCCCAACATGGCCATTGCAGTCGCCGACATGATCAAGACGATTGTCGAGCCCATGTTCGCGACCATCCTGCCGTCGCCCCTCAACTCGCTCAAGTTCGTCGACCTCAACCTGGGCGACGTGCCGATGCGATTCACAAACGTGGACGTCCACAAGACGGCGAGCGGCGCCATCAAGCTCGACCTCGATCTTGACTGGGACGGGGCGTGCGACATCTCCCTCGACGGCAAGATGGTGCCCCGTGTCGGCATCGAGAAGCTCAAGCTGGCGGGCAGGCTCAGCATCCTGCTTGGTCCTCTGACCAACGTCCTCCCCCTGGTATGCCTGCGGCGATTGCAACCACAATGTCTAACCACACCAGATCGGTGCCGCCCAGGTCGCGTTCATCAACCCGCCATACCTCAAGTTCACGTACACGGACGCGGGAGCCATTGCGAACCTTGGTTTCATCGACAAGCAGATCAGAGGCATCATCCAGGGTGTCATCGCGTCCATGGCCGTCCTGCCCAACCGCTTCCTCGTCAAGCTCGATGTCACCAACGACTGGTTCAAGACGTATCAGCATCCTCTTGGCGTCGTGCGTCTGACGGTCGAGTCGGCCACCAACCTCGGCCAGGACAAGGCTGCCAAGGGATTCTTTGGGAAGCTCGTCCACGATGTCCCCGATGCTCACGCAACCGTTATCCTGGGCGAGACCTTCCAGACAAAGACGGTTTCGAACAGCCGCGATCCAGCATGGAACGAGACCCACGACTTCCTGCTGTCCGACAACGATCAGAAGCTCATTGTCGAGGTCACCGACAGTGACACGACGTCAGACGACGCCCTCGGCCAGGCATCCATCACCATCAAGGATCTTCTCCTTCAGGGTGGCAAGCACGAGCTGACGTTGAGCCACAACGGCACCGACACAGATGGCAAGGTCAAGATTGCGGGCCAGTTCTACAAGTTTGTGCCCAATGCAGCGAGCCTGAGCAGCCAGGACCCCGGCATTCACGGTCTTCTCACGGTTCTGGTAGCCTCTGCCCACAACATCGAGGGCGACAGATCAAAGCTCAAGCCCAGCGTTGCCGTCAAGTGGGGCGCTTCTTTGTTCCGCACCGGTGTGAAGGCGGACGCGTCGGGCGTCGATGTCCGCAACCCCAACTACGACGCTGCATTCACTGTGCCCCTCACGGCTGCCGTCACGGTGACGGGTGCCGAGCCTCTCCGGTTCGTGCTCATGGATGGTGAAAACGAGGTGGCCACGGCGGAGCTCCCGCTCGACAGGATCCTCTCGACCCCTGAGCTCAGCTTCACCGACCACCTCGAGCTTGCAGGCGGCGCAAGCATTAGAGTCTCTGTGACTGTCCACGGCACGGAAGTGATGGCGTGAAGAGGGGTCAGTTGACGGTGATGACTCGCAGCGATGTCTTCGTCTGGGGTTGCTGATCCTTGTTGCCCGGGATACAAGGCGAGTCCAAGTGTACGGACAAAGCTCGGGTCAGGAGGAAGTCATTGACCAGGAGCCAGGAAGCTGGAGGGAGGGAGCGTACAACCGTAGCGATCATCTGGGTAACGGGTGAGGACAGCATGCGAGAGAAAAGTCGAGTTGATGAGGTCGCGGAAGTGCTGCGAGGTGCCGGACTTTCAGCAGCTTCGGGAGCAACGCGCAAGACAGAATGTGGTCGATGATCTCTGGGTATGCCCTGTGGTCAATGGTGGTCATTGTCAGCTGGTCGTTGGAGCAGTTGGTTGCCCTCTGGCACATTGTGAGCAGGTGAACGAGGTTTAGCTCACCGTGGTGTACGAGGCCCACGACGCAACGGAAGCCAGAAGCGACTATCAAACGTAGAGGCGACTATTTGGGATAGAGCGACGTTGTAGCCCAGTCGCGCGTCGTGACACATGACGAACTGCATTTCCTTGGGACGTACTGCTGCAGCTGACGCTGTACGTGTGCTTCATTCATTGCCACAACACCTCGCTGAAACAACAAGAGCGTACAAGCCGTGCTTTCTCTACACACTGTACCCAGCACCCTGGCCGTTACCAGTGGCCCCCAATTTTGTACTTGAAAACCTCGTCAGTGACCCTGCCAACGATGCTTCGCCACAGCCAGTTGCCGAACTTTTTGCGTGTCAGTGCCGGACCTAGTGCAGCTCCACCTTGGCCTCTGTCGTTTGTTCTCAACTTACTCCAAGGACCTGGATGCCACTGAACATGACAAAGATGAAAGCAGACTCGCTGCGGCTCTGGCCAAGGGGCTTGTCGGCAAAGGTCGTTGTCTCTGGGGGCATGTACCCTGGCGAGCCGCGCAGGCGGGGCCAGCCGTCGGGAATGTGCGCCTCATTCGATGGCTCGTCGGGCAGAGCTCGCGACTCGGTCACTGGGACTGAAGCGATCCTCTGGACGCCGCCGTAGGGGATCTCGCCTTGGCGACCGGCGGTTCGGAATCTGATGACAGGGAGAGTGGCTGTGGTGGTGCTCGTGGTGGTGGTGCTTGTCTGGGTGGTGGACATGATGGACGAGACTGGTGAACGTTGGTGCCACAAGTGCGAGTTGGACTGAAGAGACGTGGGGTATTGTGTTGAATATGAGCACTGGTCTCTTCCCGTCCCGGTACGGAGATATGTCATCATCATTCCCCGCGAGGACGGATGTCCCAGGTCCGAGGACTACCGTTCATTCCTCTAGTGGTGGTTGCATAGGCAAGCATGGGTCGCCTCTGAGAGGGCGGACGTCTCATGTCCAAAGCTCGTCACAGGGCCTTGCGCAGCCCGCAGATGCGGAGCCCACGCGTGTCTCCGCATGCCCTGCGGCGGGCCCCGGTATGCCCTGCGCGCCCCGGCATGCCCTGTGGTCTCCGCATTGGGCTCCGCATGGCCTTGGTGACTTGGCTTAAGCGCTGCTCGCCGCTCGTCCAGAGTAAACGTTGTCATACCCTCTTTCGTCATGGGGTTTTGAGGAGACTAGAGGACAGACTGTGGGGCGGTCATGGAGATGTGGTGTCCGGCACTCCGACCAATCCATTCCTGGTGCCACATCATCACTTAGAGTATATATCCAGACTGGCTGGTCGATACTTGGAACCAAACTACCTACAGCAGCTCGCCACTGACGTTTGCACAATACTTTCACGATGACGATCCAGATCCAGAAAGAGAGTGAGTAGGTCGATAGAACAGTGGTAGGCGCTTTGTTGACGGAGCTCAACAGCCGAGGCCCCCATGCCATGCTTCTTTTTTTCGCATGGTACGACGGCTATGATTACCAAGAAGACGGCTCCGGCTGCGTACTGGGAGGAGGTTGGCCGCCAGGCCATTGCCCAGGGCGTGGAGCGCATTGTCATCTTCAGTGCCCGTGAGCGTTTACTGATCGCGCGAAAATAAACGAGGCGCCATACTGACGTGACCTAGACTGGGAGACGGTCAACGACGAAATCCGAGTCTCAGCCAACCCTAACCCCGGGAAGCAGCCGGTTCCTTGGTGAGTGGCACTTACCCAAGCTTCCCGACGAGTTGACACTGACAATGCAGGTCTGACCCCGCCGAGTACGTGATGTTCGACAGCAACATCGACGTCGACTTCGCCGTCGAAGTGAGGGACATGCTCAAGGACGCTGGCTTCGACGCAGAGCTCGAGAAGGAACATGAGCAGGTCCATGATACGTTCCTGATCCTGAAGTGGATGTTCCCCGGTGGGAAGTCGCTACCCCATGTCGTCCTAAGCCACAACTCGCGTTCGGACCCCGTGAGTTCTCCAGCCTGTCGTGGTGGCTTGTCTTTAAGGTTTGTTTAACATCGCAGCACTTCCACATGAGGATTGGCGAGGCTCTCCGCCCCCTTCGATACCGCAAGACTCTGCTCATTGGGACGGGTGGATCGGTGCACAACCTCTTCCGTCACGGCTGGGCTCAGGTCGTATTCCTTCGCGACACTTCTTGGCAGCGCAAGGCTCCTGAGCAGTGGGTCCTCGATTTTAGCGAGTCCTTCAACAGCGTCATCACCGAAAACTCGGGCCCGGAGCTCCGCCGCGCCATTGCGCGCCTCATGTGCCACCCCCAGTACCGCGACGCACACGGCACCGACGAGCACTACCTCCCCGCAGTGTGCATTGCCGGTGCGGTGGGCCACGAAGACGACACCGGTACCAAGAACTATGTAGGTCCCGACTGCTGGGAGCTCATCAACATGCGCAACGGCCAGTACCAGTTTGGTGACTGGCCAAACGAGCCACACGAGACTCCTGCGAGGACCAGCATCCGCGACGTAAAGGTCGCTTGAAATGAGTTGTAGCATAACCGCGCGAATCCCGATGGTGTTTCGTGTGGCGAAGCGAAGAAGTAACAAACGAGGGGTAGTCTATACAAATAACCCCCCTCCCCTCTGTAAAACAAAGTCCCTTGTTTGTCGAAATGAATGTGCAATGAAAGTGTAACCTAGCGTACCAATGTGCTCTTCCTTGCTGCCGCTCCTTGGTCTTGATATTTGTCTCCTTCTCTTGCCACCTTCTTTCTGTCTCTCAAGTAAGCGTCATTTTGCAACCCGCCCACACGGGTCATGTAGTTGCCCCTAGTCACATGTGTGTACGCGCCGTTGTATGTCTCTCCGCGAGCAGCCACCTGAACGTCTGCCACATCGATGGAACCACCTGCTGTACATAGAGAATCTGGACCCAAGCTATTGTATTGTAATAAACCTGAGCACGGGGGGAGGCTCAAACTAAAATAATCAACTGTTTCATAGTTTTCTGATCCATCAACAATGCTCGGCTGGGTTGGGCTGGGCGGGGCTTTCATCACGGTCTGCATTTCATATTTCACCATCCCTTGACACTTTCAGGAGTCGCTACTTTGGCATCTAGACAATAGGGAGCTTGACCCAGCTGCCCGACTCGCCTCCTCCGACGTGGAGAACGTTGATTCCACCAAATTCAGCCTCGTTGCGGTCCCTCTTCTCGTTGTGCTCGAAAATGCCGCATCCTTGGGTGTCGCCAGTGGCGACTTCAAAGATAAGTTGGCCGCCGGCCTCGATGACAACGGCGAAGGGCCAGATCTCAATGAGTAGCTCGACCTTGGTGTCGGGCTTGACGTACTCGACCTCGGTCGAGCGGTACTGGCGGTACGGAAGGTAGTCGCGGTTCTTTGGCGACGTCGTGTCAATCTTTCGGACAGACGCGCGGAGCCAGCCCTTGGCGAGCGGAACGGGGTCACCGACCGTTCCGGTGTAGTGAACCTCCTTTCCAGTGGGGTCGATGTGGCGGAGTGTGAGGAACACGTCAATGTCGCGACCGACGTGGCCCGCTGCGTCGGGCTTGAGCGTGTAGATCAGGTTTGCAGTCGAGTGGCCGGCAAGCTCCGTCTCCTTGTCAAACTTGTAGGCAAACCAGAGGGGCTCGGCCTTGCCCAGAGGCTCAAGCTCAAATGTGCCCTCCTTGGCAGACGGCGTGACCGAAAGAGTCTTCTCAGGAGTGAGATAGAACTTGCGGTACTCGGTACGAGCAAGTGGCCACTCGCTCTCTGAGCGGGTCGTGAACGTCGCGTCGTACTCTGTCTTGTTGTAACCTGGGTTGCCCTTGCGGATAAGGAGGTTGACCGCGGGGATCTTGGCGTTGGGTCCCTCCTTCCATCCGTCAGGGTCCTCGTCCTTGAGCCAGGCGTCAAGGACTGAGCAGTAGTGTCAACATGTGGGCCATACGGGGCAGTGTCAAGCTAGAACGTACACGACTTCTGGAGTTTGACAGACTCGGGGAGGTAGAAGGGGAGGTCGTGACGGCCAGCGATGAAGTACAGCCACTTGTTCTTAGATTTAGCCTCGATGTAACCGACTACGTTGCCGCGCAGGTGCAGCAGGATGCCCCCAAAGTTGGCGACGCTGAGGATGGGGACCTCAATGTCGGAAATGTTGTAAAGTCGCCCCTGGTGGTAGGGCTCATCGAGGTAGCGGTAGTTGACATTGTCGGTGGGCTGGTCCCTGCGGTTGGCGTCGCGGGCCTCGTCGGTCATGGATCCCTCTAGGCATTCTGGCCCGATCAAGGGACCTTCCCACCCAAAGAACTCGCGGCGTCGCTTGTGGTAGTTGGCGTACTGCATCGGCTTGACCTGGTTTCGCCACCAGTACTCGAGCAAGGTGTTTGACAGGATGCCTCCGTGGCGGACACGGTCACGGTAGAAGTCAGACATGCCCTCCCAAGGGATAATGCACGCGAGTCCCTTTGGCTTGCGTGCGGCGACACGCCACTGGGACCCGGCGTAGTACGAGACACCCAAGAGACCAACGCGGCCGGAAGACCAGGGCTGCTCGGCCGCCCACTCGATGAGCTCGGCGAAGTCGGATGCTGTCTGGTCGCTCATCGTGTCGAGGAAGCCGTATGACGAGCCGATACCGCGCTCGTCGACACGGAGGACGACATATCCGTGCTTGGTCCAGTACTCGGGGAACGGGGTCTCCCAAGCCGAGTTGGCCACTGACTTTTGCTCGTCCGGGAGGTCATCGTATGACGACTTGTAAAAGTCGGCATAGCGAATGTCTTTACCATAAGGCCCATAGGTAACAATGACTGGGTAGCGGCCCTCCTTCTTGGGTCGGTAGACGTTGCCCCGGAGGAGACCTTTGCCGTCCTTGAGGGGGATGTCCACGTTCTTGTCGAGGACCATGTGACCAAAGTCGTGATGAGTGAGCAGCGTGTTGGCCCCCGCCTTGGGCAGGGGCAGCACGGTGTTCGAGGGAGTAGAGTCGGCCATGTTTGAAGTAAGGATGTGAACTTTAGATTCTAGAGTACATGAGGCGGTTTCCACGTACTCGGGTTTTCTGAGGTTTTACATACATGCTTTTCGAGAATTCTACAGGACCATCACTGTAGCTCGCCGCCCCACGTTGAGTGGAATGCTGGCCCCGGATTATACACAACCGTTGTTGTCGGTATGTAGGAGAACGCTAAAGTACGGAGTGGGTGATGCCGAGGATATTAGGCGTCCGCAAAAGCGCGCATCAGATGTCGGACACCTGACTTCTACATCACCCGCCATGATGTCTGCCATCACTCGTCACCGGGCAAATCATTGCCTTCACGTGAGGTCCGCTTGGAGTCCCGTGGGTCACCAGGCCCACTCCATGCGTCGGGTTTGTGTCGTGCGCGGTGCCCCTTCGAACCCCCATATCACATCCGCCAGCTTTAGTCCAACTCCTAACCCCAACCCCCCCCACTACCACCAACATCATCAACATGCCCACCGCCGCTACTACCAATGGGTCTCACCAGACCCCCCGCCTCAAAGTAATTGTTGTTGGCGGAGGTCTGGGAGGCCTGTCAGTTGGAATCTGCATGCGCGAGTTTTCTGATGTCACTGTGAGCACTAAGCACACCACCCGGCGCCACACTCAGTCTGACGCCACATCAGATCCTGGAGAGCTCGGACATTCTAAATGAGATTGGAGCGGCTGTCCAGATCGCCCCAAACTCGCATCGCATCCTCAAAGCCCGTGGCTGCGACTTGATGGCCAGCGGGGCGATGGAACTCAAGATCTTCCACGAGTGTAGGTCTGGAAGAGTGCCTCGTGCCTGAAGTGTGTAAACTAAAGCTCTTGCTAGTCCGTGCACATGATGGCAAGATGACCTCGGACAAGGCGGTCGACGCCAAGGCCATGACAGGCATCGAGTGGGCTCAGTGCCACCGCTGGGACCTCCAGAACGAGCTGTACCGCGTCGCCGTTGACCCGAGTGGCCCCGGCAAGCCGTGCAAGGTGTTGTTCAAGAGCCGTGTCGTCAGTGCCGACGCCGAGAAAGGCAGCGTAACATTGGAAAACGGCGATGTGCACACCGGAGACGTCCTCGTCGGCGCCGACGGTCTTCGTTCGGTTGTCAGACGCGCCATTGTCGGCGATGATTTCCAGTCGGGCCCCTCGGGGTTCTCTGGTTATCGAGGTCTCATCAAGGCCGAGAACATCCACCGGTACCCTTCCCTTGAGCACATGCGTCTGCTCGATGATAACCTCACGATTATCAATGGCGGCGACCGTCGTCTCGTCTCGTACCCGACCCGCGGTGGCAAGATCCTCAACTTTGCCGCGATTCTGCGTAAGTGGCTAGCTACATCCACCTGTTGCCCGCACACTGACTCTCATGCACAGCCGACACGGAGATGAACGAGATTAGTGAGGCCAAGTGGACGGTACCCGGTAACAAGGACGCCTTGCTCAAGTCCTTCACCACTTTCCCCCCGGTCTGGCAGGACCTGCTCCAGTCCACGGACGAGTTGAGGGTGTACCAGCTTCGTGACCAGGAGCCGCTCGACCAATGGGTCAAGGGACGCTCGATCATTGTCGGCGACGCTGCCCACGCAATGCTCCCGTATCAAGGCCAGGGCGCGTCTCAGGCTGTTGAGGACGCCGAAGCGCTCGGCACCTTCCTTCGTGGTGTCAAGCCCGAGGACGTGCACGAAGCTCTCATCCGCGTCTTCAAGGTCCGCTACAAGCGCGCCACTTTTGCCCAGGAGCTTTCCCGAAAGACCGGCCTCTACAACGAAAAGACCAAGAAGCCTGAAGGGCAGCAGAAGCACTGGGAGGACGAGGTCATCGACCCCACCCGCTGGCTCAAGTTCTTTTGGGACTACCACGGAGCCGAAGACTGGTTGACGCGCGAGCCCACCTGGGTCTTGCCTTAGGGGCCTCGACCTTGAAATCGGCGAGATGAGGTTAGCCTCTTGGTTCAGTAGGCAAAGCAAATGAATGGACGTGCACGAGACTGGCCTGTTGGAGTTTTTATGTTTGTTCTGGTCAATCGTTTCGTAGCGTTGTCCTTGCAGTTGCCTATGCTCAGCTACTTTGCAATATGGCACTTTGCGCCTGGCATGTTGTTTTTATAAATTTATACTGTGACTAAATGCTGTGGCTGACCCCATTATTCCCAACTGTACTGTGCGACCCACCATCACGAGGGGACCATGTGACAACCCGCGACAGACCCAACAACGCATGCAGAGCGACAGACATGCGCAACAGCAGGCATGTAGCGTAACACGAGGCATGCGCAGTCATGCACCCAGCACTGCAATAGATCATGTGAACACACTAGTGGGGTTTTACTGGTTGCATTCCGTACACACAAAACCTCGTCTCTTCGGCCACCGCCACACTGCGGCAATCACCGCGACACGACTACTTTCCGCGGTAAAGGGCAATCGCCTTGGAGACTCCATAGCCTCCAGCAGTAAGCGCAAGGAGGAACAGAGATGCTCCAAACATGAACCCTGCGTAGTTGTCAGCAAATAATGATATCGTAGCGAGCAAAGGGCTCACCTCCGGCGAAAAAGTCGACGCGGAAACCTGGACGCTGCACCAGCTTGTAGGCACTGAGGCCCTTGATGGACTCGAGGGTGTCAACGTCGGTATGCCCGCTCGCCTCTCGAACCGACTGCGCCGACTGCGTCTTGGTTGTAAAGCTAAAGCTGCGGCGGTCGGAGTATGGTCCCAGCGCGAGCGCAGCAGACGGGAACGTGTTGATGTATACGGCGGGCAGCTCCTTGAGGAAATTGAATGTGTAGGCGGAGAAGCGCTTGTTGGCGTACACGTACACTGCTGCCGGGGTCGGGATCTTGGACTGCACAAAGTCAATCCCGCTGTCCATGGTCCGCAGTGTGTATATTGGGAGGAACTGGGCGCGAGACCGCGAGCGGGCCGGACGGGTGCTGAGGAACGCCTTGATCTTGTCATAGTTCTCCACCAAACCCTGCTCGTCCGTCTTCACGCCGGCAGGGAGGATGCCCTGGAGGGCACGGAGGAGGGGCTTGACTACATTTTCGTGAACAAGGAGGAACCGCGGAGCACCCAGTCCGAGGCCGAGTCCCCGCCCCTCGGACGCACTCCGCTCCAGTGCGCGAACAATGTCCTTGGCAGCGGAGTGCACACTCCACGGAACGGCTCCAGCTGCCTCTTGGGCCGTGGACAACGCCTTGCCCCAAGGAAGAATAGACTGGTCCACGATAATGGGCACGCTGCCGGTCGGCACCGGCTTGATCACAAAGGGTCGGGTACGAGAGGCGACTGGAAGGTCGAGGGACCGGGGGAGTCCGTCCGCAGGTGCCACGATGGCCGAAAGCTTCACCTGAGGGCCCGCGATGGTGTCTGCCACAGGGAGCTTGGCCAAAAGTGCGCTCGGGTTGTCGTTCCAGATGACGGGGTAAGCCGCGTTGTGGTTGTAGAGGTCGGGGACTTGGTTAAGGACAAGACCGGATCCAGGCGCCGCGATGAACACCACGGCGTTGCCGTCCAGAACGCTCTGGGTAAACGGCACAGCCCAGCTGGCAAACGGCTGGGCGCTGTCGGTCACGACAGCGACCACACCGAGAGCACGACTTCTCAGGCCTGAAGTCTTCTTGATGTCGGAGAGGGTTTGGGTTGCGCGGAACTCGGCGGTGAGGTTCTTGGGAAGCCAGTCAATGGCCTCTTTGATGATGAGAAGCGTCTGGCCAAGCTCGGCGATGAGGTGTGGATAGGCGCCAACAAGTGCGCCGCCCTCAGTCTGCAGTAGGGTGAAGAGAGCATAAAGCGTCTTGTGCTTGTAAGCAAGGTTGTCGAGGCGGTCGTCGACATAGGCAGAATGGGCACGCTCGAGGGCGGTGGTGAGCGCCTGCGTGGCAGAGTCGGGAGCATTCGTCATGTTGTTGGCAAGTGTTGGTCTCTGGGATCGTAAGGAGTCTGACTTTGGCTTATACGGCTTGTGCCCATGGGACCACAAGTGAGTAAGAGTGGCAGTCTCCCCATGGAACCCCGGATTGTCGGACGCCTATGATGTGTGACAGTTTGGGCCTTCTGCGGTGCTCCACCACGCCGGTGCCCGACGGTGCCCGCCGGGGCGCCGAAGGCGGGGTCATTACGTGAACCCTCGGGATGTCGGACGCGAGTTGTCTGTTGCGGAATGTGCTATTGATGGTAACGAACATGCCGCATCCATCACTGGCAGCAACTCACCGCATTGTTACATTCTCATCCACCCAGGCACTTTGCAACGCACGTGTTTGGTCCGACATTAGCGCGTGATGTCACGAGTTTGACTCGTCCCCACCAATTTGAAGCGTTGTATGAAATACTGTTGTGAAAGAGGCGACGCCCCCATGACTGTCAGCGAGACCACGTCGTAACGCAAAACACTGACAAGACTTGAAACACATCGGCAAACAGCTTGTACGTCATTACGCCGTGCTTGGCCTTGCACTCGCCCTCAAGGGTTAGGGGGTTAGGGGGTTAGGGGGTTAGGGGGT